>CM064562.1:36266957-36373883 GCA_032716605.1 Paralithodes platypus
GTATGGGAAGTCAGCGATTGTCACTATATCTTAACCCTTTCACGCACATATGACGCAGAGGTTGCCCATCACTTGTGACAGGCATAGTTGGTGTATCAGTTATATAGGTCACAGTTTAATTAAGGGGAGGTTTTTAGTTGATTCCCTAGACTTCCATCAAGCTTAAAATTACACCCCCTAGACCCCCTTTCAAGATAAATTTGTACATTTTTCGGTAGAAAAATGTCCCGGCCGAAGGCCGATTCCCCTTAAATTACAGGCTCGCTATCGCTCGCCAGGAAAAAATCGACACCTAAATGGCACGAATGGTTTTAAAATTGACAGAAATGGGGCGAGGGTTCTTAAAATCGCCAAACTAATGGGGCGAACGTCTTAAAATCGCAAAAGCAATGGGGCTAAACATGAGGGAGAAAGGGGTCCAGAAAAAATCCTCCAGGTGGAAATCTCCCCTCAATGGGAAGGTTGTTGTTGTTTATGGCCCCCCTCCTCCCTCGTGTTTAGCCCCATTAGTTATGAGATTTTAAAACATTCGGGCACTTAGTTTTTGTGATTTCAAGACGATTCGCCTCATGCCTTTGTCAATATTAAGATCTGTCGTGCCATTTAGGTGTCGAGCGATGGCGAGCCTGTAACATATTAATTATAGAAGGAACCGTCTACTGAAAAATGTACAAATTAATCTTGAAGGGGGTCTGGTAGGTGTATTAATCTTGAAGGGGGTCTGGTAGGTGTATTGTAAAGCTTGATGGAGAGACAGAGGGGAAACTAAAAATATAATAAATAAAGGAACAAAAAATCGACCCCAAAAATAAACCACTCCCCCTTAACCCCTTCTGTACCGCACCGTCTTTTAAATTTCTGCTAGCTATATTTAGACGATTCTTTGCAGCTTGAGAAGGATCTGTGGTAGTAAAGAGGGTTAAGTGAGATAGTTTGTAGCCTTTTTAATCGGTAGACGTCCTTCCTGAGCTGAATAAAACCTTCTAATAGTTGCCAGAATATAATGCAAAGCACGTCACCGGTACAGAAGGGGTTAAATCTCACCCATCACTCCTCACAATTTAGTTAACGAAATCAGCAAGATGTATGGACCGTAAATTTCCCTCTCCCGGAAAAGTTTAGCCTAGTCTGGGGAGGAAGGCATAATATATCTCTATAAAACCGGTATCACACGAGCGATTTTTCACTCAACATTTATCCTCAACATTTATCCTCAACATTTATTCTCAACATTTATCCTCAACATTGGTCTGGCAGCTCATAAGGTAAACATTTAATATGTTTTCTGTTACCTATAACTTCATCTACCATCAGTCTAGTTTCCGATACCAGTGCAAAATATTCCAGAAATGTTGCCAGAAAAATGTTGATCATCGAATGTTGACTATAAAAACTCTCGTGTGATACCGGCTTAACAGTTGGTTGGTCTTTAGGAAATTGCTTCACGTACTTGCAACTACCACGACGATGTGTACAGACTATAGGTAGCGCCAACTAACTTGACAATAATCTGGACCCCTTAACTTCTCATAACTCAAAATGAAAGAAAGCAATCGGACTGACATTGCTATCATTTGGGAAGAGTCCGCCAGGAAATAGATGTGGATAATTATAGCCAGTTTGCTCAAGGTCCTTTTGAGTTACGAAGAGGTCAGGGATCGAGATTATTGTGAAGTTTGTTGGCGCTACCTATAATAACACACACACCTCTAACCTCTAATCCTTCCGCTTATACTGTAAATTGTCTCTCTCTGTTGGGCTCCTCCGATCACAAGCTTACCTATGTTACCTGTCCTATCTGTCCAGTACGGCCTTCTGACCCCCCTAACTGGCGGCGCTTGTGGCATATTGGCGCTGCCGACTGGGGGGCTCTTCGGCAGTACTTCTTTGATTTCCCATGGAATGACTTTTGTTTCTGTGGCCGGGGACCCTCGGAGAGTGCTGAACGCATTACCGAGGTAATCCTCTCGGGCATGGAGACATACGTTCCATTTTCTTTCTCTCAGTCTAATGCAAAACAATCTTGGTTTACGCTTGTTCTACTGCTGTCTGCAATAAGGAGGAAGCATATAAACGATACAGTCGCCTTCAAACTCAAGAATCTTGTGCTTCTTATGTTTCTGCCCGGAATCAAGCCAAATCTGTTCTACGACTAGCCAAAAACTCTTTCATCAATAAAAAAACGTCTGAACTTTCCAACTCTAGCTCTTTCCAAGCTTTCTGGTATCTAGTCATAATCTAGTCATAATCTAGTCATAATCTAGTCATAATCTAGTCATAATCTAGTCATAATCTAGTCATAATCTAGTCATAATCTAGTCATAATCTAGTCATAATCTAGTCATAATCTAGTCATAATCTAGTCATAATCTAGTCATAATCTAGTCATAATCTAGTCATAATCTAGTCATAATCTAGTCATAATCTAGTCATAATCTAGTCATAATCTAGTCATAATCTAGTCATAATCTAGTCATATCTAGTCATAATCTAGTCATAATCTAGTCATAATCTAGTCATAATCTAGTCATAATCTAGTCATAATCTAGTCATAATCTAGTCATAATCTAGTCATAATCTAGCCAATGTCACTTCCTCGTCTTTCCCTCCCCATTTCCACTCTGATGGAACTTTTCCATTTTGGCGGAACGTCTGACAAAGCTAAACTCTTCACTCAAACTTTCGCTAAAAACTCCACCTTTGATGATTCCGGTGATATCCCTTCCTCTCCAACCCGATGGTGTTCCTCCTGTTATATTAAACAATAGAAATAGCTAACCATTTTAAGATCCGATTACGCATTTATCTTCTGTTTCCTGGCTATCATTAGACGATTGTATTCGGATTAGTAAGGGTGTGTGGCAGTCTGAGGGTTGATTGAGATAGTCTTTACCCTTGGAATTCCCACAGAGCCTTCCTAAACTACATAAAATACTTATATTCTAGCCAAAATGCTAGTCAAATGCTAGTGCAAATGCTAGGCAAAATGCGTCATAATCTTCCAAGTGTTAAAATAAATACCTTAGTCTGAGCTGTCTGGAGTTAAATGTATAAAGTTCTGTATGCATTTTGAACGATTAGATGAACATATGTAAACAATTTTTTTTTTCTATATTCCAACTACTCCCTCTCGGGCATAGGCTGAGAGCCTTTACACTACACCGCTGAACACGGTGAGGCCCGTGAGTTCTTGTTCCAGTCTAGGGAGTGAGACATGCGAAGCACCCTGGCTCGAAGCAACTCTATCTCTGAAGCCGCTTCGCCTCTGCGCTTCACGGTCTCACCCCCCACACTCAGACCCTCACTCTCAGAACACCACCTATTGAGCAATTAACTTACTAGGCATTGCCCCCCTGTAACATATTTTGAATATGGGAATATTCATACATTGCTATTAATTTTAATCAGGGAACAATGAGGATATTTTTTTGGCATTTCGGTGTGCTGTGGTAATGCACTGATACTAGGTACAGCACAAATTCCATCCCAATAATATCTTCCCATTGACATATTGGGATTCGAACCCGGGTCCATTGGATTACCAGTCCAATGGCAAGACCACTCTGCCACACCTTCCTAACGCCAGATAAACCTTAATTTTTTTATATTATACCGTCTAGTTAAATACTATGCATATATATACTGTATAGATATATATACATAATATATATATATATACTATACATAGCATTAAGATTCGTGTGTCCAGGCCATTTTACCCCAATGTCCCTTGAATTTGGCCCTCTGTCACTCTTTTGGCTTTAAGGGTTACACTCGTTATAGGCAGCCTGCTTTTTGTGTATATATTGTGTATATACAGTAGATTCTACCATTGTTAGTCAAAATACTAACTCTATCCAACTCAAACACATAAAAAGTTCAAAGTGTCTCTCTCCATCACACAGACACACACACAGCCACAAACACACACGCACACAGACCCACACACACACACAGGGAACAAAAGAGCCACTATCCTCCCTTTATCGGTGTGGTGTCCAAAGATGATTGTTGGTTGCTCTATATAACCTTTATTGCTCGCTGAAACACCACCTTTTGTTAGCTCAGGTGTTAACTGGGGAACCACACTTCACATTAACTTTACCTAACGTCTATTGCCAAACATACCCTTCTTTAGTATATATATATGGCAATTATTGTAGGGAGAGATAATACATATATAATTAACTACTGCCACTACTCCGTCTACTACTACTACAAGTACTACTACTACTAGTACAAGTAGTAGTTTTCCCAGTGTCGTAACCCTCTAGGTAGAGCAGAAACGGAGGGAGAGACGGCAGCAAATTCCCAGAGTGAGCGACGGGATGCAGCTGAGGGAGGCCGACACTGTGGCACGGAATCCGAAAGATCATGGGGAGAAGCAAGGGCCTCAGAGGTCCCAAGAGAAGTAGGGGAACCCCAAGAAGCCAGGGGTAATGAGGAGCCCGCTAGAGACCCAAGGGAGGGAGATGACCACCGAGTTGCAAGAGAGGAAGACAGGCCTCCTACGGGGCCAAATAAAGCAGATGGAAATGATGATGGCATGCCAAACAATGAAGAGCATGGAGATGCACAAATGGAGGCAGATCCACAAGGGTAGATGGCCCCGGGTAGAGCCGCAGAAGAAGTAGGCAGAGGTGGAATCTTACTCTGGAAAGGATTACGGGAAGAGGAAGTTAAAACCTGGACAGATGCAGCTTATTCAGAAGTTGTAGATTGGTCTGCACACAACTTATTCAAGCCACCTAAATGTGCAGCCACCACCAAAATTTTAAAAGAAATTACCACGTTAATTCATAATTATGTTTATGACACAGCTTTAGCCCTGTACGCTCTCAAGATACTTTTCAGCACTCCACATCTCTTCTGGGAAAAACCTCACTGGAATGATAATAAGATGGATGACTTACTCAGTGAAGCCACAGCATCACAAGAGAGACAAGGTAGGCGGCGGCAAAAAAGGGAAAACACTGAGGATGAGGCCAGGATATTTGGCGACCAGATGAGACAGGGTAAAGTAGCACCTTCAATACGGTCCCTGACATAGGAGGCAGCTGGTGGGTTGTTGCCTGTCACAAGAGACACCATCAAACTGTTGAAAGACAAACATCCGCAACCTAGTATCTACTGTACAAGAGTCGGAGGCTCGAGGGGGATTATATACCACCGAACTCCGTTATCTATGAACAAATCACAGGCAAGATGGTTTGGAAAAAGGCTATCGGGACACAAGGCAGTGTAGGCCCATTAGGGCTGGAAACAAACGGTTGGAGAACAATCCTAAGCAGCACAGTCTTCGGACCTGCAGCAACAGACTTATGTAAGGCCCTGGAAGCTCTTGCAAGAAAGATGGCCACCAAAAATTGTCAACACTTGGAGGCTTTCACAGCTTGTCATCTAATACCACTGGACAAGAATCCAGGGTGCAAACCAGTGGGAGTGGGTGAAGTGCTAAGAATCATCATCGGAAAATGCATAATGGAGGTGGTGAATGATGATGTGCGGTCAGCGGCCAGAAATCTCCAAGTGTGTGCCGGCCACCAAGCTGGGGAAGAGGCAGCAATCCATGCAATAAGAAAAATATATGAGCGAGGGGACTGTGAAGCAGTGTTGTTAGTGGATGCATCAAATGCCTTTAACACCATCAACAGAAAGATAGTAATACATAACATCAAGGTAAAATGCCCCAGCTTTGCCACCTACGTAGAGAACACCAATAAACAGCCTGCCGACCTCTTCATAGTAAACAACCAGAACACACGAAGTGGATCGGCTCTGATATCAATGGAAGGAACCACACAAGGTGACCCTGTAGCAATGGCAATGTATGCATTAGGTCTCTCGGTGTTGCAAACCTTAACAAGCCATGAGGTGACAAGTCAAGCAGACGATCTCACTGGAGCGGGAAAAGTCAACGATCTCAAGTACTGGTGGAAGCAAGTATCAAGTGTAGGCCCAGAAATAGGGTACTGTCCAAATGCCAGCAAGTCTATACTAATAGTAAAACCAGAACATTATGAAAGTGCTGTAGAATCTTTCAGCGGTAGTGAAGTGGTCGTAACAAAGGATGGACAGCATCACCTTGGGGCGGTGATCGGCACGGAAGAGTTCAAGAAGCAATACATGGAAGAGAAGGTCAGGGAGTGGGTAATTTTTGTTTGAAAAACTGGCCAATATTGCAAAGACGGAACCACAGGCTGCGTATTCGACATTCACACATGGGGTCAAACACCACTGGGCCTATTTGATGCGTACCGTTCCAAACGTGAGTGCATTACTTCAACAGCTGGAAGATGCCATCAGAGACAAACTCATCCCAGTGTGGGTAAAGTCTCACGCCCCAGAGAGGGAGTTTCTCGCACTTCCTTCTAAGTTGGGAGGGCTTGGAATCATCAGTCCGGTGAGGAGGGCAACAATGGAACACCAGAACTCGATAAAGATAACAGGATCTCTCACTGACCATATCGTAGCATAAGATTCTGACGGGGAAGTAGACCAGGCAGACATTTACATCATCAGAAGGACCATTACATCAGAGGCACAACTTACAGTAAAATGACCTGGCACGACTGATGAACCAACTTTTCCAGAGAATAGTAAGAAAAATATATATAGCGCAAGAAGCGGGTACTTCAAATTGGCTGACAACACTACCAATCAAGGCAAAAAGCTTCAGCCTCAACAAATAAGAATAATTTGATGCCATTGCACTGAGGTATGATTGGCAATTGAAGGACTGCCTGATCGATGCATTTGTGGAGTCATCAACGATGCAGACCATTACATGATATGTAAGAAGGGCGGGTTCATCAGCATCAGGCATGATGAAGTGAGAGACATAACGGCAAACATGCTCAGGGAGGTGTGTCGCGATGTGGCATGCGAACCATCAATCATTTCCTTGGACGGTGAGATCTTGCAGCATAGGACGGCCAACACATCCAACGAAGCACGAGTGTATGTTAGTGCAAGAGGTTTTTGGACAAGAGAGCAGCGAGCATTCTTTGACATAAGAGTATTTGACCCAATGGCCCATAGCTACAGCGAGCTGTCTCTGGATGCCGCACACAAGAGGAACGAACAAGAGAAGGTCAGGGCATATGGGAAAGGATCTTAAATATCGAACAAGGCAGCTTCACCCCACTAGCCTTCACCACATCTGGAGGGATGGGACCCAGGGCCCAGTGCTTCTATTCAAGGCTAGCAGAGATCATCGCAGAGAAGAAGCAACAGCCCAGGAGCCAAGTCGTAGCCTGGATGAGGTGCCGCCTATATTTCACATTGCTCAGATCAGCACTACTATGCCTGTGGGGAACAAGACTGTCTGCGCAACACCCAGCGACAGTGGCAGACATGGACTACAAGGCAGCGGTGGCAGAGGGTCACATAGAGAGGCGACTGGATTGAAGTTGCATGGTGTACAGTAGTAGTATAGTCGAATAGTAGGATTAGAGTAATGTCTGACGTTTGTAAAATATAATGAATGAACAATATCAAATAAAAATCAAAGAAAAAAAGTAGTAGTAGTAGTACCACTCAGCCTGTGCGTTCCCCTCTGGACCCTAAACAAGGTCAAAACAGTCATCAATACACAGGATTATTTTAGCCAAAGAACCGCTTCCTATTCTGGGACTTGCACTCAGACTCATCATCGTGGATTTTTTTTTTTCTCCATTTGTTGTAATTATTTATCCATTTAATTTTACACTATAGTTTTAAAAAATGTCAGATATTACTCTATTCCTACCACTCCACTATACTACTACTCTATACCATGCAACCTCAATCCAGTAGCATCCTGAAGCGATTCTCTGCCACTGATGCCTCATAGTCCATGTCTACTACTGCCGTTGGTTTCAGTGCAGATATTCTTGTCCCCCTTAGACATAGCAGTGCTGATCTGAGCAATGAGAAAGATAGATGGCACCTCATCCAGGCCACTACTTGGCTCCTGGGCTGTTGCTTGTTCTCTGCGATGATTTCTGCTAGCCTAGAATAGAAGCACTGGTCCCTGGATCCCATCCTTCCAGTTGTGGTGAAGACTAGTGGGGTAAAGCTACCTTTTGGAATATGTAGGATCTTTTCCCCATATGCCCTGATCTTCTCTTGTTCGTGTCTCTTGTGTGCAGCCTTCATAGACATCTTACTGTAGCTAGTGGCCATTGGGTTGAATATTCTTATGTCGAAGAACACGCGCTGTCCTCTTGTCCAGAAACCTCTTGCACTGACATTTACATTTTTCAGCCGGTCACTTTCAGCTCGCTATCGCTCACCAGGAAAATATAGACACCTGAATGGGGGAAACAGTCTAATATTTGCAAAGCTAAGGGAGTGAAACATCTTATACTATTCTCTTTTCTTCCCCACAGAGCCCAAACCAGTAAGCAGCAGTAGGGATGGTATAGGAATCAACCGGCAAACACTCGGCACCCCAGCGACAACCATGATCGGCTACAACGAACGCTTCCCTCCCGGCCGGAATTATACAACCATTATACACCAATTTTGTTATTAGTTTGTTACCTAGATCACATACAAACTAAAAACCCTCCCCAAAACATTCTTCAAACTAGAAATATAGGAATACCGTGAACCCTCTACAAGCTAAATTTTTACATTTTTCAGTCGGTTGCTTTTATTTTGCTGGCTCACTATTGCTCGCCAGGAAAATATCGACACCTAAATGGGGGGAAGCTTCTTATAAACACGCGCACCATGAACGCATCGACACCTGATTTAGGGAAAATGTCTAGTATTTGCAAATCTAAGATGCAAAATGTCTTAAATATCTCTCTCTTTCCCTCCCACAGAGCCCAAACCAGTAAGCGGCAGTCGGGATGGTATCGGAATCAATCGGCGAACACACTGGCACCCCGGCGACAACCATGATCGGCTACAACGAACGCTTCCCTCCCGGCCGGAACCCATGTGGGGCCAGCCGCTCCTGAAGCCCCAGTTCGACAACAGTAGTAGCAGTAGGGTGGTGGCGGCTGCAGGAAGGACAGCCTTTCTCCACTGTATTGTTAATCATCTGGGGAATAGAGTGGTATGTACAGTTTGCCGCACATATTTCATTTCTCAACCATCCCAGCAAATCGTGTCTTGGCAGCGCCGCACCCCCCTCCCTCATTCCACCTCCTACCAATAGTGGAAGGGAAGGAGGTGGAGCGAGGGAGGGGGGTTGGGGAAGTGGGTGCAGCGCTGTCAAACCACGACCCCAACAGAATAGAATATGTGCGGCAAATTGTACTATGTCACCTTTAACCCATTTAGCCCGGGAGTCTTTTCAAAAGGATCTGTTCTTAAAATCGGATCAAAACCAATTAAAACCGCTCGGGAGACAGCTATATTGTCATAGCGGGCGGTCCACTCAACTCGCAACAACATACGCTCTCAGTCAGTCAGCCTGGCATACTGTCTTGCAAGCACAGCCCAAGCTCATAAATAGGTTGATAGTTTTCTGGAGTGCGAATCGATGCACGCAAAAAAAATTCAGTGACATATGATTTGTTACCATGGTGAAATATATCAAATATCAACAATCAATATAATAAATATAATCAATCTTTATCCTTATTCCATAATCCATAATCAATAATCAATAATCAATACCTGCAAGAGTATTTAGAAGGCGAAGTCATGTGCCAGCCGAATGTCGAAATGAAAAATGACACATCAGCAAACGCCGCCAAAACTAGCGATCGTATTTTCAGCATCAAACAAAAACCACTTGGTGTACAATATTCTAGTTTTCACCCATCGAAAGATAACAGTGAATACTGTCTCTGATATATATAAAACCTAGGTTAGCCCATTTCTTTGCATAGATATATGGAGCCGCAAATCAAATGATTCACCCGAAACCCCCGCAAAAATACAAAAACGCCGCCAGGCGACGTGGATTAAATAATGACTATATAGTCTGTTTGTTTTTGTTTTTTTCAGCTGACAGTAAATTGAATCCTTTAGTAACTGGTTTCTCGATACTTAATGGAAAATATGAAACTATAGCTGTGTCTCTGCATCATCTAAACACCAAGCGGTATGTACAGTTGCCCACGTAAGCTTTGTTCTACGTCATGATCTTAGGTATGAAACTTTTATATATATATATTTTTTTTTCTATGTGGATGAGGGAGACAAAAGGCAAAACTGTCTGTGACGAGTGCCTCCCCCAGAGTTGAAAGAGTGACAAGGCCAAAATCAAGGAATGTTCGAGCCAAAATGTCTGGACACATGGAGTTTGAAGTAATTTAAGTCATAGAATGAAGGAAAGATGGATTCAGGGAGAGAGTTCCAGAGCTCAGCTGTTGAATAGAAGAAAGATTGGGAGTATCGTTTCACTCTCGAGTTGGAAAATTGCACAGAGTAGGGATGGGATTGTGTTGCAAGACAGGTACTATGTACCCATGTAGAGGAGGTGGTATACACTGAAAGAGCTCAGAGGAACACTGATTATTGTAGTAGCGATAGAATAGCGAGAGAGATGCAACATTGCGGCGAAGAGAGAGAGATTGTAGAGAATCGGTGAGTGGACGGGAGCTAATGATACAAAAGGCTTTCTTTTCTACTTTGCCTAGGAGTGTTGTGTGATAGGATCCTCCCCACACATGCGAACAATACTCAATACAAGGATGCACTGTGCCACTGTACAGAGCAAGAAGCTGTGCAGGGGTAAAGAACCCCTTGAAGCGATTGAGCACACCCATCTATTAGGAAGCCGTTTTAGCAAGACTGGTAATATGGTCCTTCCAAGAGAGACCAGAAGAAAAAGAGACACCGAGAATACTGAGAGAAGATGAAGGGTTGATTATTGTATTGTTGAAGTATAAGGCATAGTCCTCTGGGAGTTCTCGACAGGTAGATAAATGGAGAAATTGGGTTTTGGAAGCATTGAAGGCAAAAAACTTTCACTTGATTTGTATATAAGCCTTTCCCCTTCAACAGGTAACTTGGACCCGTCACAGTGAGGGGGACCAGGTACAGGTATTGACTGCGGGGCTCTACACCTACACCACCGATGAGAGGTACTCGGCCGTCCACCCCGAAGCCTCCCAACACTGGTCCCTTAGGTTGGCATCATCGAGGGTGTCCGATTCGGGGAACTTCGAGTGTCAAGTCTCCACCGAACCCAAGATATCGAGGGTCTTTGAGCTTCAAGTCGTTGGTGGGTTAAATCTATTGATGTTATACCGACTTCTTACAGCCAGTAAACCAACTCAACGCCTTATAACATTGGTCCTTTTGGCTTGCATCATCGAGGGTTTCCGATTCAGAGACCCTCGAGTGTCTAGTCTCCACAGAACCCAAGATATCAAGGGTCTTTAAGCTTCAAGTTGTAGGCGAGTTTAAGCTATTGAATGTTGACTTCTTACATTCAATACACCAACTCGAGGCCTTATAACACTGTTCCCTCAAGCGAGAGTCATCTAGGGTAGGGCCTTTTAGAACGTCAAGCCTCCACCGAACCCAAGATATCGAGGGTCTTTGAGCTTGAAGTTGTAGGTGGGTTCTTTACTTGACTATAACTACTGACCTTACTGATAATTCTCTTGACCTACAAGTGTCGAGTCTCCGCATAACCCAAGATATCGAGGGTCTTTGAGCTTCAAGTCGCAGGTAGGTGTATTACATTTGCTATAATTACCGACTTCTTACAGCCACTAAAGCCATTGATTTCTGGGGCTGCTGAGTGATTGGTGCTTCTGAATGCTTGTGTGTTTGCTGTTTGTAGGCGAACTGTTATGTGTTCTTCTCCTGTAATCCCTTTTTTTCCTTTCTCGTGTCTCTTGCTGATCCTCCCTATTGGTGCTTCTGAATGCTTGTGTGCTTGCTGTTTGTGGGCGAACTGTTATATGTGTTCTTCTCCTGTCACCTCTTTTTTCTTTCTCGCGTCTCTTGCTGATCCTCCCTACCCCTTGTGGGAGTAAGGGTTGGCTACTGACTGACTGATACCACCTATTAAGGGGAGATTTCCACTGCAGAAATGTTTTACTGGACCCCTTTCTCCCTTATGTTTAGCCCCATTGTTTTTTTATATTTTAAGACGTTCTCCCCATTAATTTAGTTAAGAAGTTTAGCTTAAGAAGTTTCGCCCTTCTTCTGTCAATTATAAGATCTTTCGTGCCATTGAGGTATCAATTTTTTTCCTGGCGAGTGATAGCGAGCCTATACTTTAAGAAGAACCGGCCTTTGGCCGGGAAATTTTTCTACTGAAAAATGTACAAATTTATCTTGAAAGGGGATCTAGGGGCTGTAATTTTAAGCTTGATGGAGGTCTAGGGAACAAACTAAAAACCTCCCCTTAATGTCAGGTCTTCACCGAACCCAAAATGTCTGAGTCTTAGAGCTTCCAGTCGTAGGTGAGTTTATTACTTGACTATATCTAAGGACCTCTTGCTGATAATTCTCCAGACCTATAAGTGTCAGGAAACCACAGAACCTCTCTTTTTGGCTTGTATCCATTCGGCCCCATTCAGCCTACTGTTTTAAGACGCTTACCCCATCCAGGTTTCAATATTTTCCTGGCGAGCGGTAGTGAACCAGCATACATATATTTTTATTTTGGCAGCAAGCTAAATTTGTACATTTTTCGATAGAAAAATTTCTCCGGCGAAGCCGGATTTCTCCATACAATGCTGGCTCGCTATCGCAGGCCTGGAAGAAATCAACACCTAGATGGGGATAAACGTCTTAAAACAGTTGGCTGAATGGGGCCAAATGGATACAAGCCAGGGAAAGAGAGAAAAGGAGAGAAGGATAAAAAAAAAAGACGGTGACGCCCTTAATCTTCAGGTTGTAGGTGGATTTAATATATAGAATTTACTTCTTAACACTCACGATAAATTGCCCGAAATTATCTTCATTCCATGCTCTTTTTCATGCATAAGCAAGATACAGAGCGTAATACAATTATGTATCCGCAAACATACATTGACAGAGCTTTCCAATGACACCTGAATCATGCCTGTATGACAGCTGGTTATCTTGCAACGATCTTGCAAACGAAGGCCAAAATTGGTAAAACAAGGGGCAATTTTTGCTGTTTTTGCTGTGTGTGACGCTGCACATGAGTGTGCGAGCCTTCTCTCACACTTAGTGTGTGCCCGCCGCCTGTGGCCGGCGGTTGGAGGCCCCCTACGCTCCCTCCAACAGCTGGCCTCTCTCTCAGGGCTCATAATAGCCTCAAAATGGTGACCGTCATATGACGGGCACCTTACAGAAAGGGTTAAGATGGGAGGGTTTATTTATTGGTTGATTTATTAATATTTAGTTATGTATTACCAAGTCTGTCCTCTTAATACAAATAATTTACTCTTTCCTTCAGATGCCAATGCCAAGATCCGAGGCCCCAAGGAAGTCCACATGAAGAGCGGCAGCCACATCAACTTAACCTGCGCGGTGTCGGGGAGTACGGAGCCTCCCCAATACATCTACTGGTACCGCGGCGCAACCCTCATCAACTACAGTGCTCGCGGCGGCATCAGCGTGGTCACCGATAAGCTGTCCAGGACCTCCAGGCTAGTTGTGACCAGAGCCACTACTGAAGACTCCGGCAACTATTCCTGCGTTCCTGCCAGCGCCGAGCCTGCTTCCGTTAATGTTTATATTCTCAATGGTAAGAGTTTTGTTATTATAATTAAAATGTAAACAAAACAAGCACACCTAAATAGCAACCGCACAATATAAAGACAAAAGAACAGACAGTACGTCAAGAACGGTGGCCCTTAACCCCTTATTGGCGGCGCTCGACTTGAGTCATGCACCAATTTGCAGCAAGTTAGGAGCATTATTAAGGCTTTTAAAGGGTTAAAATCGAGTGCAAATGGCCGGGAGCGCAGCGGGCCAGACAGCCGACTCCCAGGGCTTACCGCCGCCCATTAACTCATGTTCCCTGTGTTCTCGAGAGGCCGGCAGTGTAGCCAGTAGTGAGCATAGCTGGGAAAAATATACCGCTATACGCTAAACTCCCATGTTCGTGGCACCACTGCAAGAGAACCACGAGTGCTACGTAGCTCGTTCTGGTCTCATTTTGAAGCTTTTAGCGCCTAATATTTTGCGGAATACATTTCTTTTCATGCAGATACTTGATTGATCATTCAGGAGGGCCTGAATATGCCCAAATGAGCCCAAAACACCCCGCTAGACAAGGGTTAAGGAAGCCATACTGGCAGTCTGAGAGTAGATAATGGGAAGATAAATGCTTAAGAAATGTTGAAGTAAGAATAGTTTTGGAAACTTTAGAGATGCAAGAGATGAGAGCAATTGGACGCTAGTTGGAGGGTTGAGAGCAGTCACCCTTCTTTTGGACAGGTTGAATGAGAGCAAACTTCCAGCAAGATGGGAAGATGTTAGAGGAGAGACAGAAATGAAATAGTTTGCCTAGGCAGGGAATCAGTACGCAAGCACAGTTTTTGAGTATAACAGGAGGAACACCGTCCGGACCGTAAGCCTTCTTAGTATTATGCCTAGAAAGGGTAGAAGAAACATCCTTTGAAGATATTATGATGTTAGGCATAAGTAGGAGAGATGAGGGTGGAGAGGGAGGAATAGCACCGAAATCATCCAAGGTGGAGTTTTTAGAGAAAGTTTGAGCGAAGAGTTCAGCTTTGTTGGAGGAAGAAGTGACGGCAGTGCCGTCAGAGTGGAAAAGAGGAGGGAAAGGCGAAGAAGAAAAATTGTTAGAGAGGTTTTTGGCTAGATGCCAGAAAGCCTGGGAAGAGCTAGAGTTGGATAGTTCAGTGCATTTATTATTGATGAAAGAATGTTTGGCAAGTCGAAGAACAGATTTGGCTTGATCCCGGGCAGAAACATGGGAAGAATGAGGTTCTTGAGCTTGAAGGCGTCGGTACCGTTTGAATGCTTCCTCCTTGTTGTGAACAGCAGTAGAACAAGCGTGAGTAAACCAAGATCTATTTGCATTAGACTGAGAGAAAGAAAATGGAATGTATGCCTCCATGCCCGAGAGGATTACCAAGGTAATGCATTCAGCACTCTCCGAGGGTCCCCGGCCACGGAAGCAATATTCATTCCATGGGAAATCATAGGGTACTCCTGAAGAGCCTTCCAGTCGGCAGCGCCAAAGTGCCACAAGCGCCACTGGCGGGGAGGATTGGGTGGCCGTACTGGAGAGATAGGACAGGTGACAGATATTAGTTTATGATCGGAGGAGCCCAAACGAGAGAAAACATTTACATTATAAGCAGAAGGCTTAAGCTTAAAGGTTAGAACTAAGTAAAAAATGTTTGGCAGATCTCCGAAGTGATCCAGTATACGGGTGGGTTGCTGAACCAACTGCTCTAGATCATTTAGGATAGAGACGATGTAGGCTTGTTCAGCAGGTTGGTCAGTGGAAAGAGAGTATGTATGTGAATGTAATGGTTGCCAGACATCTCAACCAGTAGACAATTTCAACCAGTAGTTCTCAACCAGTCCCAAATCAAGCAAGACCAACCAAACCAGTGTCAATTTGAAGTACTAACTCTACCTAACCTAACCTAACAGTATTGGTTGAATTAGCACTGATTGAGAGTTACTGGTTGAAATGGTCTACCAGTTGAGATATCCGGTCACCACCGAATGTAATACATTATGTCCTTCCCTTTTCAGGAGAGCACCCGGCTGCGGTACAAGGGGGCCAGAGCACCAGAGTTCACTGTCCATCTCTGCTGACCCTGATGATGCTGTTTGGTTCTGTCCTCTCTGTCTTACCCTACAGATAGTTTGGTCTTACTACTCTCAAGCTTAATGTACATAGAATTAAGTGTATTACTGTCAGTCATCCCATACAGGTAGTTACACTTGTTTTTCTTTTTTTCTATGTGAGTGAGGGAGAAAAAAGGCAGAATTGCATCTGGCGAGTTCCTCCCCGAGTTGAAAGAGTGGCAGGGCCTAAATCAAGGGACGTTCAAGCCAAAATGCCTGGACACACGGAGCTTGAAGCAATTTAGAGGGAAAGACTGATTCTGGGAGAGTTCCAGAGCTCAGCTGTTGAATAGAAGAAAGATTGAGAATAACATTTCACTCTTGGGTTAAAGAGTTGCACAAAGTAGGGGTGGGATTGTGTTGCAAGATGGGTCCTACATGCTCTACGAAGAGGGGGTGGTATACACTGAGAGAGCTCTGAGGAACATTGACTATTGTGATAGCGGTAGAATAGTGAGAGAGATGCAACATTGCGGCGAAGAGAGAGACTGCAGAGAATTGGTGAGTGGAGTTAATGAGGCTTTCTTTTTTACTTTGTCTAGAAGTGCTATGTGAGAGGATCCTCCCTCCCACACGTGTGAACAATACTCAATACACGGACGCAGAAATCGTGAACCCTAACCTCAATAACTCAAAAAGGGCTAGAACAAATGGACTGTCAATTTCCGCACCTATTCCCTGGCTGACCCTTCCCAAATGGTAGAACACATAGCTGGATTACTCTGGTCGTTTGTGAGTTACAGAGGTTTGTGGTCAAGAGTTTTGGCCTACTTATTTGGAACATGATGTAGCCTAAACGTGTAAGGGGATACAGCTATGTATTTTATTCCGGACCCCTTTCTCCCTCATGCTTAGCCCCATTAGCTTTGAGATTTTAAGACATTGGTTCCATCGGTTTGACGATTTTAAGATCTTTCACTCCATTTTTTGCCAATATTAAGACCTCGCATGACATTTAGGTGTCGATATTTTCCTTGCGAGCGATAGCAAGCCTGTAATTTAGGAGGAACCGGCCTTTCGTCGGGAAATGTTATCTCGAAGGGAGGTCTTAGGGGTATTTCTTAAGATTGATGGAGGTCTAGGAAGCAAACTAAAAATCTCCCCTTAAGGGGAGGTTTTTAGTTTGTTTCCTACTCCTCCAGCAACCTTAAAATTTCACCCCCTTGACCCTTTCAAGATAAATTTGTACATTTTTCGGTAGAAAAATCTCCCGGCCGAAGGCCGGTTACTCTTAAATTACAGGCTCGCTGTCGCTCGCCAGGATAAAATGGACACCTAAATGGCACGAAAGGTCTTAAAATTGACAGAATGGGGCGGAAATTCTTAAATTCACCAACACTAATGGGGCAAACGTCATAAAATCTCAAAAGCAATGGGGCTAGACATGAGGGAGAAAGGGGTCAAGAAAAAAGTCCCTCAAGTGGAAATCTGGCCTTAACCTATACGCTATACAGCACCGCTTGGTTTATATTCTGGCAACTATTACATTTCATTCAGATTAGGAAGGATCTGTGGTAGCTAAAAGTATTTATGGAAACCGTTTGTAGCCTTCTAATTGTTACAAGTCCTTCCTAAGCTCAATCAAATCATACTATTGTTACCTAAATCTAATAAAAAGAAGGTCACCGGTACAGACTGGGTTAAATAATGTGCTTCATCACAAGGATCCCATGGCAATTTACCGTTGAGCTGTTTGTAAGTATATATATATATATTTAGCCGGTATCACACGAGCGCTTTTTACCTCAAAATTTTTCCTTAACACTGGTCTGGCAGCTTATGAGGTCATTATTTAGAATATTTCGGTTACCTAAATTCATCTACCATAAGTCTAGTTTCCGATACCAGGGCAAAATACTCCAGAAATGTTGCCAGAAAAATGTTGACTATAAAAGCTCTCGTGTGATACCGGCTTAAGACTTCACCTGTATCCGTGTCTAAGAATAAGGTCAATAAATGTTTACAAATATTGGCTGTGTTATATCCCTTAATAGAATATAGTCTGCTTCATTGAATATAGTCTGCTTCATTGAATATAGTCTGCTTCATTGAATATAGTCTGCTTCATTGAATATAGTCTGCTTCATTGAATATAGTCTGCTTCATTGAATATAGTCTGCTTCATTGTATCTGACGGTAAATTGAATCCTGCTCTTTCTCGTAATTTTGAGACGAATAAGTTAATTAACCACTTGCGAGTTTCGTTCTATAAGGAAGTTGGAGCCGTGAACATCGATATTAAACAGAAATACAATAATAATGTGAGGGTCTGATGGATAAATGGTATGTTGAATTGGGTTTTATGTCTTTATAAATGCAGTACTACCATATTTAGCTGGTAAATTAGCTCAATATTGATGTCTACAGCTGTAATTAAGGGGAGGTTTTCTAGTTTCCTCCCAGACCTCCATCAAGCTAAACAATTACATCCCCTTGACCCCCTTTCAAGATAAATGTGTACATTTTTCGGTAGAAAAATGTCCCGGCCGAAGGCCGGTTACTCTTAAAATACAGGCTCGCTATCGCTCGCCAGGATAAAATCGACACCTAAATGGCACGATAGGTCTTAAAATTGACAGAATGGGGCGGAAATTCTTAAAATCACCAACCTAATGGGGCAAATGTCTTAAAACCTCTAAAGCAATGGGGCTAGACATGAGGGAGAAAGGGGTCAAGAAAAAAGTCCTTCAAGTGGATATCTCCCCTAGAACCCCAAATATAACAGCCACTAACTACCCCCTTAAGGGGAGATTTCCACTTGAGGGATTTTTTTCTTGGACCCCTTTCTCCCTCATGTTTAGCCCCATTGCTTTTGAGATTTTAAGACCTTCGCCCTAGTAGTTTGGATATTTTAAGACATTTTGCCCCATTTCTGTCAATGTTAAGACCTGTCGTGCCGTTAAGGTGTCGATTTCTTTCCTGGCGAGCGATAGCGAGCCTGTAATTTAAGAGCAACCGGCCTCCGGCCGGGAAATTTTTCTACCGAAAAATGTACAAATTTATCTTGAAAGGGGGTCTAGGGGATGTAATTTTAAGCTTGATGAAAAAGTAGGGAACAAACTAAATACCTCCCCTTTAATGGTATATATACAGGCACTAATAATTACCATGGGTTCTGACCTTGTATACATTGACTCGCCTCTCATATTGGTGGGTTATTTAAGGGGAGGTGGGTCGTTTTTCTGGTCCCCCTTTTCTCCCTCGTGTTAAGCCCCATTTGTTTTTTTGAGATTATAAGACGTTCGGCCCATTAGTTTGGTGATTTTCATACCTTTCGCCCCATTCCCTTGTCAATATTGAGACCTTTCGTGCCATTTAGGAGTCGATTTTTCCCTGGCGAGCGATAGCGAGCCTGTAATTTTAAGACGAACCGGCCTTCGGCCGGGACATTTTTCTACCGAAAAATGTACAAATTTATCTTGAAGGGGGATCTTGGGGATATTTGTTAAGCTTGATGGAGGTTTAGGGAGGAGACTAGAACAATATTATATATATGAAAACTATCGACCAAAAAGTGAACCATCCTTAAGGGGAGGTTTTTAGTTCGTTCCCTAGAATTCCGTCAAGCTTAAAATTACACCCCCTAGACCCCCTTTCAAGATAAATTTGTACATTTTTCGGTAGAAAAATTTCCCGGCTGAAAGCCGGTTCCTCTTAAATTACAGGCTCGCTATCGCTCGCCAGGATAAAATCGACACCTAAGTGGCACGAAAGGTTTTAAAATGAACAGAAATGGGTTGAAAGTTTTTAAAATAGTCAAAATAATGGGGCAAACGTCTTAAAATTAGAAAAACAATGGGGCTAAACATGAGGGAGAAAGGAGTCCAGAAAAAAATCCCTCAAGTGGACATCTCCTCTTAATGGTTTATACACACAGGCACTAATAACTCCCATGGGGTGATGATCAGTTAACCCCCGTTAAAGGGGGTTAGGCTGCTTCTCCCTCGTGTTTAGCCCCATTAGTTTTCAGATTTTAAGACGTTTGCCCCATTAGTTTGTCGATTTTATGACCTTCAACCCTATTTCCTTGTCAATATTAAGACCTTTCGTGCCATTTAGGAGTCAATTTTTTCCTGGCGAGCGATAGCGAGCCTGTATTTTTCAGACGAAGCGGCCTTCGGACATAACATTTTTCTACCGAAAAATGTACACAATACACATTAATCTCGAAGGAGGATCTAATGGATGTTATTTTTAAAAGTTAGATGGAGGTCAAGGGAGGAAACCATAAAGATAGTCAATAAATATATATAAACCATAAAGATAGTCCATAAATATATATAAACCATAAAGATAGTCAATAAATATATATAAACCATAAAGATAGTCCATAAATATATAAACCATAAAGATAGTCCATAAATATATATATAAACCATAAAGATAGTCCATAAATATATATAAACCATAAAGATAGTCCATAAATATATATAAACCATAAAGATAGTCAATAAATATATATAAACCATAAAGATAGTCCATAAATATATATAAACCATAAAGATAGTCCATAAATATATATAAACCATAAAGATAGTCCATAAATATATATATAAACCATAAAGATAGTCAATAAATATATATAAACCATAAAGATAGTCAATAAATATATATATAAACCATAAAGATAGTCAATAAATATATATAAACCATAAAGATAGTCCATAAATATATATAAACCATAAAGATAGTCAATAAATATATATATCACCCATAAATAAACCCTTCACCTTAACCCTCTCAGACATATGACGCAGTTTTGAGCCTATTAGGGATACTTTAAAACCTTTGTTACCATCAGGGGTATTTAGAAACCTTTAGTTTAGTTACTTCAACCTCTGCAGTTGTCTTTGAGTTAGCTGTGTTGAGCCTATTGGGGATACTTTAAAGCCTTTGTTACCATCAGGGGTATTTAGAAACCTTTAGTTTAGTTACTTCAACCTCTGCAGTTGTCTTTGAGTTAGCTGTGTTGAGCCTATTGGGGATACTTTAAAGCCTTTGTTACCATCAGGGGTATTTAGAAACCTTTAGTTTAGTTACTTCAACCTCTGCAGTTGTCTTTGAGTTAGCTGTGTTGAGCCTATTGGGGATACTTTAAAGCCTTTGTTACCATCAGGGGTATTTAGAAACCTTTAGTTTAGTTACTTCAACCTCTGCAGTTGTCTTTGAGTTAGCTGTGTTGAGCCTATTGGGGATACTTTAAAGCCTTTGTTACCATCAGGGGTATTTAGAAACCTTTAGTTTAGTTACTTCAACCTCTGCAGTTGTCTTTGAGTTAGCTGTGTTGAGCCTATTGGGGATACTTTAAAGCCTTTGTTACCATCAGGGGTATTTACAAACCTTTAGTTTAGTTACTTCAACCTCTGCAGTTGTCTTTGAGTTAGCTGTGTTGAGCCTATTGGGGATACTTTAAAGCCTTTGTTACCATCAGGGGTATTTAGAAACCTTTAGCTTAGTTACTTCAACCTCTGCAGTTGTCTTTGAGTTAGCTGTGTTGAGCCTATTGGGGATACTTTAAAGCCTTTGTTACCATCAGGGGTATTTAGAAACCTTTAGTTTAGTTACTTCAACCTCTGCAGTTGTCTTTGAGTTAGCTGTGTTGAGCCTATTGGGGATACTTTAAAGCCTTTGTTACCATCAGGGGTATTTACAAACCTTTAGTTTAGTTACTTCAACCTCTGCAGTTGTCTTTGAGTTAGCTGTGTTGAGCCTATTGGGGATACTTTAAAGCCTTTGTTACCATCAGGGGTATTTACAAACCTTTAGTTTAGTTACTTCAACCTCTGCAGTTGTCTTTGAGTTAGCTGTGTTGAGCCTATTGGGGATACTTTAAAGCCTTTGTTACCATCAGGGGTATTTAGAACCCTTTAGTTTAGTTACTTCAACCTCTGCAGTTGTCTTTGAGTTAGCTGTGTTGAGCCTATTGGGGATACTTTAAAGCCTTTGTTACCATCAGGGGTATTTAGAAACCTTTAGTTTAGTTACTTCAACCTCTGCAGTTGTCTTTGAGTTAGCTGTGTTGAGCCTATTGGGGATACTTTAAAGCCTTTGTTACCATCAGGGGTATTTAGAACCCTTTAGTTTAGTTACTTCAACCTCTGCAGTTGCCTTTGAGTTAGCTGTGTTGAGCCTATTGGGGATACTTTAAAGCCTTTGTTACCATCAGCGGTATTTAGAAACCTTTAGTTTAGTTACTTCAACCTCTGCAGTTGTCTTTGAGTTAGCTGTGTTGAGCCTATTGGGGATACTTTAAAGCCTTTGTTACCATCAGGGGTATTTAGAAACCTTTAGTTTAGTTACTTCAACCTCTGCAGTTGCCTTTGAGTTAGCTGTGTTGAGCCTATTGGGGATACTTTAAAGCCTTTGTTACCATCAGGGGTATTTAGAAACCTTTAGTTTAGTTACTTCAACCTCTGCAGTTGTCTTTGAGTTAGTTGTGTTGAGCCTATTGGGGATACTTTAAAGCCTTTGTTACCATCAGGGGTATTTAGAAACCTTTAGTTTAGTTACTTCAACCTCTGCAGTTGTCTTTGAGTTAGCTGTGTTGAGCCTATTGGGGATACTTTAAAGCCTTTGTTACCATCAGGGGTATTTAGAACCCTTTAGTTTAGTTACTTCAACCTCTGCAGTTGCCTTTGAGTTAGCTGTGTTGAGCCTATTGGGGATACTTTAAAGCCTTTGTTACCATCAGGGGTATTTAGAAACCTTTAGTTTAGTTACTTCAACCTCTGCAGTTGTCTTTGAGTTAGCTGTGGGCAGAAAACTAATTTTGGAGAGGTAATTATAAGAGTGAGAGAACTCTATTTCTTATTGTTAATCTGGCAACCTCTGCGTTATATGTGCGTGAAAGGGTTAACCCCCACACCAGTATATCCTCTGACCCTGCCAATACTTACGAGGGGTCTGACCTTGCATACATTGACTCGCCTCTTATTGATGGTCATTATATATTGATGACCGTAGGCAACCAACCGTTAGCTCCCCCTTAAGGGAAGGTTTTTAGTTTGTTCCCTAGATATCCATCAAGCTTAAGATTACACCCCCTTGAGCCCCTTTCAAGATAAATTTGTACATTTTTCGGTAGAAAAATGTCCCGGCTGAAAGCCGGTTCCTCTTAAATTACAGGCTCGCTATCGCTCGCCAGCATAAAATCGACACCTAAATGGCACGAAAGGTCTTAAAATTGACAGAAATGGGTTGAAAGTTCTTAAAATCGTCAAAATAATGGGGCAAACGTCTTAAAATTACAAAAACAATGGGGCTAAACATGAGGGAGAAAGGAGTCCAGAAAAAAAAATCCCTCAAGTGGAAATCTCCCCTTAATGGAGCCCACCTCGTTTGTGTCTCTCTTTCTCAATCTCTCTATGGGTTGTATCCATTCGGTCCCATTCAGCCTACTGTTTTAAGACGTTTACTCCCATCCAGTTGTCAGTATTTTATCGCGAGCGGTAGCGTGCCAGCATATATTTATATATATATATTGTTTTACAGCAAGCTAAATTTGTACATTTTTCGATACACAAATGTCTCCGGCGAAACCGGATTTCTCCACACAATGCTGGCTCGCTATCGCTCGCTAGGAAGAAATCGACACCTGAATGGGGATAAATGTCTTAAAACAGTTGGCTGAATGGGGCCGAATGGATACAAGCCAAGGAAAGAGAGAAAAGGAGAGAATGATAAAAAAAACAGGTGACCCCCCTTAACCCTATTTGGGCGGTGGGGAAAAGTAGTCTGTCGAACAGAATCCAGGAAAACGGTAACTCTTTAAACCAGAGTCCAGGAAAACGGTAGCCCTTTAAACCAGAGTCCAGGAAAACGGTAGCCCTTTAAACCAGAGTCCAGGAAAACGGTAGCCCTTTAAACCAGAGTCCAGGAAAACGGTAGCCCTTTAGACTAGAATCCAGGAAAACGGTAGCCCTTTAGACTAGAGTCCAGGAAAACGGTAGCCCTTTAGACTAGAGTCCAGGAAAACGGTAGCCCTTTAGACTAGAATCCAGGAAAACGGTAGCCCTTTAGACTAGAGTCTAGGAAAACGGTAGCCCTTTAAACCAGAGTCCAGGAAAACGGTAGCCCTTTAAACCAGAATCCAGGAAAACGGTAGCCTTTAAACCAGAGTCCAGGAAAACGGTAGCCCTTTAAACTAGAATCCAGGAAAACGGTAGCCCTTTAAACCAGAATCCAGGAAAACGGTAGCCCTTTAGACTAGAATCCAGGAAAATGGTAGCCATTTAGATTAGAATCCAGGAAAATGGTAGCCCTTTAGACTAGAATCCAGGAAAACGGTAGCCCTTTAAACCAGAGTCCAGAAAAACGGTAGCCCTTTAAGGGGAGGTGTGGTGGAGTGGTCATGCCACTGGATTGGTAATCCAATGGACCCGGGTTCAAATCCCGATATGTCAATGGGAAGATATTATTGGGATTGAATTTGTGCTGTACCTAGTATCAGTGCATTACCACAAAGCCCACCGAAATGCCAAAAAAATACCCTCATTGTTCCCTGATTAAATAACACTGTATGAATATTCCCATATTCAAAATATGTTACAGGGGGACAATGCCTAGTGAGTTCACTGCTCAATAGGTGGCGTTCTGAGAGTGAGGGTCTGAGTCTGGAGGGTGAGACGGTGAAGCACTTGAGCGAAGCAACCAGCCGCTTCAGAGATGGAGCTGCTTCGAGCCATGATAGATGCTTCACATGTCTCACTCCCCAGACTGGAACAAGACCTCACGGGCTTCACCGTGTTGAGCGGTGGAATGTACAGGCTCTCAGCCTATGCCCGAGAGGGAGTAGTTGGAATATAGAAAAAAAAAAAAAAAAAAAAAAAAAAAAATAGAATCCAGGAAAACGGTAGCCCTTTAAACCAGAGTCCAGGAAAACGGTAGCCCTTTAAACCAGAGTCCAGGAAAACGGTAGCCCTTTAAACCAGAGTCCAGGAAAAAAAAGGTCGTCGGAAACGGCTCCCCTTATAGTTCGCCCTCACACTATTGTTCGTAATATCGGTGGGAGGTAAATGGGGTAAACAAGAGATTGGAGGTCTGTTAAGGGAGACCACCTCGCTTTTTTTGTGTTCTCTTTCTCTCCCTCTCTCTTTGGCTTGTATCCATTCGGCCCCATTCAGCCTACCGCTACCGCTCGCCAGGAAAAAATCAACACCTGGATGAGGATAAACGTCTTAAAACAGTAGGCTGAATGGGGCCGAATGAATACAAGCCAGGGAAAGAGAGAAAAGGAGAGAAAGATAACAAAAACCGGTGACCCCCCTTAATTGCTAGAAATCCACCCTAAACGGACTAAAATCGTCTAATAGTTGCCAGAAAATAAGGAAAAGTGAGGAAGAGAGAGGCGAGAGTGGTGTTGATGTACGGTAGGTGAAGGTAAGAGGGCGGTATAAAGCACCACCACCGGAGACAAAGGCCACCGTCACGCACCACCTTCCACCCCACAAACCCGGATAATAATTGTCACCCCCGGGAAAAGACCCCCCCCCCCCCACCCCCAAGACTAAAAACAATGCCCCCCTCCCGCCCAGACCATCTTATATCCAAACCTCTTCCCCCCCCCCCCACACCCACTTACTTCCTTGTTCCTTTTTGGGCTATTTTTGCATGTATTCGTAATTTTTCTAGTTTCCTCCCTAGATCTCCATCAAATTAAAAAAAAAAAAAAAATCCATTAGATCCCCCTTCTAGATTAATTTGTACATTTTTCGGTAGAAAAATGTCCCGGCCGAAGGCCGATTCTTCTAACATTACAGGCTCACTATCGTTCGCCAGGGAAAAAATCGACACCTAAATAGCACGAAAGGTCTAAATATTGACGAAGAAATGGGGCGAAAGGTCTTAAAATCGACTAACTAATGGGGCAAACATATTAACATCTAAAAACTAATGGGGAAACATGAGGGAGAAAGTGGTCCAGAAAACCGGCCCATCCCCCCTTCAAACTAATAAATAATCTTCCCAAACTTTCCTCAAAATATACAAATTATAAAGAAGGTTAGTTTAGAAGGAAGGGATATGGGCCAGACTCCATCGAAGGCCTTCCAATATGTCTAGCACAATAGAAAAGGTCTTACCGAAGTCCCAAAAGGAGGATGACCTTTCGTGCTATTTAGGTGTCTTTTTTCCCTGGCGAACGATAGTGAGCCTGTAATGTTGGAAAAAGGGACATTTTTGTCTACCGAAAAATGTACAAATTAATCTAGGAGGGGGATCAAAAATAATGAATACATGCAAAAATCACCCAAAAAGTGAACCATCCCCCCTTAAAGAAGTCATACTGGCGGTCTGGGAGTAGGTTATGGGGTGTTAAATGCTTAAGAAATGTTGAGGTAAGAATAGTTTCAAAAACTTCAGAGATGCAAGAAATGAGAGCAATTGGACGATAGTTGGAGGGTTGAGAGCGGTCACCCTTCATTGGGACACATTGAATGAGAGCAAACTTCCAGCAAGAAGGGAAGATGTTAGGAGAGTCTGAGACGGAAGAGTTTGCCTAGGCAAGGAGTCGGCACGGAAGCACAGTTCTTGAGTACAACAGGAGGAACACCGTCCGGTCCATACGCCTTCTTAGTATTAAGCCCAGAGAGGGTAGAAAGTACATCCTTGGAAGAGAATATGATGTGAGGCATAAGTAGGAGAGAGAGGGCGGAGAGGGAGGAATAGCACCGGAATGATCCAAGGTGGAGTTTTTACCGAAAGTGTTAGCGAAGAGTTCACCTTTGTCAGAGGAAGCAGTGACAGTAGTGCTGTCAGAGTGGAAAAGAGGAGGGAAAGACTAAGAAGAAAAATTGTTGGAGAGGTTTTTGGCTAGATGCCAGAAGGCTTGGGAAGAGCTAGAGTTGGATAGTTCAGTGCATTTATTATTGATGAAAGAAGTTTGGCGAGTCGAAGAACAGATTTGGCTTGATTCCGGGCAGAAACGTAGGAAGAATGAGATTCTTGAGTTTGAAGGCAACGGTACCGTTTGGATGCTTCCTCCTTATTACGGACAGCAGTAGAACAAGCGTGAGTAAACCAAAATCTCTTTGCATTAGACTGAGAGAAAGAAAATGGAATGTACGCTTCCATGCCCGAGAGGATTACCTCGGTAATACATTCAGCACTCTCCGAGGGTCCCCAGCCACGGAAGCAAAAGTCATTCCATGGGAAATCAAAGAAGTACTGCCGAAGAGACTCCCAGTCGGCAGCGCCAAAGTGCCACAAGTGCCGTCGCTGGGAGGATTGGGTGGCCGCACCGGAGAGATAGGGCAGGTGACAGAGATAAGTTTATGGTCGGAGGAGCCCAAAGGAGAGAACAGATTTACAGTATAAGCAAAAGGGTTAGAAGTTAGAAATAATTAAGTCAAGAACGTTGGGCCGATCTCCGAAGCGATCCGGAATACGGATGGGTTGCTGGACTAACTGCTCTAGGTCATTTAGAATAGAAAAGATGTAGGTTTGTTTACCAGGTTGGTCAGAGGAAAGAGAGGAGAGCCATTGGCAGTGGTGAACGTTGAAATCTCCTAGGATGGAGATTTCTGCGAGTATAGGAGTAAAGTTGGTTGGTGGAGAGAACATAATAAAAAAAGGAGAGATGGATAGAATGTGTTCCTCTTTAAAAGTTAGATAGTCACAGAATTTTGGATAGTCAGTAGAATTAGGGGAATGAGTGAGTTTGAGAGTGACGAGAAAGCTTTATCTAGAGTTGAGAATTCAGAAGAGTCAAAGTTGGGAACACGAGAGAAAGCGAGATTGTTGCACCAACCAACCGTAAACGAATAGAATAAACAACAAGTTTCGTTTTCGTATTAGTGTATATTATATTTGCGTAAAACTAACAATATCTTTTCAAAATTGAATTACGCATTTCTGTTCTGTGTTCTGGCTAGTATAAGATTATATTCAGATTAGGAAGGATATATGTGGAAGTCAGAGGGTTAATTGGGATAGTATTTACCGTATTAATTCCCCTAGATCCTTCCTACACTGCATAAAATCGTCCAATGATAGCCATAATAGGCTGTCAAAACGCAGCCGAATCCTCAGAGGGTTAAATTTCCCCAAAGGATAATAACAGGTTTTTAACAATACGTAGAAGGATTTTTTTTTTCTATGTGAATGAGGGAGACAAAAGGCATAACTGCCTGCAACGAGTGCCTCCCCCAGATTTCAAAGAGTGACAGGGCCGAAATCAAAGGACGTTCGAGCTAAAATGCCTGGACACACGGAGTTTGAAGCAATTTAAGTCATAGAAAGAGGGAAAGACTGATTCTGGGAGAGAGTTCCAGAGTTCAGCAGTTGCATAGAAGAAAGTCTGAGGATAACGTTTCACTCTTGGGTTGGAGAGTTGCACAGAGTAGGGGTGGGATTGTGTTGCAAGGCGGGTACTACGTACCCTACGTAGAGGAGGTGGTATACACTGGAAAAGCTCCGAGGAACACTGATTATTGTAGTAGCGATAGAACAGCGAGAGAGATGCAACATTGCAGCGAAGAGAGAGAGATTGCAGAGAGTTTGTGAGTGGACGGGAGTTAATGATACGAAAGGTTTTCCTTTCTACTTTATCTAGGAGTGCGGTGTGGGAGGATCCTCCCCACACATGTGAACAATACTCAATACAAGGACGCACTGTGCCCCTGTACAGAGCAAGAAGCTGCGCAGGGGTAAAGAACCCCTTTAGGCGGTTGAGCACACCCAGCTTCTGGGAGGCTGCCTTAGCGAGACTGGTAATATGGTCTTTCCAAGTGAGAGCAGAAGAAAAAGAGACACTGAGAACATTGAGGGAAGATGAAGGGTTGAATTTTGTATTGTTAAAGAATAAGGGATAGTCCTCTGGAGGTTCCTGATGGGTAGTAAAATGGATAAATTGAGTTTTGGAAGCATTAAATGCAACAAGGTTTTCTCTACCCCAATTGGAAATAGTAGCTAGATCAGAAGATAAGCATTTTATGGCTTCATTACGTTTACTTTTGAGGGATTGCTGGCTGGGGCGTTCTGGAAAACTAATTGAGTGGTGTAAAGTAGAGTCGTCTGCATATGAATGGATGGGACTGGATGTACAGTTGAGAAGATCATTTATGAAAATTAGAAAGAGAATAGGAGATAGGACAGAACCCTGAGAAACACCGGAGTTGATAGGATGAGGAAGTGAGCAATGGCCGTCCACAACCGCAGCTATGGAACGGCCGGAAAGGAAATTAGAGACAAAGGCACAGATGGAGGGACAGAAACTGAAGGAGGGCAGTTTGGAAATTAAAGATTTGTGCCAGACTCTGTCGAAGGCCTTCAATATGTCTAGTGAAACAGAAAAAGTCTAACCAAAGTCCCGAAAGTTGGATGACCAATAGTTAGTAAGATATGAAAGAAGATCACCAGTAGAGCAACCCTTAAGGAAGCCATACTGGCGATCTGAGAGCAGATTATGAGAAGAGAAATGCTAATGAAATTTGGAAGCAAGAATAGTTTCAAAAACTTTAGAGATACAAGAGATGAGAGCAATTGGACGATAGTTGGAGGGTTGAGAGGGGTCACCCTTCTTTGGGACAGGTTGAATGAGAGCAAATTCCAGCAAGAAGGAAAGACGTTAGAGGAGAGACAGAGACGAAAGAGTTTGCCTAGGCAGGGGGTCAGCACGGAAGCACAGTTTTTAAGTACAACAGGAGGAACACCGTCCGGACCGTACGCCTTCTTAGTATTAAGCCCAGAGAGGGTAGAAAGTACATCTTTAGAAGAGATTAGGATATTAGGCATAAGTAGGAGAGAGGGGGGTGGAGAGGGAGGAATAGCACCGGAATCATCCAAGGTAGAGTTTCTGGCAAAAGTTTGAGCAAAGAGTTCAGCTTTGTCAGAGGAAAAAGTGATGGTTGTGCCATCAGAGTGGAAAAGGGGAGGGAAAGACGAGGAAAAAAAGTTGTTGGAGAGGTTTTTGGCTAGATGCCAGAAAGCTTGGGAAGAGCTAGAGTTGGATAGTTCAGTGCATTTATTATTGATGAAAGAGTGCTTGGCAAGTCGAAGAACAGATTTGGCTTGATTCCGGGCAGAAACATAAGAAGAATGAGATTCTTGAGTTTTAAGGCGTCGGTACCGTTTGAATACTTCCTCCTTGTTGCGGACAGCAGTAGAACAAGCGTGAGTAAACGAAAAAAAAAATGCATTAGACTGAGAGAAAGAAAATGGAATGTACGCTTCCATGCCCGAGAGGATTACCTCGGTAATGCGTTCAGCACTCTCCGAGGGTCCTCGGCCACGGAAGCAGAAGTAATTCCATGGGAAATCAAAGAAGTACTGCCGGAGAGCCTCCCAGTCGGCAGCGCCAAAGTGCCACAAGCGCCGCCGGCTGGGAGGATTGGATGGCCGTACTGAAGAGATAGGACCGGTGACGGAGATAAGTTATGGTCGGAGGAGCCCAAAGGAGAGAAAAGATTGACAGTATAAGAAGAAGGGTTAGAAGTAAAAAATCAGTCAAGAATGTTGGGCCTATCTCCGAAGCGATCCGGAATACGGGTGGGTTGCTGGATCAGCTGCTCTAGGTCATTTATGATAGGAAAAAACGTAGGCTTGTTCACCAGGTGGGTCAGTAGAGTGAGGGGAGAGCCATTGGCGGTGGTGAACGTTGAAATCTCCTAAGATGGAGATTTCAGAGAAGGGAGAGATAAATAGAATGTGTTCCACTTTAGAGTTTAGATAGTCGAAGAATTTGGGAAAGTCGGTAGAGTTAGGGGAAAGATAGACAGCACAGAAATATTTAGTATGAGAATGACAGGATAGTTTGAGCCATAAAGTTGAGAATTCAGAGGAGTCGAAATCGGGAACACGAGAGCAAGTGAGTTTGTTGTGCACGTATGCACAACATCCACCTTTGGCTTTGAAACTAGGATAGAGAAAGTAGGAGGATACAGAGAAGGGGCTGCTGGCAGTTGCTTCAGACACCTGAGTTTCGGTGAGGAAAAGAAGATCAGGTTTGGAGGAAGAGAGATGGTGTTCGATAGAGTGAAAATTAGAGGAAGGGACGCGAATATTGCAGAAGTTGATAGTAAGAGTGACAGGCCGTGGTCCAGAGTCTTAAGAGGGGTCGTCAGGGGAAGGTCGGGCATGTGTGGAGGTATTTATGGTCCCCCCCCCCCCCCCCCTCCCTGGGGACTCCGAGGCTGGGCCTGTGTTCATCATTTAATAATAATGAAGGAGGAAGTGTGGTGTGCATGTTAACTTGTTAAGTGTAGTGAAGTAGATAGGAGGAGGAGGGGTTTGTGAGAGCATGCTGGACTACTCTCAGTGTAAGTGAGGCACAAAGGGAATCAGTAAGAGAGGCCAAGCAAATGAAACAGGAGTTCCAGCGATTCCTTATCAAATGCTTACAGCCTCTCCTGGGTATAGCCCTGTTCGATTGGTGCCTACAATCTACCCCCATTCCCCCTATTAGTCGCCTTGTAAGACACGCAGTAGGACGCGTGGGGCATATTATTTTTTTCTTCCACCACAAGATGGAGGCCCCCTTATCCCCAGGGGGGGTGACCCCCAGGGGGGTCACCTGCTTTGTATTATCTTTCTCTCCTTTTCTCTCTTTTTCTTACTTGTATCCATTTGGCCCCATTCAGCCAACTGTTTTAAGATGTTTATCCCCATCCAGGTTTCGATTTCTTCCTGGCGAGCGATAGCGAGCCAGCATTGTATGGAGAAATCCGGCTTCGCCGGAGACATTTTTCTATCGAAAAATGTACAAATTTAGCCTGCTGTAAAATAACAATATTTATATGCTGGCTTGCTACCGTTCACCAATAAAATATTTACACCTGGATGGGGGTAAACGTCTTAAAACAGTAGGCTGAATGGGGCCGAATGGATACAAGCCAAAGAGAGAGGGATAGAAAGAGAATAAAAGCGAGGTGGGCTCCCTTGGGGGGGGTAGTGGTTATTTTTTGGTCTACATAATTAGTTATTTGTTTATTGTATAGTTTCCTCCCTAGGCCTCCATTGGGATTAATAAAATAAAATATTCAAGATAAATTTGTACATTTTTTGGTAGAACAAGAAGAACAATTTCCTTCTAGATTCCTTATAGAATTACAGGCTCGCTGTCGCTCGCCAGGAAAAAATGACACCTAGATGGCACGCAAGGTCTTTATATAGACAAAGACATAGGGGGCAAAGTCTCAAAATCGCCAAACTAATGGACCAAACGTCTGAAAATCTAAAAGCTAATGGGACTAAACACGAGGGAGAAAAAGCAACTACCTCCCTCTTCAAAAAGAAAACAAAAATGAAACCCAGAGAAATGCCCCGAGGTAAAAAAAAAAACGCGGGAAAAAGAATAAATAAAATGTTCGGAAAAAAATGCTTGGAAATGTTGAAAGGAAAAGCTGAAAGGTCATTGTATTTAGCAGACACACCCAGCTGACATTTTGACATTTTGTATAACCGAATAAACTTTTGATTCCGAGCAAACAAAAGATATATATGCCTCTAGATAAACTGTATATGCCTCTAGATATATATGCCTCTAGATATACTGTATATGCCTCTAGATATATATGCCTCTAGATATATATGCCTCTAGATATACTGTATATGCCTCTAGATATATATGCCTCTAGATATACTGTATATGCCTCTAGATATATATATGCCTCTAGATATATATGCCTCTAGATATACTGTATATGCCTCTAGATATATATGCCTCTAGATATATATGCCTCTAGATATATATGCCTCTATATATATATGCCTCTAGATATATATGCCTCTAGATATATATGCCTCTAGATATATATGCCTCTAGATATATATGCCTCTAGATATATATGCCTCTAGATATATATGCCTCTAGATATATATGCCTCTAGATATACTGTATATGCCTCTAGATATATATGCCTCTAGATATATATGCCTCTAGATATATATGCCTCTAGATATATATGCCTCTAGATATATATGCCTCTAGATATATATGCCTCTAGATATATATGCCTCTAGATATATATGCCTCTAGATATATATGCCTCTAGATATATATGCCTCTAGATATATATGCCTCTAGATATATATGCCTCTAGATATATATGCCTCTAGATATATATGCCTCTAGATATATATGCCTCTAGATATATATGCCTCTAGATATATATGCCTCTAGATATATATGCCTCTAGATATATATGCCTCTAGATATATATGCCTCTAGATATATATGCCTCTAGATATATATGCCTCTAGATATATATGCCTCTAGATATATATGCCTCTAGATATATATGCCTCTAGATATATATGCCTCTAGATATATTATATGTGTTATGGAAATATATATAATGTAATTGAATTACTGGGGAAGAGTGTTATTAACCCTTTGAGTACCAGCGACGTGTGTTATATTATACTCTAGCTGTATTGTAACGATATTATGCAGCTAAGGAAGGATCTGTGGTAGTTAGAAGGGTTGGTTGAGTTAGTTTGAATACAATCGATTAGTAGTAGCCAGAATTAAATTAAAAAGACGTCGCCGGGGCAGTAGGGGTTAATGACACTAATTAACTACTAAATGACAAACAACTCAACTCAATTAACCCTCTTACTTCCATATACCCTTCCTGATCTGAATAATGCGTAAACAAATGTGCCGGCCGAAGGCCCGTTCCTTTTAAAATTGCAGGCTTGCTATCACTCGTCAGGAAAAAATCGACACCTAAATGGCACGAAAGGTCTTAATATTGGCAAAGAAAATGGGGCGCAGTCATAAAATCGCCAAACTAATGGGCCGAACGTCTTAACATCGAACGAACAATGGGGCTAAAGACGAGGGAGAAGAGGGCCAGAAAAAGCCAGCCCATCCCTCCCTCCTCCTTAACTTGTCAATAACACGCATCACTATTTATGTCAGTCTTGCAAACACTAACAAATATTATACAAACCGGTATATTTTCTATAAGCATATCTATTTTCGGATATTTAGAGCATCTTCATTTATTCTTTACCGTTTCATATTTAGTTTTGTTTCGAATTGTATTAACCCCGTCTTTACCGCGACGTCCTTTTAATGTTATTCTGCTACTGTTAATGTTATTCTGCCTACTGTTAATGTTATTCTGCCTACTGTTAATGTTATTCTGCCTACTGTTAATGTTATTCTGCTACTGTTAATGTTATTCTGCCTACTGTTAATGTTATTCTGCCTACTGTTAATGTTATTCTGCCTACTGTTAATGTTATTCTGCTACTGTTAATGTTATTCTGCGTACTGTTAATGTTATTCTGCCTACTGTTAATGTTATTCTGCTACTGTTAATGTTATTCTGCCTACTGTTAATGTTATTCTGCCTACTGTTAATGTTATTCTGCTACTGTTAATGTTATTCTGCCTACTGTTAATGTTATTCTGCCTACTGTTAATGTTATTCTGCCTACTGTTAATGTTATTCTGCTACTGTTAATGTTATTCTGCCTACTGTTAATGTTATTCTGCCTACTGTTAATGTTATTCTGCTACTGTTAATGTTATTCTGCCTACTATTAATGTTATTCTGCCTACTGTTAATGTTATTCTGCTACTGTTAATGTTATTCTGCCTACTGTTAATGTTATTCTGCCTACTGTTAATGTTATTCTGCCTACTGTTAATGTTATTCTGCTACTGTTAATGTTATTCTGCCTACTGTTAATGTTATTCTGCCTACTGTTAATGTTATTCAGCCTACTGTTAATGTTATTCTGCCTACTGTTAATGTTATTCTGCCTACTGTTAATGTTATTCAGCCTACTGTTAATGTTATTCTGCCTACTGTTAATGTTATTCTGCCTACTGTTAATGTTATTCAGCCTACTGTTAATGTTATTCTGCCTACTGTTAATGTTATTCTGCCTACTTTTAATGTTATTCTGCCTACTTTTAATGTTATTCTGCCTACTTTTAGATAATTTTATTCAGTTTAAAAAGGGTCTTCATCAATTAGCAGGCTATCTACCTTAGCCCTTTTTACTACCACAGATCCTTCTTAAGCTGCTGAAAATAGTCTAAATATAGTAAGAAAATCATAAAAAGATGTCACCGGTACAGAAGAGCTTAAGGACATTATCTTCTCACCCTACCGGTCCTTCCTAAACTGTATAAAAGATGTCACCGGTACAGAAGAGCTTAAGGACATTATCTTCTCACCCTACCGGTCCTTCCTAAACTGTATAAAAGATGTCACCGGTACAGAAGAGCTTAAGGACATTATCTTCTCACCCTACCGGTCCTTCCTAAACTGTATAAAAGATGTCACCGGTACAGAAGAGCTTAAGGACATTATCTTCTCACCCTACCGGTCCTTCCTAAACTGTATAAAAGATGTCACCGGTACAGAAGAGCTTAAGGACATTATCTTCTCACCCTACCGGTCCTTCCTAAACTGTATAAAAGATGTCGCCGGTACACAAGAGCTTAAGGACATTATCTTCTCACCCTACCGGTCCTTCCTAAACTGTATAAAAGATGTCGCCGGTACACAAGAGCTTAAGGACATTATCTTCTCACACTACCGGTCCTTCCTAAACTGTATAAAATTGTCAAATGACAGGCGGAATAAAACTGTCAAAATGCGTCGCAATCTCCAAATGCCTGGACACATGCATTTTAAAGCAGTCTAAGTCATAAGATACGGGGGAAATTGATCGAGGGAGTCCAACTGAGAATGTGTCATATATCACATAATATTAAGTTCTATTTAAATCGACATCTGAATGGCACAAAAGGTCTGACAAAGTAATGGGTCGAAATCACCTGGTTAACCTAAATTTGTACCCCCTGTATACTGTATCTCCAGATTTGTACCCCCTGTATACAGTATCTCCAGGTTTGTACCCCCTGTATACTGTATCTCCAGGTTTGTACCCCCTGTATACTGTATCTCCAGATTTGTACCCCCTGTATACTGTATCTCCAGGTTTGTACCCCCTGTATACTGTATCTCCAGGTTTGTACCCCCTGTATACTGTATCTCCAGGTTTGTACCCCCTGTATACTGTATCTCCAGGTTTGTACCCCCTGTATACTGTATCTCCAGGTTTGTACCCCCTGTATACTGTATCTCCAGGTTTGTACCCCCTGTATACTGTATCTCCAGGTTTATACCCCCTGTATACTGTATCTCCAGGTTTGTACCCCCTGTATACTGTATCTCCAGGTTTGTACCCCCTGTATACTGTATCTCCAGGTTTGTACCCCCTGTATACTGCATCTCCAGGTTTGTACCCCCTGTATACTGTATCTCCAGGTTTGTACCCCCTGTATACAGTATCTCCAGGTTTGTACCCCCTGTATACTGTATCTCCAGGTTTGTACCCGCTGTATACAGTATCTCCAGGTTTGTACCCCCTGTATACTGCATCTCCAGGTTTGTACCCCCTGTATACTGTATCTCCAGGTTTGTACCCCCTGTATACAGTATCTCCAGGTTTGTACCCCCTGTATACTGTATCTCCAGGTTTGTACCCCCTGTATACAGTATCTCCAGGTTTGTACCCCCTGTATACTGTATCTCCAGGTTTGTACCCCCTGTATACTGTATCTCCAGGTTTGTACCCCCTGTATACAGTATCTCCAGGTTTGTACCCGCTGTATACTGTATCTCCAGGTTTGTACCCCCTGTATACTGCATCTCCAGGTTTGTACCCCCTGTATACTGTATCTCCAGGTTTGTACCCCCTGTATACAGTATCTCCAGGTTTGTACCCCCTGTATACTGTATCTCCAGGTTTGTACCCCCTGTGTACTGTATCTCCAGGTTTGTACCCCCTGTATACTGTATCTCCAGGTTTGTACCCCCTGTGTACTGTATCTCCAGGTTTGTACCCCCTGTGTACTGTATCTCCAGGTTTGTACCCCCTGTATACTGTATCTCCAGGTTTGTACCCCCTGTATACTGTATCTCCAGGTTTGTACCCCCTGTATACAGTATCTCCAGGTTTGTACCCCCTGTATACTGTATCTCCCGTTGTACCCCCTGTATACAGTATCTCCAGGTTTGTACCCCCTGTATACTGTATCTCCAGGTTTGTACCCCCTGTATACAGTATCTCCAGGTTTGTACCCCCTGTATACTGTATCTCCAGGTTTGTACCCCCTGTATACTGTATCTCCAGATTTGTACCCCCTGTATACTGTATCTCCAGGTTTGTACCCCCTGTATAATTTATCTCCAGGTTTGTACCCCCTGTATACTGTATCTCCAGATTTGTACCCCCTGTATACTGTATCTCCAGGTTTGTACCCCCTGTATACTGTATCTCCAGGTTTGTACCCCCTGTATACTGTATCTCCAGGTTTGTACCCCCTGTATACTGTATCTCCAGGTTTGTACCCCCTGTATACTGTATCTCCAGGTTTGTACCCCCTGTATACTGTATCTCCAGGTTTGTACCCCCTGTATACTGTATCTCCAGGTTTGTACCCCCTGTATACTGTATCTCCAGGTTTGTACCCCCTGTATACTGTATCTCCAGATTTGTACCCCCTGTATACTGTATCTCCAGGTTTGTACCCCCTGTATACTGTATCTCCAGGTTTGTACCCCCTATATACTGTATCTCCAGGTTTGTACCCCCTGTATACTGTATCTCCAGGTTTGTACCCCCTGTATACTGTATCTCCAGGTTTGTACCCCCTGTATACAGTATCTCCAGGTTTGTACCCCCTGTATACTGTATCTCCAGGTTTGTACCCCCTGTATACAGTATCTCCAGGTTTGTACCCCCTGTATACTGTATCTCCAGGTTTGTACCCCCTGTATACAGTATCTCCAGGTTTGTACCCCCTGTATACTGTATCTCCAGGTTTGTACCCCTGTATACTGTATCTCCAGGTTTGTACCCCCTGTATACTGTATCTCCAGGTTTGTACCCCCTGTGTACTGTATCTCCAGGTTTGTACCCCCTGTATACTGTATCTCCAGGTTTGTACCCCCTGTATACTGTATCTCCAGGTTTGTACCCCCTGTATACTGTATCTCCAGGTTTGTACCCCCTGTATACTGTATCTCCAGGTTTGTACCCCCTGTATACTGTATCTCCAGATTTGTACCCCCTGTATACTGTATCTCCAGGTTTGTACCCCCTGTGTACTGTATCTCCAGGTTTGTACCCCCTGTATACTGTATCTCCAGGTTTGTACCCCCTGTATACTGTATCTCCAGGTTTGTACCCCCTGTATACTGTATCTCCAGGTTTGTACCCCCTGTATACTGTATCTCCAGGTTTGTACCCCCTGTATACAGTATCTCCAGGTTTGTACCCCCTGTATACTGTATCTCCAGGTTTGTACCCCCTGTATACTGTATCTCCAGGTTTGTACCCCCTGTGTACTGTATCTCCAGGTTTGTACCCCCTGTATACTGTATCTCCAGATTTGTACCCCCTGTATACTGTATCTCCAGGTTTGTACCCCCTGTATACTGTATCTCCAGGTTTGTACCCTCTGTATACTGTATCTCCAGGTTTGTACCCCCTGTATACTGCATCTCCAGGTTTGTACCCCCTGTATACTGTATCTCCAGGTTTGTACCCCCTGTATACTGTATCTCCAGGTTTGTACCCCCTGTGTACTGTATCTCCAGGTTTGTACCCCCTGTATACTGTATCTCCAGGTTTGTACCCCCTGTATACTGTATCTCCAGGTTTGTACCCCCTGTATACTGTATCTCCAGGTTTGTACCCCCTGTATACTGTATCTCCAGGTTTGTACCCCCTGTATACTGTATCTCCAGGTTTGTACCCCCTGTATACTGTATCTCCAGGTTTGTACCCCCTGTATACTGTATCTCCAGGTTTGTACCCCCTGTATACTGTATCTCCAGGTTTGTACCCCCTGTATACTGTATCTCCAGGTTTGTACCCCCTGTGTACTGTATCTCCAGGTTTGTACCCCCTGTATACTGTATCTCCAGATTTGTACCCCCTGTATACTGTATCTCCAGATTTTTTGTTTTATGTGAGTAAGGGAGACAAAAGGCAGAACTGCCTGCAGCGAGTGCCTCCCCCATAGTTGAAAGAGTGACAGGGCCAAAAGCAAGGGACGTTCGAACCAAAATGCCTGGACACACGGAGTTTGAAGCAATTTAAGTCATAAGAAGAGGGAATGTTATACTTATTATAGATCTTTGTCTCTTTTATAAGTAACTTAGTATAGAGTTGACGGTACTTTAGGTTATTTTTGTTGTTATTACTATAATAATTATAATTATTATTATGATAATATTATTATTAGCAATATTATTATTAAACTAATGTCTTATTATTTGCTTCATTTTGTATTTATATAAATTTTTGTCTTATACTAAAAATCCCCACCATCATCTCGTTCCCAGACTAGGGCTTAAGGGGAGATTTCCACTTGAGGGAGTTTTTCTTGACTCCTTTCTCCCTCATGTTTAGCCCCATTGCTTTTCTCATTTTAAAACGTTCGCCCCATTATGTTGATGATTTTAAGAACTTTCAACCCATTTCTGTCAATTTTAAGACCTTTCGTGCAATTTAGGTGTCGATTTTATCCAGGCGAGCGATAGCGAGCCTGTAATTTAAGAGGAACCGGCTTTCAGCCGGGACATTATTCTACCGAAAAATGTACAAATTTGTCTTGAAAGGGGCTCAAGGGGGTGTAATCTTAAGCTTGATGGATATCTAGAGACCAAACTAAAAACCTCCCCTTAAGAGAGGCTGAAAGAGGGAGATTAGAAGCGGAAGTATTAGTAGAGAGAGAAGAGGCATATAATAGCTAAATATCTAAGATAATACGAGGACAATGAACGTACCGGGCACAACAGCATAAACAACAAATATACATCAATGAACGTACCGGGCACAACAGCATAAACAACAAATATACATCAATGAACGTACCGGGCACAACAGCATAACCAACACATATACATCAATGAACGTACCGGGCACAACAGCATAACCAACAAATATACATCAATGAACGTACCGGGCACAACAGCATAACCAACAAATATACATCAATGAACGTACCGGGCACAACAGCATAACCAACAAATATACATCAATGAACGTACCGGGCACAACCGCATAACCAACAAATATACATCATTTTAAGGAGAATATTACTATAGTCCATTTTCTTCCCAGCTGAGGGTAAACTGTCATGTTTCTACCCTGGTTACTCAGCTAAATGGTAGATTTTGTAGCGAAAAAGGATGTTAATTATGAAAACTTGGCATGAATACGACACACAACCATATTAGTTTCACATATTTCCATTAATTATCGAGAAATCGTGTGTACCTTTAACGTGTACTCTCAAACCATTATCTCCCTTCCAGGCGCTGTTAAGGGGAGGCAGACCGTTTGTTTAGTCTATTAATTCATTTATTCATATATTTGTTTAGTTTCCTCCCATCAAGCTTTGAAAAACACCCCCTTCAAGATAAATTTGTAAATTTTTCAGTAGAAAAATTTCCCGGCCGAAGGCCGGTTCATCTTAAAATTGCAGGCTCGCTATCGCTCGCCAGGAAATACTCGACACCTAAATGGCACGAAAGGTCTTAAAATTGACAACGAAATGGGGCGAAAGGTGTTAAAATCGCCAAACTAATGGGCCGAACGTCTTATAATCTCAAAATTAGTGGGGCTAAACATTAGGGAGAAGGGAGTCCAGAAAAACAGTCTGCCTCCCCCTCAAAAGACGAACTATTTTGGAACAAATTCTTTAAAAATGGGTATAACTGTCAGCTACCCCATATCCTTCCTAAGCTTCATAAAATCGTCTAAATGTAGCTGAAATCCAATACAAATATGTCCCCAGTACTGAAAGGGATATATGAGAACAGTCCTTCTTTATCGGTAGACCAGAAATCGGTAGAAAAGTGTCCCGGTTCCTCTTAAATTACGGGCTCGCTATCGCTCGCCAGAAAATACTCGACACCTAAATTACACGAACAGTCTTAATATTGACACAGAAATGGGGCGAAAGGTATTCAACTCGGCTAACTAATTAGGGCAAACATCTCAACATCTGGAAACTAATGAGGCTAAACATGAGGGAGAAAGTGATCCACAAAACCGGGGAGATTTCCACTTGAGGGATTTTTTTCTTGACTCCTTTCTCCCGCATGTTTAGCCCCATTGCTTTTCTAATTTTCAGACGTTCGCCCCATTATTTTGACGATTTTAAGAACTTTCGACCCATTTCTGTCAATTTTAAGACCTTTCGTGCCATTTAGGTGTCGATTTTATCCTGGCGAGCGATAGCGAGCCTGTAATATAAGAGGAACTTTTTTTCTACCGAAAAATGTACAAATTTATCTTAAAAGAGGGTCAAGGGGGCGAAATTTTAAGATTGCTGGAGGAGTAGAAAACAAACTAAAAACCTCCCCTTAAGATAAATAACATAGGTTAATTGCCGTATTTACCCAATTATGAAAAAGGGGAGATATTATAATGATTTATCTATGTATTTGGTTAATCATGGATTGATAGAGGAGTTCTGGATGAATGTGGAGGCGTGCCTGGAGAAGTTTGACAAGAACGAAAGAATATTTCTGATTGGGGATATGAATGGTAAGGTGGGTGATAGGAAAGTTGAGGGAGTGGTGGGAGGGTGGGGGGTACCATCAGAGGTGAATGGGAATGGTAGTGCACTTGTGGACGTATGTGTGGGGAGGAGGCTGTGGATAGCCAACACCTTCTTCCGACACAGAATGATCCACAGGTACACGTGGAAACGGATGTTGACGATGAAGGATAAGACAGTGGTGGAACGAAAGTCATTGATTGATTATGTATGTGTGGATGAACGAGTGAAGAAATCTGTGATGGATGCTAGGGTGTATAGGGGTATTGGAGGGGGTCTGTCTGATCATTATGTAGTGGTAGCTAAGGTTAAGATACAAAAGAAGTGGGTGAGGAGAGCGGGAGGGAGGCGAGAGGAGGGTGGAATGGTGAGGAGGGTGGAGAGGCTGCAGGAGGAGGAAATCAGGGAGGAGTACAGGAGAGCAGTGGAAAGACGACTAGGTGGGTTCGACCTGGAAGTTATGGAGGAAGTGGAGGAGATGAGCAAGGTGTTTAAGGATGAGATCTGTGCAGCATGTGAGGAGGTGTGTGGAGTGAGGAGAAGAGGGAGGGGAGTGAAAGGTACAGCATGGTGGACAGAAGAGGTAAGAATAGCTGTGGAAGAAAAGAAGAAAGCATATAGAGAGTGGTTGGGTAGTAGAGGGAATGAAGATTCCGAGAGACAGAAACGAGCGAGGTACGTGGAGAGTAAGAGGGTGGTGAAGAGAGTAGTGAAGGAAAGTAAGAGAAGAGTAGATGAGGAATTTGGAAGGAATCTGAGTGTAAAATGGAGGGAGAGTAAGAAACTGTTCTGGAAAGAAGTCAAGAAAGTTAGGGAAGGTAGCAAGGAAAACAGTAAGGGTGTGAAAGATAAGAATGGGAGAATGCTAGCCGAGAAGCAAGAGAGAGTCGAAAGATGGAGGGAGTACTTCAGTGAGTTGCTAAATGAAAGGAATGAAGAGCCAGCAAACATAGCTGGATATGGTATGGAGGGAGAAGAAGAGAAGTAGTGGAGGAGGAGGTGGGGATCAGGAGGTCAGAAGTGTGGGAAGCCATGAAAAGAGTGAAGTTGGGGAAAGCACCAGGAACAGATGGAGTGTGTGGGGAAATGTTGAGGTATGGTGGTGAGATAGTGATAGTATGGGTATGGAAAATGTGCAAACTAGCATGGGAGAAGGGGAGTGCACCCGATGACTGGAAGACTGGCATAATAGTCCCCCGTGGTTGTTTACTGTATATATGGATGGAGTTATGAAAGAAATACTATCAAGAGCAGTGGATGTTGGTGTATCGCTGAAAAGGGAGGGAATTGAGTGGAAGCTACCTATACTGCTGTTTGCGGATGATACAGTTCTGATGAGTGATAATGAATGGGAGTTGCAGGGTCTGGTAAATGAGTTTGGAACAGTGTGCGAAAAACGGAATTTGAAGGTAAATACGGGGAAGAGCAAGGTTATGGTCTTCGAAAGGGGTGAAGTCACAGAGTGTGAGGTGAAGCTGAACGGTCAGGCTATGGAGATCGTCAACTCTTTTAAGTATCTGGGCAGTGTGTTGAGTAAAGATGGGACTATGGATGAAGAGGTGCGGGAGAGGGTACAACAGGGGAAGAGGGTTGTAGGAACGCTAAAAGCAGTAACAAGAAATAGGGTGGTCAGTATGGAAGTGAAGAAGTCCTTGCATGACAGTGTGGTAATCCGACACTGACTTACGGAAGCGAAGCATGGACGTTGGTTGAGAGACTCAGACCAAGAGTGAGAGCAGTGGAAATGAATTACTTAAGGAGTGCGTGCGGAGTTACATGGAGGGATAGACAGACTAATGAGGAAGTAAGAAGGAGGTGTGGTGTGGAGGTAGATGTGCTGGAAAGTGTGAAAAGGAACAACTTGAGATGGTTCGGCCATATGGAACTTATGGAAAGCGAGAGAATGACTAAGAGGGTGTACGAGAGCGAGGTGGAGGGACAGAGGGGGAGAGGTAGACCGAATATGAGGTGGAAGGATGGAGTGAGGAAGTACATGAACGAAGGTGGTGCTGGTTGGGGGGAGGGGCATCGACTGACTGGGGACAGAGGTGCATGGGGGCGGTTCGTTCGTGGCCACCCCTTCGGGGATCACGGCGTCAGGCAATAGATAGATAGATAGATAGATGGATTGATTTATTCCAATGTTTGTTTAGTTCCATCTATATACCTACAACCAGCTCAAAGGGCAGATCTCCACTTGAGGGATTTTTTTTCTGGACCCCTTTCTCCCTCATGTTTAGCCCCATTGCTTTTGATATTATAAAACGTTTGCCCCATTAGTTTAGCGATTTTAAGAACATCCACCCCATATTAAGGCCTTTCGTGCAATTCAGGTGTCGATTTTATCCTGGCGAGCGATAGCGAGCCTGTAATTTAAGAGGAACCGGCCTTCGGCCGGGAAATTTTTCTACCGAAAAATGTACAAAATTATCTTGAAAGGGACTCAAGGGGGTGTAATTTTAAGATTGATGGAGGTCTAGGGAACAAACTAAATACCTCCCCTTAATGTATATATATATATATATATATATATATATATCTGGCAGCCAACCAGGAGACAGAGTGAGTGAGTGCGGACATCTAAAGACATAATGGCACCCTCTAGTCAGCTGATCGTTATGTTAACTTGGCCGTCAAATTGGTCTATTAAAGTTGTTAAATTGGCCTTTTGGAGAGAGAGAGAGAGAGAGAGAGAGAGAGAGAGAGAGAGAGAGAGAGAGAGAGAGAGAGAGAGAGAGAGAGAGAGAGAGAGATGGTTGCGAAATATGTTGTTATTTATAAGAACCTTGCAATGGCATGACGCATACACAGCAAAATCATATATTTTGTCTGTCAATTATTGAGAAAACAGCGACTAAGAGGTTACATTTTCCCGTTAGCTGGAAAGAAACAGAACCATAGATATACGTTAACCAGACAATTACGCTTTCTACTGTTCTTTTGGATTTAAAATAAAGAGTTTAATCAGTTTAGCAAGAATCTTAAATAATCGAAATATTTAAAGCTTATCTCAATCAACACTTTCACTACCACAGAACTTTTATTAACTGCAATCTATCCTCTAATAATAGCCGAAACCATGTTGAAAGAGTGAAACGAGTTGCACGGCTTCTGTGGCACAGCATTTACGACGCGGCATAAACAAGAAACAAACAAACCGGGCCCCATGTAAACAAAGAATTGTGTAAACAAAGCGTCCAGACCAACTCGCTAACACAAACACACAAACACACTGCTACGGTTCCCACACGCGTACAGTCCCCCACATAAGTTCTGTTCCTCTCCGTGATCTTATTCGTGGAAATATAATGTGCATGGTTGAATAACGAGGGTAGTTTCTCATGCAGTGGTTATCCGAGGGTAGTTTCTCATGCAGTGGTTATCCGAGGGTAGTTTCTCATGCAGTGGTTATCCGAGGGTAGTTTCTCATGCAGTGGTTATCCGAGGGTAGTTTCTCATGCAGTGGGTTATCTCATTTGATTAGTTAACTGATAGTTCTATTTATCTGTCTATTGCCGGATGCCGTGATCCCGAAAGGGGTGGCCACGAACGAAACGCGCCCATGCACCTCTGTCCCCAGTCAGTCGACGTCCCTCCTCCCATCCAGCACCGCTTTCGCTCATATACTTCTTAACTCCATCGTTCCACCTCTCCCTCTGTCTACCTCTCCCTCTCTGTCCTTCGACCTCCCTCTCGTACACTCTCTTAGTCATTCTCTCGCTTCCCATACGTTCAATATGGCCGAACCATCTCAAGTTGTTCCTTTTCACACTTTCCAGCACATCTACATCCATAACACACTGCTCTCTTACTTCCTCATTCGTCTGTCTATCCCTCCATGTAACTCTGCACCCACTTATCAAGTAACTCATTTCCACCCCTCTCACTCTTGGTTTGAGTCTCTCCACCAACGTATATGCTTTGCTCCTGTAAGTCAATGCCGGGATTACCACATTGTCATGCAAAGACTTCTTTACTTCTATGCTGACCACCCTATGTCTTGTTACTGCTTTCAGCTTTCCTACAACCCTCTTCCCCTGTTGCACCCTCTACCATACTCCCATCTGTACTCAACACACTGCCCAAATACTTAAATGAGCTGACATTCTCCATAGCCTGACCGTTCAACCTCACCTTACACTCTGTGGCTGCATCCCTTTCAAAGACCATAACCTTGATCTTCCCCGCATTTACCTTCAGATTCCGTTTTTCACACACTGTTCCAAACATATTTACCAGACCCTGCACATCCCATTCACTATCTCTCATCAGAACTGTATCATCAGGAAACAGTAGTACAGGCAACTTCCACTGGTGGAAATTCCCGGCACGAACGAAGCCGCTCAAGGAAATGGCTGGTACATTACAAACAGACTTAATCTAGCCCCAGCCAAATCCACCGTAACCCTGCTCACAAGCTGGACAGGAGAACACGAATACATCCCTCAACTCACCATAAACAACACACCCCTAACACATACACACACCCCCAAAATCATAGCAGTAACATATGACACTCATATGACATTCAAACAGCACACCACAAACATTAAAAAGAAACTGAAACCCAGACTTAACGCCCTCAGGTCACTTGCTCACACAAAATTTGGACACAACAAAGAAACCACCACCACAGTATACAAACAATACATAAGATCAGTGATGGAATACGCAAGCCCAGCCTGGGCTTCTAACCTAGCTGAAACACATCATAAGACCTTACAGACTATTCAAAACAAAGCCCTGAAGATCATTACAGGCTGCACAGCTACTGCACCCACAGATCACCTACATCAAGAAACCAAAATCCTCAAAGTCAAAGACCATCTGGACATGTGAGGCACTCAATTCCTGGCAGCAGCCTCCACGAACCAGGACCACCCACTAAACTACATGGCAACACACCCACAGACACCAAGAAATATCAAAACAACACCCAGCACACGGTATCACACACAATTACTGTCCTCTCTCCCTCCCTGCCCACCCTGAACCAACTTCCAGAAGCACATCCATACTCATATCTCTCGCCGATCCATCCACTCACTCACAGACAACACGCAGCTGCAAGCACGACCTCCCGAAATCCATCCTTCCGAATCCTCCCTTCCTCGCGAGGACAGAGTCCACCTGGCCAGGTTGAGATGCGGACACCATCCAGCTCTCCTGAACTATCAGAAGAGAGTGGATGACTCCGTTGTCGACACCTGCCCGGGATGTAACACAGCACCCCATACCATTAAACACATCATAGAAGACTGCATTTCATACAACCACTTACGCCAACAACACAATCTACACTCAATGAGAGCTCTGTGGGAAAGCCCGATCATGGCCATGGCCTTCCTCAGGGACTCGGGGCTGTTTGGCCAGGCAGCTTAGGGAACAACAACAACAACAACTTCCACTGGTTTCCCTCCCTCATCAGCGGTACACCAACATCCACTGCTCTTCCTTGTATTTCTTTCATGACTCCATCCATATATACAGTAAACAACCACGGGGACATCACACACCCCTGTTTCAACCCAACATTCAGATCAAAGAACTCGCTCTGCTCATTCTCCATACGTACTGCCGCCTTTGCACCCTAATACACGCTCTTCACTGTTTTCAGCAACTTGCCATCTACTCCGTATTTTCTCAGTACTTTCCACAGACCTTCTCTATCCACTCTGTCATAGGCCTTCTCCAAGTTCATAAAGGCAGCATACAACTTTAATCGCTTCTCCAGATATTTCTCCACAACATATTTCAGGGTAAATATCTGATCTACATATCCTCTTCCCTTCCTAAAACCGCCTTGCTCGTCACCGATCCATTTCTCCGTTCTCACTCTCATTCTATCAATCACTACCCTATTGTACACCTTCCCTACTACGCTTAGAAGGCATATTCCCCGGTGGTTACCACACACTCCTCTTTCCCCTTTACCTTTATACAAGGGGACTATTATGCCTGTCTTCCAGTCATCAGGTGCACTCCCCTTCTCCTATGCTAGTTTACATATTTTCCATACCCATTCGATCATATCTCACCACCATACCTCAGCATTTCCCCACACACTCCATCTATTCCTGATACTTTCCCCATCTTCCTATACATGGAAATATATTGTGCATGGTTGAATTACGAGTGTAGTTTATCACGCAGTGGCTAACTCATCTAACTAGTTAACTGATAATGAAAAGATACCACAATCGCAATTCATTCATACTATTTTACTTTCATACATAATGTCACGACGAGGAACAGAATAAGGCTAAGCAAGCCTTGGGATTTATCAAACGATATATTAGCTCTAAAACGAGAAAATTATTTTGCTGTTATGCAAAAGCATTGTTAGACCCCATCTTGAATATGGCGTCCATTGCTGGTCCTCGTATCTCAAGAAAGACATTGAAAAACTCCGTTCAGCGTAGAGCAAATAAGCTAATCCCCCTCTCTGAGAAACAAATCATATCATGAAAGATTAAAGAAATTTAATTTGTTCTCGCTAAAGAAAAGGAGGTTGCAAGGCCAACTTATCGAGTGTTTTAAGATACTTACAGGATTTGACAGAGTAGAGAGCAGTGCACTATTCACGATTAATAACAATGCTGCAACCCGAAGTAATGGAATGAAATTAAATAGATAGAAGACATGCCTAGATGTCACACAAAACTTCTTCACATACAGTGTGGTTCAAGAGTGGAATAGTTTACCAAGGGAGGTGGTCGATAGTAATTCAATTGATATATTCAAGAAGAGACTGGACGATCCTCTGATGAAGATTGGATACATTTGAATGAATCAGGAAGTATGTAACTGTAATTTCCCTTTCAGACTAATGTCTTCCTATACTATATAAAAACTTTCCTTGTGGGCATTTCCTGACCCCTAAGGTCCTAGGGGTCCTATTTTCCGGCATGGCTGTTTAGCCGGAGGGTGGGGAGAGAGCCTTCGACTTGTTTGTCCAATTCTTATACTATCTCTCTGTCTCTGTCTCTAGTAGTATTTAAACCGGACCACCTAGTAGGGACCGCAAGGTGTGTGTGGTCTGAGTATCTGTGTCTGTGAAACTATCTCTCGCTGTGTGTGTGTGCGTGTCTGTTTGCCTGTCTCTCTCTCACTCACACACTCTCTCTTACTCTTACTACCTCTCCCTCACTCTTACTACCTCTCCCTCACTCTTACTAGCTTCTCTCTCTCTCTCTCTCTCTCTCTCTCTCTCTCTCTCTCTCTCTCTCTCTCTCTCTCTCTCTCTCTCTCTCTCTCTCTCTCTCTCTCTCTCTCTCGTTGATGAGGGTTCGTCACTTGCAGGCGATTGTCCCTGATTAAATGAGGTTCGTGCGTGTCTAGGTACCGGGTCCTTGTGGTGGCTGGGGTGGCGTGGTTGTTTGGCTATGCAAAGGCAGATATCTATATCTATCTATATACTCAGGCCCAAGCCCCACTTTTCCTATAGTTTTTATTTTATTACTATTATTATTATTTTTTGTTTCTATTATTTGGGGGGGGGGGGGGAACACAAGACAGAGCCATTTTTTTTTCTTTTCTATGTGAATGAGGGAGACAAAAGGCATACGTGCCTTCAACGAGTGCCTCCCCCAGAGTTGAAAGAGTGACAGGGCCAAAATCAAGGGACATTCGAGCTAAAATGCCTGGACACACGGAGTTTGAAGTAATTTAAGTCATAGGAAGAGGGAAAGACTGATTCTGGGAGAGAGTTCCAGAGCTCAGCTGTTGAATAGAAGAAAGACAGAGTAACGTTTCACTCTTGGGTTGGATAGTTGCACAGAGTAGGGGTGGTATTGTGTTGCAAGACGGGTACTACGTACCCTACGTAGAGGAGGTGGTATACACTGGGAGAGCTCTGAGGAATACTGATTATTGTAGTAGCAGTAGAATAGCGAGAGAGATATAACATTGCGGCGAAGAGAGAGAGATAGAAGAGAGTTGGTGAGTGGACGGGAGTTAACCCGTAAAATGCGATAGGCCTCACTGATTCTTTGCAACTTTGACTGACTGCCCGGCACTGTAACCAGTTCATGTATGTATATACTCTGGCACACACCCCATAGCTGGGGGTGGCCAACTTGAGACAGAGCCAGAACAGAAACAATATTTAAAGTTCCAATTCAAGGGGCAGGGACCACTTTCGCTTTTCCTCGCCCCTTACTCTGTCTCGACTAGTAGGTGAACTTGCAGTTCATACTAGTTTTAAAAGAGAAGGTGCCAGCACCCACCCCTGTTCACAGGGAAAAAAGAGGGAACCCCTTCCATCACACTTGACGTCACTCTCTGGACCAGTTTGAACTTCAGATATCAGATCTCTGTAGTGTCCGCAGGTATCCCACAAAGTCGGAATTGCTTCAATGGTGCCTTGTAGTGCACTGAGTAAATCACCTTCTTGAGATTGATATGCACTGCAAGCAGCCTTTTTTTAAACTCTAGCCAGCGTTCTACAATGACCCAGAGCACCAGAATTTGGTCAATCATCAAATTCTTGAGTGTGAAGCCAAAGTGCTCAAGTTTGTGACCTATTAGCAGGTGACACTGGAATGGCATTAGTAAGATAAGAATGAAGACCTTGCCTGGCATATTAAGCAGCGTAAAGCCACTACATTAGTAAGATAAGAATGAAGACCTTGCCTGGCATATTAAGCAGCGTAAAGCCACTACATTAGTAAGATAAGAATGAAGACCTTTCCTGGCATATTAAGCAGTGTAAAGCCACTACATTAGTAAGATAAGAATGAAGACCTTGCCTGGCATATTAAGCAGTGTAAAGCCACTACATTAGTAAGATAAGAATGAAGACCTTGCCTGGCATATTAAGCAGTGTAAAGCCACAACATTAGTAAGATAAGAATGAAGACCTTTCCTGGCATATTAAGCAGCGTAAAGCCACAACATTAGTAAGATAAGAATGAAGACCTTTCCTGGCATATTAAGCAGCGTAAAGCCACAACAATAGTAAGGTAAGAATGAAGACCTTGCCTGGCATATTAAGCAGTGTAAAGCCACAACATTAGTAAGATAAGAATGAAGACCTTGCCTGGCATATTAAGCAGTGTAAAGCCACAACAATAGTAAGATAAGAATGATGACCTTGCCTGGCATATTAAGCAGCGTAAAGCCACAACATTAGTAAGATAAGAATGAAGACCTTTCCTGGCATATTAAGCAGTGTAAAGCCACAACATTAGTAAGATACGAATGAAGACCTTGCCTGGCATATTAAGCAGGATAAAGCCACAACATTTTCAAAGTGTTTACTAAGGTCATAGACAAATTGTATTGCACAGAGAGATTAATGATATATAAATAATTAGATATAATGATAATAAAGGCTAATAAAATCAGTGGGACCAATATGGCGAGAGTTGGTCGTTCTCCTTTACTACAGGGTCTTTAGCGGAGGGTCTTGAGTGTATTGGAGTTTAACCCTTACTGCCCCCCTGCCTTCATCAATCTCTCCCCCCCCCCCACCCCTCTCTCTCTCTCTCTCTCCTTCCATCACTACCATTTTATTGACTCACACACACAGACACACACATACTTACTCTCTCTCTCTCTCTGTTTCTTTGTCATCCCGTTTTCTATACATAGGTTAAGTATGGAAAGAAGCACTGTGGATTATTAAAGGGGAGGTAGTCGCTTTTTCTGGACCCCCCTCTCCCTCATGTTTAGCATAATAGTTTTGAGATTATATAACGTTTGGCCCAGTACTTGAGCGATTTTGAGACGTTTCGCCCCCTTTCTTTGCCAATATTTAGACTTTTCGTGTCATTAAGGTGTCGATTTGTTTCCTCGCGATCGATAGCGAGCCTGTAATATGGGAGGAACCGTCTTGAAGGGGGATCCTGAGGTTGGCATTTTAAGTTTGATGGAGGTCTAGGGAGGAAACTAAGAAAAAGATAAATTATTGTATTTTTTGTCACCAACCAAATTCACTTCTAAACTCAATTAATGATATCAACAAATACATGTGGCTCTCCAAGGACTCGAACCAAGCATACTCACATCGAAATACATGTGGCACTCCAAGGACTCGAACCAAGCATACTCACATCGAAATACATGTGGCTCTCCAAGGACTCGAACCAAGCATACTCACATCGAAATACATGTGGCACTCCAAGGACTCGAACCAAGCATACTCACATCGAAATTCCTCGCACTTATGCATTACGCTATCAAGACAGTTATATGAACAACATCGGACAAAAATGAACCATTTCCCCTTAGGTAAGATTGTTATCTGTTTGTTCCCCTGTTGGCCTTTAATAACAATACCCTCAAGACCCCCATTCGGGATAAATTTGTGCATTTTTCAGTAGGAAAACACCCAGACTGAGAGCTGGTTTCTCCTAAATTACAGGCTCGTTATCACTCGCCAGGAGAAAAACGACACCTAGATGGTATGAAAGGTCCTTAAATCACCAAACTAATGGGGCTAAGCATGAAGGAGAAGGAGGTCCACCAAGCCCCTCCCTTACGCATGGATACTTGAATCACGCATTCATTAAGGGGAGATCTCCACTTGAGGGATTTTTTTCTTGACTCCTTTCTCCCTCATGTTTAGCCCCATTGTTTTCCTAATGTTGACGTTCGCCCCATTATTTTGACGATTTTAAGAACTTTCAACCCATTTCTGTCAATTTTAAGACCTTTCGTGCCATTTAGGTGTCGATTTTATCCTGGCGAGCGATAGCGAGCCTGTAATTTAAGAGGAACCGGCTTTCAGCCGGGACATTTTTCTACCGAAAAATGTACAAATTTATCTTGAAAGGGGCTCAAGGGGGTGTAATCTTAAGCTTGAAGGATATCTACGGACCAAACTAAAAACCTCCTCTTAAGTGCTAGTGGCTGATTTTGTGGTCAATTTATTAATTTATTCGTTTATTTTTAGTTTCCTCGCTAAACCTCCATCAAGCTTAGATAAACACCCTGTAGACCCCCTTCACGATATATTTCCATATTGTTCGGTAGAAAAAAGTCCGGTTCCTCTTAAAATTTCAGGCTCGCGAAATAATTGACACCTAATTGGCACGAAAGGTCTTAAAATTGACAACAAAATGGGGCGAAAGGTGTTAAAATCGCCAAACTAATGGACCGAACGTCTTATAATCTCAAAAACAAATGGGGCTTCACACAAGGGAGAAAGGGGACCAGAAAAACGACCCATCTGCCCTTAACTTCAACAGTCCATCAGCCTCACCTATCTGGCGGTAGTGCAATTATCGGTGGAGAGTGAACGGTCGTGGTATTTTTTTTTGTTTTTTTTTTTTTTTTCTATATTCCAACTTACTCCCTCTCGGGCATAGGCTGAGAGCCTGGACATTCACAGCTGTACAATGAGCAGTGAAGCCTGTGAGGTCTTGTTCCAGTCTAGGGAGTGAGGCATGTGAAGCACGTAGAGTACAACGAGCACCTGCCATCTTGCCTTCACATGAGGCACGGTGCTCACTCATGGTCCGAAGCCACCTCGTTCCCGTGCTTCACTGTCTCATCCCCTACACTCGGACTTTCACTCTTACACACACACACACTTTCATAAGAAGCGTAAGCAAGAGTGAGAGGGTTAAGAAGTGCCCTATGTCAAATACATGATATAATCTAGGTTATATATTTCACTCCCAACACCAAACACCTCCCGATTAAATCAATGAAAGCAAGTGATCTTCCCGGGATTCGAACCAGGGTTACCACTTACACACTTTCACCATTACACCATAAACAGAGTTATTAAGGGGAGTTTTTTAGTTTGGTCTCTAGATATCCATCAAGCTTAAGATTACACCCCCTTGAGCCCCTTTCAAGATAAATTTGTACATTTTTCGGTAGAAAAATGTCCCGGCTGAAAGCCGGTTCCTCTTAAATTACAGGCTCGCTATCGCTCGCCAGGATAAAATCGACACCTAAATGGCACGAAAGTTCTTAAAATTGACAGAAATGGGTCGAAAGTTCTTAAAATCGTCAAAATAATGGGGCGAACGTCTTAAAATTAGAAAAGCAATGGGGCTAAACATGAGGGAGAAAGAAGTTAAGAAAAAAATCCCTCAAGTGGAAATCTCCCCTTAAGGTCAATAGTATAAATATATATCAAAGAATCTACCACGACCTTAATTATTAAAGTCCGTCCTGAAATATACATATATTATTAAAGTCCGTCCTGAAATATACAGTATATTATTAAAGTCCGTCCTGAAATATACAGTATATTATTAAAGTCCGTCCTGAAATATACAGTATATTATTAAAGTCCGTCCTGAAATATACAGTATATTATTAAAGTCCGTCCTGAAATATACAGTATATTATTAAAGTCCGTCCTGAAATATACAGTATATTATTAAAGTCCGTCCTGAAATATACAGTATATTATTAAAGTCCGTCCTGAAATATACAGTATATTAGTAAAGTCCGTCCTGAAATATACAGTATATTAGTAAAGTCCGTCCTGAAATATACAGTATATTATTAAAGTCCGTCCTGAAATATACAGTATATTAGTAAAGTCCGTCCTGAAATATACAGTATATTAGTAAAGTCCGTCCTGAAATATACAGTATATTATTAAAGTCCGTCCTGAAATATACAGTATATTATTAAAGTCCGTCCTGAAATATACAGTATATTAGTAAAGTCCGTCCTGAAATATACAGTATATTAGTAAAGTCCGTCCTGAAATATACAGTATATTAGTAAAGTCCGTCCTGAAATATACAGTATATTAGTAAAGTCCGTCCTGAAATTAATCATACGTCAGGGTGCTATTCAATCACTGAACCAATTACTTCAACTAAATATATAAAAAATGGCTTCAGTAAACTTTAATCAAATATGCAGATATGTAGGCCAAGGCTGAACCGTCACACCCACGGAGACGAATATATATTAACTGTAATGAAAGACAAAAAGCAGAACTGCCTGAGTCGAGGGCCTCCCCCTGAGCTGAAAGAGCGACAGGGCCAAAATCAAGGGACGTTTGAGTCAAAATGCCTGGACACATAGAGTTTGAAGCAATGTAAGTCATAGGATGAGGGAAAGACTGATTCTGGGAGAGAGTTCCAGAGCTCATGTATTGAATAGGTTTGTTAGGATTAATCCCTTCTGTACCGTCGACATCCTTTTAATTTTATTATGGTTATTATTAATCGATTTTTGTCAGTATAGGAAGGATCTCTAGTATTTATAAGGCTTCAAATGATCGCAATCAACCCTTTTTAACTACCCCAGAATAAATATATAATACAATTAAATTAATATACAAAAACAAATAATAATAAACAAATATATATATATATATACAGTATATATAAATAAACAAAATAATATTAACCTCCTCTTAATTTTATAGTGTATATAATATATCAAATGTTGAAAACGGAAAGATTGGAGAATGTTGTAAATTGTGAGTCAATAAAATGGTGGTGATTGAGGGAGATGGATGGGGGTGAGGGAGAGAGAGAGAGAGAGAGAGAGATAAAGTGTGTGTGTGTGATAAAGGGAGATAGATGAAGGTAAGGGAGCTGGGAGAGAGAAAGAGAGAGAGTGTGTGAGTGTGTGTAAGAGAGAGGGCGAGAGTAATGAAAGGAGATAAATGAAGGCAGGGAGAACGGGAGGAGAGAGAGAGAGGGTGGTTTAGAGTAGGTAAGGGACAATTGGAAAGGGAAGTACTGCCCTAGGAGAGAGAGAGAATGTGTGTGTACAAGAGAGAGAGTGAGAGTAATGAAAGGAGATGTATGCAGGAGTACAAAGGAGTACAAAGGAAATCAAGCAACAACAGTCTAGTGACCCTTCTAGGCTGCTTGTCCTCCAAAACACTGAGGATCAAGTGTCCAAACAGTGGTTTAGAGTGGGTAAGGGAACATTGGAAAGGGAACTACTGCCCTGGAACTAATGTCCGTGGCAGGATTAGGAAGTTAGTAGGGGACAGATGGGTTAGTAACTGAGGGGGGGATAAAATAAAGTTTTTCATTTACAAATGCAGTCAGTCGCGGGTTTGATGCGAGATATTTGTCTAAGCGGAGTTTAAATGAATCAACGGTGCTGCAGTCTATAACGTCTCGGCGAAGCCCATTCCACAAGCTGAAAACTCGATTGAAGAAGAAATTCTTAGATTCGTGTGAGTTAAAAGATTTACCAATAATTTTGCAACCGTTTCCCCGCGTGTAATTAGATTGGTAGATAGTGAAGTACTTACTACAGTTCATATTGTCGATGCCTTTGATGATTTTGAACACTTGAATTTAGTCACCTCTTAATCTGCGCTGGGTTAAAGGAAATAGATTTAATTCTCTAAGATGCTCTTCGCTCTTCGTAGGGTTTGTTCTTTAGGCTAGGTATCATTTTGGTAACTCTACGTTGAACTCGTTCTAGCTTGTTTATATCTTTTTGGTAATAAGGGCACCAGGATTGAACGCAGTATTCCAGAAGAGGGCGGACTAAGGAATTGTAAAGGGTTAGGATAACTTCTTTGGATTTATGCTCAAATGACCTGCCTATAAAGCCAATTATTTTGTTTGCCTTCTTAACGACTTCTGAACATTGTTGACTCGGTTTTAGGTTACTCGATATTGTTACTCCCAGATCGGTTTCTCTGTTTACATTCTTAAGCTGAGTGCCATTCATCGAATAGTTTGCTTTCTCATTTAGGTATCCGATATGTAGTACTTTACATTTATGCGCATTGAAACTCATTTACCAAATTTGGGCCCAACATGACAATTTATCTAGATTGTGTTGCATATCGTCAACTTGTTCTTTTGAGAGTATGCTATTTGCAATTTTTGTATCGTCAGCAAATTTTGAGATTGTAAAGGTGAGACCCTCATCTATGTCGTTGATGTAAATTAGAAAGAGAATTGGTCCTAGTACCGATCCCTGGGGTACCCCGCTACTTACATTGGTCCATTTAGATGCCTTACCGTTTATGACTACTCTTTGCTTTCTGTCGCTGAGCCAATTTTCTATCCATTTCAACACACCGTCTTGTATTCCATGCGCTATAGTTTTAGCAGTAAACGTTTGTGGGGAACTTTGTCAAAGGCCTTTTGAAAATCAAGGTACAAGTACAAAGGAGTACAAAGGAAATCAAGCAACAACAGATCCAGTGACCCTTCTAGGTTGCTTGTCCTCCAAAACACTGAGGATCAAGTGTCCAAACAGTGGTTTAGAGTGGGTAAGGGAACATTGGAAAGGGAATTACTGCCCTGGAACTAATGTCCGTGGCAGGATTAGGAAGTTAGTAGGGGACAGATGGGTTAGTAACTGAGGGGGGGATAAAATAAAGTTATTCATTTACAAACGCAGTCAGTCGCGGGTTTGATGCGAGATATTTGTCTAGGCGGAGTTTAAATGAATCAACGGTGATGCAGTCTATAACGTTTCGGGGAAGCCCATTCCACAAGTTGACAACTCGATTGAAGAAGAAATTCTTAGATTCGTGCGAGTTAAAAGATTTACCAATAATTTTGCAACCGTTTCCCCGCGTGTAATTAGATTGGTCGATAGTGAAGTACTTACTACAGTTCATATTGTCGATGCCTTTGATGATTTTGAACACTTGAATTAAGTCGCCTCTTAATCTGCGCTGGGTTAAAGGAAATAGATTTAATTCTCTAAGACGCTCTTCGTATGGTTTGTTCTTTAGGCTAGGTATCATTTTGGTAACTCTACGTTGAACTCGTTCTAGCTTGTTTATATCTTTTTGGTAATAAGGGCACCAGGATTGAACGCAGTATTCCAGAAGAGGGCGGACTAAGGAATTGTAAAGGGTTAGGATAACTTCTTTGGATTTATGCTCAAATGACCTGCCTATAAAGCCAATTATTTTGTTTGCCTTCTTAACAACTTCTGAACATTGTTGACTCGTTTTTAGGTTACTCGATATTGTTACTACTCCCAGATCGGTTTCTCTGTTTACATTCTTAAGCTGAGTGCCATTCATCGAATAGTTTGCTTTCTCATTTAGGTATCCGATATGTAGTACTTTACATTTATCCGCATTGAAACTCATTTGCCAAATTTGGGCCCAACATGACAATTTATCTAGATTGTGTTGCATATCGTCAACTTGTTCTTTCGAGAGTACGCTATTTGCAATTTTTGTATCGTCAGCAAATTTTGAGATTGTGCAGGTGAGACCCTCATCTATGTCGTTGATGTAAATTAGAAAGAGAATTGGTCCTAGTACCGATCCCTGGGGTACCCCGCTACTTACATTGGTCCATTTTGATGCCTTACCGTTTATGACTACTCTTTGCTTTCTGTCGCTGAGCCAATTTTCTATCCATTTCAACACACCGTCTTGTATTCCATGCGCTTTTAGTTTTAGCAGTAAACGTTTGTGGGGAACTTTGTCAAAGGCCTTTTGAAAATCAAGGTATATAATATCTACAGCTTTACTCTCATCGTAGAGGTTGAGGATATCGTGGAAGAAGTCTAAGAGGTTTGTTAAACAGGAACGTTTTTTACGAAAGCCGTGTTGAGTATCTTTAAGTATGTTATTTTCCTCTAAGTGATTTACGAGTCTGTCTCGTATGACAGTTTCTAGCATTTTACATACAACTGAGGTTAAGCTAATTGGACGATAGTTACTGGATAGGGATTTGCTGCCTTTTTTGAATATCGGTGTTACGTTGGCTAGCTTCCACTGATCGGGCATAGTTCCAGACTGCAAGGATTTATTGAATAGTAATGTCAGTGGTTTAGAGAGCTCATCCTTAGCTTCCTTTAGAACTCTAGGCTAGGGCAGTACTTCCCTTTCCAATTGTCCCTTACCTACTCTGAACCACTCTCTCTCTCTCTCTCCTCCCGTTCTCCCTGCTGAACGATGCAGTCAAGGATTTCCGTTCAAAAAACGGGGTTAACTGGGGGTATCCAAACAGGGTAGTGTAAGTCAAATACGAACTGAAAATTCAGACAATTCACAATCAGTAACATCTAACTCTAATACTCTTAAGGTGTTTTATGTAAAATTGCTCGTAGCATACGCAATAAATTTTCAGATCTAGAGGAAATCGTGTTTACAGAACATTATGATATAATCGGCATTACAGAATCTTGGTTAAATACGGAAGACAGAGACTTTTTAGCCGAATATACGCTTCCTGGTTATACAATGTTTGAGAAATGTCGGATCAATAGAAATGGAGAAGGAGTTCTGTTTTTTATAAAGGAAAGTCTTAATCCCGTCTTAATGTCAAAACCTCAAATTGCGAATATAGACATATCTTACGTACTATTAAATAATAAACGAGGAACTAAAATAACACTAGCTTTATTATACAGACCCCCATCTCAATCAGTGCAAACTGACAGTGAAATTTATGAACAAATTGCAGAAATAACTAACATACAAGATACCGTAATTCTTGGCGATTTCAACTTACCCGTGACTAAATGGGGCGATATTCTTACTTCACACTCTGGACACGACCTCTATGCTAACTTGCAAGAGAGTTCACTTTTTCAATTTGTACAATCTCCGACCCGTGGTAATAATGTGCTTGACCTTGTACTCGCAACAAAAGAAGAATTAATAGAGAATTTGAATGTTGGTGATGAATTCAGTAACAGCGACCATCGTACGATAACTTTCACTTTAAAGTTTACTAGTAACAAATCAAATAGCTGCATTGAGAAAGTCCCTAATTTCAAGAAAGCAAATTTTCATAAACTTAAATCAAAGCTTAAAGAAACTGACTGGAGCTTTCTGACTAACAATAACGACATAAATACATCTTGGGAGTGTTTCACAACCACTTACCTTAAGGCAGTGCAAGACTGCATACCATCGAAAATACGGCGTCCAGGCCATAATGATAAGCCCAAATGGTGGAATAAAGATATTTCGGACTGCCTGCTTGCTAAAAAATTTGCTAATGATAGATTAAAATCCTCACAAAATGACGAAGAACGGGTGAAATTTGTAGAGCTACGACGCAAAGCCAAAAAGTTAATTAAGCAAAGTAAAAAGACCCTGGAGTTACATGTTGCGAATCAAAGTAAAACAAACCCGAAAGAATCCTATAGTTATATCAGAAAGAAAAAAGTAGTTACTTCAACTGTTGGACCGTTAGTCGATGAAAATGGAGAATACACCAAAGACGAAGTACAAATGAGTAATGCCCTCAATACCTTCTTTGCATCAGTTTTTACAACCGAAGACCTCAGTGATATCCCTACACCATCGCTGATTCAGATTGATAATTCAGATGTTCTAAGCAATATCACCGTTACAGAGAGAAGTATTGAATTGTTTAGATAAACCCAAGGTAAATAAAATGCCTGGACCTGATACAATCTCGCCTAGAGTTCTAAAGGAAGCTAAGGATGAGCTCTCCAAATCACTGACATTGCTATTCAATGAATCCTTGCAGTCTGGGACTATGCCTGATCAGAGAGAGAGAGAGAGAGAGTGTGTGTGTGTGTGTGTGTGTGGGTGAGTAAGGAAGGGAGATGGATGAAGATAGCGAGAGAGGGAACTGTGTGTGTGAGAGAGAGAGAATATGTGTGTGTGAGAGTGTGTGTGCGTGTGTGAGAGAGAGAGAGAGAGTGTGTGCATGTATATAGAAGAGAGAGAGAGAGAGAATATGTGTGTGTGTGTGTTCGAGAGAGAGAGAGATATATAGAGTGAGAGTGATGGTGTGTGTGTTTGTTCGAGAGAGAGAGAAATAGAGAGAGAGAGATATAGAGTGAGTGATGGTGTGTGTGTGTGTTCGAGAGAGAGAGAGAGAGATATATAGATTGAGAGTGATGGTGTGTGTGTGTTCGAGAGAGAGAGAGAAAGAGAGCAAGAGAGAGAGACAGAGAGAGAGATTGATGAGGGCAGGAGGGCAGTAAGGGTTAAACGCCAATACAGACAAGACCTTCTACTAGAGACCCTGTAGTAAAGGAGCACGGACAACTCTCGCCACCAATATGGAACGAAATGTCTATGATTGACTATGGTGTTTGCCAATGGGGTGAAAGATCTTAAAATCACCAAACTAATGGGGAGAATGTCTTTAAATCTGAAAACTAATGGAACTAAACATGAGGGACAATGCCCCCCCCCCAAAAAAAAAAAAATTCCATTAACCCCTTCTGTACCAGTGACGTCTTTTTAATTCCATCCTAGCTATATTTAGACGATTTTATGCAGTTTAAGAAGAACCTGTGGTAGTTACAAGGGGTAAGTGAGATAGTCATAAGGGGGGTCACCTGTTTTTTTTTATTTCTCTCCTTTTCTCTCTTTCTCTGACTTGTATCCATTCGGCCCCATTCAGCCAACTATTTTAAGACGTTTATCCCCATCTAGGTGTTGATTTCTTCCTGGCGAGCGATAGCTAGCCAGCATTATATGAAGAAGTCCGGCTTCGCCGGAGACAATTTTCTATCGAAAAATGTACAAATTTAGCCTGCTGTCAAAAACATTTAACAAATATGCTGGCTCCAGCTACCGCTAACCAGTACAACATTGACACCTGGATGGGGATAAACGTCTTAAAACAATAGGCTGAATGGGGCCGAATGGATACAAGCCAGAGAAAGAGAGAACAGGAGAGAAACAAATGCAGGTCATCCCCCTTAACCCGTGGAGCCCCGGCTAGTTTTGTAATGTTTGCGCACCAGAACCCGGCCGGTTTTCAATTTTTTTTTTTATTCCAGAAACAATAGCGAATGGGTTAGGAATGAAGGAAAAACCATGAAAAACCGCTCAAAAAGCTGAAAAAATGGTCCTACAGAGCCCCCGAAAACGGATTTTACAAGAGTAAAAAATTGAAGGCAATTATCCCCAAAAAACAGGTTATTGCGCGCTCGCGCGCACGCACGTGGACTTTGAGAGTTTTCAACCATGGGCACGGTTGCGTGGGATACGTACACAGTTCCCATACAAATCTGAGCCCTCTTGAGTGGCTACACCTGAGGTTACGGTCGGCGCAATTAGAGTGACGCGTCAGGCGCGTCTCTGGGGCTGTGCGTTACATACATCGCCGACGCGTCAGACGCGTCGCTGGGGCTGTACGGGTTAAGCCTGTTAATTTGCTAGAAGCCCTTTTTAAACCGAATAATACCATTTAATAGTAGCCAGAATAAAATTAAAAGACGTCGCCGGTACTGAAGGGGTTAATTTCACTCAGTTATTTCAGCCACTAGTTTCCCACACAAGATATTCTCGCAAATTTCACTCCCACCGTTTAGCCCCACACTTCGCTCACAAGTTCGGTCAACAAATTTCAATCTTCACCCATTAATTTTACCCGGAAGTTTATACACGACAAGCTTCCATTTTCTTACACTAGGCTGACTTACACACACCCACACACTCTCTCCCTCACTCACTCTCTCTCGCTCTCTCTCTCCCACGGACATTAGTTCCAGGGCAGTAATTCCCTTTCCAATGTTCCCTTACCCACTCTGAACCACTGTTTGGACACTTGATCCTCAGTGTTTTGGAGGACAAGCAACCTAGAAGGGTCACTAGATCTGTTGTTGCTTGATTTCCTTTGTACTCCCAGCTCCTTTCATCTATCTCCCTCCATCATACACACACACACACACACACACACATGGTGGCCAGTGCACTTTAGTCTCTGACTGGGAGTGCTCGCTTTGGTGTCGGGGGTTCGATCCCACGCGCCGGCAGGGGAAGTTTCTTGCAAACATTTTCCCTGACCGTGACCGTTTCTGGAGACCCACACAGTCTCCTGCCAAGGTTCTACTCCCTCGGAGGTTTGTAGGTACTTTCGTTAGCAGCCAAGATCAGTCTGTTGACCCCTAAGGATAAAATCTGGGTTAAGTCTGTGTATTTTCACCTCATTGGCTGCCGGCTCAAAATAAACCAATTATGTTTATTATTATTATTATTATTATTATTATTATTATTATTATACATTTCCACTCACAAGCTCATTTCACTTACAAATTCCTTACATCAAACACCTAGCACACAATACTGTCTTCACTCCCCCTCGCCCACCCCAAGCCAGCCTCCAGAAGCATATCCATACTCAAATCACGCACCGATCCATCCAGTCACTCAAAGACAACACTCAGCTATAGTCTATTCGCTGTAAGTAGGCGAGATATCATGGCCTCTATCCTCTGTAACTCAAAAATGGCTAGAGCAAATTGGCTGTAAATCTCCACATCTATTCCTTGACTGATTCAACCCAAATGGTAGACATATTAGCTTGATTACTCTAGACGTTTTTTAGTTACAAAGGTTAGAGGTCATGATTTTTTGCCTACTTACAGTGAATAGACTACGGCCCCCTGAAGTTCATCCCTGAGAAAGCCTCCTTTCCCGTGAGGACAGATTCCACTGGCTAAGCTGTGATGTGGGCACCATCCAGTCCTTCTGAGTTTTTAGAAGAGACAGAGTGACTCCGTCCAGGACACCTGTCCGGGTTGTAACACAAAACCGCACACTGTCAAACACATTATGGAAGACTGCATAACACAACAACCATTTTTTGTGTTTGTTTTTTCAATGTGAGTGAGGGAGGCAAAAGGTAAAACTGTCTGCAGCGAGTGCCTCCCCCAGAGTTGAATGAGTGACAGGGCCAAAATCAAGGGACATTTGAGCCAAAATGCTTGGACACACGGAGTTTGAAGCAATTTAAGTCATAGGAAGAGGGAAAGACTGATTCTGTGAGAGTTCCAGAGCTCAGCTGTTGAATAGAAGAAAGTCTGAGAGTAACGTTTCACTCTTGGGTTAGAGAGTGAAACACACACTCCTTGAGAGCCATGTGGGAAAACCCGATCTCGGCCGTGGCCTTCCGTAGGAGCTCGGGGCTGTTCGGCCAAGTAACCTAAGGAATGACTACTACTATTACTACACCACTCCCTCCCCCCCCACTACCATCCTGCAACCACCTGGCCTTTAACAACCCCCCCCCCCACTACCATCCTGCAACCACCTGGCCTTTAACAACCCCCCCCTCCATCATCCTGCAACCACCTGGCCTTGCACGGCCCCCTCCCCGCCACCCCCTTTCTCTCCACGCACTACCACCACCACCACCACCACCTGTACACCCATAACTCTTCATAATGAATATCTCAAGTTACCATCAACCACCACCACCACCACCACCACCACCACTACCACTATCACCCCCACCACCACTACCACCTCTACATCCATAACTCTTCAATATAAGCCACCATCACCACCACTACCACCACCACCACTACCACCACTACCACCACCACCACGACCTCTACACCCATAACTCTTGAATATAAGCCATCACCACCAACACCTCTACCACCACTACCATCACCACCACCACTACCATCACCACCACCACCACTACCACCACCTCTACACCCATAACTCTTGAATATAAGCCATCACCACCAACACCAACGACATAGATGAGGGTCTCGCCTGAACAATCTCAAAATTTGCTGACGATACAAAAATTGCAAATAGCGTACTCTCAAAAGAACAAGTTGACGATATGCAACACAATCTAGATAAATTGTCATGTTGGGCCCAAATTTGGCAAATGAGATTCAATGCGGATAAATGTAAAGTACTACATATCGGATACCTAAATGAGAAAGCAAGCTATTCGATGAATGGCACTCAGCTTAAGAATGTAAACAAAGAAACCGATCTGGGAGTAACAATATCGAGTAACCTAAAACCGAGTCAACAATGTTCAGAAGTTGTTAAGAAGGCAAACAAAATAATTGGCTTTATAGGCAGGTCATTTGAGCATAAATCCAAAGAAGTTATCCTAACCCTTTACAATTCCTTAGTCCGCCCTCTTCTGGAATACTGCGTTCAATCCTGGTGCCCTTATTACCAAAAAGATATAAACAAGCTAGAACGAGTTCAACGTAGAGTTACCAAAATGATACCTAGCCTAAAGAACAAACCATACGAAGAGCGTCTTAGAGAATTAAATCTATTTCCTTTAACCCAGCGCAGATTAAGAGGTGACTTAATTCAAGTGTTCAAAATCATCAAAGGCATCGACAATATGAACTGTAGTAAGTACTTCACTATCGACCAATCTAATTACACGCGGGGGAAACGGTTGCAAAATTATTGGTAAATCTTTTAACTCACACGAATCTAAGAATTTCTTCTTCAATCGAGTTGTCAACTTGTGGAATGGGCTTCCCCGAGACGTTATAGACTGCAGCACCGTTGATTCATTTAAACTCCACTTAGACAAATATCTCGCATCAAACCCGCGACTGACTGCGTTTGTAAATGAATAACTTTATTTTATCCCCCCCTCAGTTACTAACCCATCTGTCCCCTACTAACTTCCTAATCCTGCAACGGACATTAGTTCTAGGGCAGTTGTTCCCTTTCCAATGTTCCCTTACCCTCTCTAAACCACTGTTTGGACACTTGATCCTCAGTGTTTTGGAGGACAAGCAGCCTAGAAGGGTCACTAGACCTGTTGTTGCTTGATTTCCTTTGTACTCCTTTGTACCTCTACCACCACCACCAACACTACCATCACCACCACCACCATCACTACACCAATAACTCTTGAATATAAGCCATCACCACCAACACCACTACCACCACCACCACCACTACCACCACCACCTCTACACCCATAACTCTTGAATATAAGCCATCACCACCACCACCACTACCATCACCACCACCACCACTACCACCACCACCACCACTACACCAATAACTCTTAAATATAAGCCATCACCACCAACACCACTACCACCACCACCACCACTACCACCACCACCTCTACACCCATAACTCTTGAATATAAGCCATCATCACCAACACCTCTACCACCACCAACACTACCATCACCACTACACCAATAACTCTTGAATATAAGCCATCACCACCAACACCACTACCACCACTACCACTACCACCACTACACCCACAACTCTTGAATATAAGCCATCACCACCAACACCTCTACCACCACCACCACCACCACTACACCAATAACTCTTGAATATAAGCCATCACCACCACCACCACCACCACTTCACCAATAACTCTTGAATATAAGCCATCACCACCAACACCACTACCACCACCACCACTACCACTACCACTACCACCACTACCACTACCACCACCACCTCTACCACTACCACTACCACCACCACCACCACTACCACCCCCACCTCTACCACCACCAACACCACTACCACCTCTACATCCATAACTCTTCAATATAAGCCATCACCACCACCACCACCACCACCACCACCACCACTACTACCACCCCCACCTCTACCACCACCAACACCACTACCACTACCACCACCATCTCTACATCCATAACTCTTCAATAAAAGCCACCACCACCACCACCACTTCTACCACCACCAACACCACTACCACTACCACCACCACCTCTACATCCATAACTCTTCAATATAAGCCACCACCCCCACCACCACTACTACCACCCCCACCTCTACCACTTCTACCACCACCACCACCTCTACATCCATAACTCTTCAATATAAGCCACCACCCCCACCACCACTACCAGCACCACCACTACTACCACCACCACCTCTACCACCACCACCACCACTTCTACCACCACCACCACCTCTACATCCATAACTCTTCAATATAAGCCACCACCCCCACCACCACTACCAGCACCACCACTACTACCACCCCCACCTCTACCACCACCACCACCACTTCTACCACCACCACCACCACCCCCACTTCTACCACCACCAACACCACTACCACTACCACCACCCCCACTTCTACCACCACCACCACCCCCACTTCTACCACCACCAACACCACTACCACCACCACCTCTACATCCATAACTCTTCAATATAAGCCACCACCCCCACCACCACCACTACTACCACCCCCACCTCTACCACCACCACCACCACTTCTACCACCACCACCATCACCCCCACTTCTACCACCACCAACACCACTACCACTACCACCACCACCACCCCCACTTCTACCACCACCAACACCACTACCACCACCACCACCTCTACATCCATAACTCTTCAAAATAAGCCACCACCCCCACCACCACCACTACCACCACCCGGAGTTTGATTCATTTAAACTCCGCCTAGACAAATATCTCGCATCAAACCCGCGACTGACTGCGTTTGTAAATGAATAACTTTATTTTATCCCCCCCTCAGTTACTAACCAATCTGTCCCCTACTAACTTCCTAATCCTGCCACGGACATTAGTTCCAGGGCAGTAATTCCCTTTCCAATGTTCCCTTACCCACTCTAAACCACTGTTTGGACACTTGATCCTCAGTGTTTTGGAGGACAAGCAACCTAGAAGGGTCACTAGATCTGTTGTTGCTTGATTTCCTTTGTACTCCTTTGTACCTCTACACCCATAACTCTTGAATATAAGCCATCACCACCAACACCTCTACCACCACCACCACCACCTCTACACCCATAACTCTTGAATATAAGCCATCACCACCAACACCTCTACCACCACCACCACCACCATCACCACCACCACCACTACACCAATAACTCTTGAATATAAGCCATCACCACCAACACCACTACCACTACCACCACCACCTCTACCACTACCACTACCACCACCACTACACCAATAACTCTTGAATATAAGCCATCACCACCAACACCTCTACCACCACCACCACCACCACTACACCAATAACTCTTGAATATAAGCCATCACCACCAACACCTCTACCACCACCACCACTACCATCACCACCACTACACCAATAACTCTTGAATATAAGCCATCACCACCAACACCACTACCAGCACCACCACTACCAGCACCACCACTACTACCACCCCCACTTCTACCACCACCAACACCACTACCACTACCACCTCTACATCCATAACTCTTCAATATAAGCCACCACCCCCACCACCACTACCACTACCACCACCACCTCTACACCCATAACTCTTGAATATAAGCCATCACCACCAACACCTCTACCACCACCACCACTACCATCACCACTACCAGCACCACCACTACTACCACCCCCACCACCACCACCTCTACCACCACCACCACCACCACTTCTACCACCACCACCACTACCACCACCACCTCTACATCCATAACTCTTCAATATAAGCCACCATCACCTTCCAACACAAAATATGCAAACGACGGATTTTGTTTGAGCCATGGCTATTATTTTCATCCTAAGACGCTGTTCATCATTTGGTGTTTTAATAACCTGGTTTGTTTTATTTGTATATTTTTGCTTTGCTTTTTATAATCACTATTTTGTCATTAATATTATAGTTAGTCTTTTGTTTCAATATAGTATACCATTAATTACATTTGTTAAATATTTATCATTTATGTAATCCAATTTGGTTTTAATTAACCCTTTCTGTATCGGCGACTTCCTTTTCATCATATTTGGCAACGATTAGGCGATTTTATAGTTTAAAAGGGCCTTCAGCAATGACCAGGCTTCGAACTATCTCACTTAACCCTTTTAACTACCACAGATCCTTCTTTAACTGCACTATATCTTCTAAATATAGCTAGAATAAAATTAAACAGACGTCGCTGGTACAGAAGGGGTTAAGGGGAGATGGGCCTTGTTGCTGCCTTAGACCCCCTTTCAAGCTAAATTTGTAAATTTTCGGTAGAAAATGTCCTGGCCGAAGGCCAATTCCTCTTAAATTACAGGCTCGCTATCGCACGCCATGAAACAATCGACACTCGACTAGCACAAAAGGTCTTCAAAATTACAGAAATGCTCGACTAGCACAAAAGGTCTTCAAAATTACAGAAATGGGGGGACAGTTCTTAAAATCGGCTAACTAATGTAGCGAACTTCTCAATATCTCAAAAGCAATGGGGCTACACATGAGGGAGAAAGGGGTCCAGAAAAAAATCCCTCAAGTGGAAATATCTCCTTAATGACATAACACAAACAGGTTGAGTCTGTCCTCTGGCCGGAGCCAAAACTGTGACTGATCGCGATATCCTATAAGTGATCTCCGTAAACCAACCTTACCAAACCTAACCGTGGTGATGGGCTGGTCTATCAGAGTGAGAACTGAGCGATCTCTGCCATACCCATAGCTTACTCTGACTGTTCCTTTTACTTATATATTTTCTAGATCTCAAGTGACGGCGCCTCTTCCGTGGATTGACCTCCCAATCTACCAAGATTGGAAGCCAAAGCGTCACATTTTTCCTTTGCCCCTCAACTTTCTCTTCATAATTGCTGAGGGGCACAGGGCCCTGGGTGGGTCTTTGATTTCCCGGGCGTTTCCGCACCCTCCTTAGCTCCCAGCCATAGAGTGGCTTCGGTCACCCAGGCTTTATTGTGGTCGGCGGGGAGGGTTCTGTGGGGGCGCTCGGTTATGGCCTTGGCCTTCAACGGGCCCTTGGGGCTGTTCGGCCAGGCAGCTTGGGGAACAACAACAACAACAACAACCAAACCTAACCTTCATCTACAGTCTGAGTCTATGTTCCCTGGCGGTAAATTGTCATGGCTTCATCGTGTTTACTGACCTATTACGAGGATTGTGTTGCGATAGGTGTTGATATTTATGAAAACTTATATGAGAGAGAGAGAGAGAGAGAGAGAGAGAGAGAGAGAGAGAGAGAGAGAGAGAGAGAGAGAAAGGGGTGGGGGGGATATTTGGTATGCCCAACAAGAACCAAAACATGCCGAACACTCAAGAGGTTTCCCGCGAAGATAAGTAATTCAGAGAGAGAGAGAGAGAGAGAGAGAGAGAGAGAGAGAGAGAGAGAGAGAGAGAGAGACAGAGAGAGAGAGCGAGAGAGAGAGAGAGATGTAGAGAGAGAGAGAGAGAGAGAGAGAGAGAGAGACCATCCACCCAGTATGTTAAGGGGGGATGGGCCGGTTTTCTGGATCACTTTCTCCCTCATGTTTAGCCCCATTAGTTTTCAGATGTTAAGATGTTTGCCCCATTAGTTAGTCGATTTTAAGACCTTTCGCCCCATTTCTTCGTCAATATTTAGACCTTTCGTGCTATTTAGGTGTCGGGTTTTTTCCCCTGGCGAACGATAGTGAGTCTGTAATGTTGGAAGAACCGGCCTTCGGCCGGGCCATTTTTCTACCGAAAAATGTACAAATTAATCTAGAAGGGGGATCTAGTGGATATTTGTTTTAATTTGGTGGAGGTCTAGGGAGGAAACTAGAAAAATAATGAGTACATGCAAAAATCGCCCTTTAACCCTTTGAGTACCAGCGACGTGTGTTACATGTCACTCTAGATATATTTGGACGATATTATACAGCTTAAGAAGGATCTGTGGTAGTGAAAAGGGTTGGTTGAGATAGTTTGAAACCTTATTATGGCCAGAGGTCCTTCCTAAGCTGAATACAATCCTCTAATAATTGCCAGAATACAATGACAAGGACGTCACCGATACTGAACGGGTTAAACTTGTATGTATGTATGTATGTATGTATGTATGTATGTATGTATGTAATTTGTCTATTAATGTATTTTAGTTTCATCCCTAGATCTCCATCAATCTTCAGAAAACACCCCAAAACCCCCTTTTGAGATAGATGTGTGCATTTTTCGGTAGGATTCGGAAGGTTCCTCTTAAATTTGAGGCTCACCATCGCTCGCCAGGGAAGAATCGACACCTAAACGGCACGAAAGCTCATATAATTGACAAAATATTGGGGTGAAAGGTCATAAATCGCCAAACTAATGGGGCTAACGTTTTAAATTCTCAAAAACAATGGGGATAAACATGAGGGAGAAGGAGGTCAGGAAAAAACACCCTCTTAAGGGGACAGTGGCCGTTTGTTATGCCTATATATTCATTCATTAACAAATTCTTAGTTTCCTCGCTAGACATCCCTCAAACTTAGAAAAACATCCCCTAGACCCCCTCAAGATAAAACATCCCCTAGACCCCCTCAAGATAAGGTCTTAAAATCGCCAAACAAATGGGCCGAACGTCTAAAAATCTAAAAAATAATAGGACTAAACACGAGGGAGAAAGGGGACCAGAAAAACGACCCATCTCCCCTTAATGTATTTGGGAAGGAAGAACAATACATTCCCGACTCTGCGAACTGCCTGCAAACTTTGGTGGAAATTAAGGGGAGATGGGTCGTTTTTCTAGATCCCCTTCTCCCTCATGTTTAGCCCCATTAGTTTTCCGATTTTAAGATGTGTCCCGTTAGTTTGTCGATCTTAAGACCTTTCGCCCCATTTCTTTGTCAATATTAAGACCTTTCGTGCTATTTAGGTGTCAATTTTTTTCCTGGCGAACGATAGTGAGCCTGTAATTTTGGAAGAACCGGCCTTCGGGAAATTTTTATACCGAAAAATGTACAAATTAATCTAGAAGGGGGATCTAATGGATGTTTTTTTTAAGTTTGATGGAGGTCTAGGGAGGAAACTAAACAAAACAATATATAAAGCTACATACATGAGCAAATAAATACGCCCATGCCCCCTTCATCAAGTAGTGTAAGTTAAGAAAGTTAACAATTTAGCTGGCCTCTTGTGTGTGGACAGACAAGCTAACGAAGCCGAGGCTGGTTTTGTCTGGACCACCTTCTCCCTCATGCTTAGCCCCTTTAGCTTTCATATTTAAAGACGTTTGGGCGGTTCGGCCCATTAGTTTGGCGATTTTAAAGCCTTTGGCCTCATTTTTTGTTGTCATTTTAAGACATTTCGCGCCATGTAGGTGTTTTGTTTTGTTTTTTTCATGGTGAGCGATAGTGACCCTTCAATTTAGGAGGAACCGGCTTCGGCCGGGACATTATCCTATCGAAAAATGTACACATTTATCTCAAAGAAGGTTCTTGGGGATTTGTTATTAAGCTTGATGGAGGTCTAGGGAGGAAACTAGAAACATAACAATACATAAATAAATATATAACAATCTTCCCTTTAATGGGGAGATGGGCTGTTTTTTCAGGCCCCCCTTCTCCCGTATGTTTAGCATATTTGTTTTGAGATTTTAAGATGTTTGCCCCATTAGTTTGTTGATTTTAAGACCTTTCGCCCCATTTTGTTTTTCAATGTCAAGAAATATCGTGTTATTTAGGTGTCGATTTTTTTTCCAGGCGAGCGTTAGCGAGCCTGTAATTGTGGAGGAACCGGCCTTCGGCTTGACATTTTTCTACCGAAAAATGTACAAATTAATCTCGAAGGGATATCTAATGGATGTTTTTTTAAGTTCGATGGAGGTCTAGGGAGAAAACTAAAAAAATAAACTAATTTATATAAATAAATAGACACCCCAAAAATAACCACTGTCCCCTTAAAAGTTCAATATAATAGAGTGTCAATTATATGATTAAGATAACACCCAGTTATTAACCCCTTCAGCACCATGACGTCATTTTAACCTTAAATCTGGCTGACAATACACGATTTTATGCAGTTTAAGAAGAACCTATGGTATTCGGAGGGTTATTTATGCAGTTTAAGAAGAACCTATGTTATTCGGAGGGTTATTTATGCAGTTTAAGAAGAACCTATGTTATTCGGAGGGTTATTTATGCAGTTTAAGAAGAACCTATGTTATTCGGAGGGTTATTTATGCAGTTTAAGAAGAACCTATGGTATTCGGAGGGTTATTTATGCAGTTTAAGAAGAACCTATGTTATTCGGAGGGTTATTTATGCAGTTGTTATTCGGAGGGTTATTTATGCAGTTTAAGAAGAACCTATGTTATTCGGAGGGTTATTTATGCAGTTTAAGAAGAACCTATGGTATTCGGAGGGTTATTTATGCAGTTTAAGAAGAACCTATGTTATTCGGAGGGTTATTTATGCAGTTTAAGAAGAACCTATGGTATTCGGAGGGTTATTGGAGATCGATTTATGCAGTTGAAGAAGAACCTATGTTATTCGGAGGGTTATTTGAGATCGATTTATGCAGTTTAAGAAGAACCTATGCTATTCGGAGGGTTATTTGAGATCGATTTATGCAGTTTAAGAAGAACCTATGTTATTCGGAGGGTTATTGGAGATCGATTTATGCAGTTTAAGAAGAACCTATGGTATTCTCGATTTATGCAGTTTAAGAGAAGAAGCTATGCTATTCGGAGGGTTATTGGAGATCGATTTATGCAGTTTAAGAAGAACCTATGGTATTCGGAGGGTTATTGGAGATCGATTTATGCAGTTTAAGAAGAACCTATGTTATTCGGAGGGTTATTGGAGATCGATTTTACCCCTTTGAGCCCTAGAGGTAGATCATTAACTAAAGAAAATCGTCTAATGGTAACCAGAATATGATGGCAATTACGTCATGGTGCTGAAGGGGTTAACAATAATCCTCCATTACAAACCCCAATGCACTTGAATAAACTAATGAAAGCATAATTATGGTCCTCCCGGGATTCGAACTCGGGACACCACACCCAAAACATAAGATTCTAAACCATTACACCACCAACACACTATGAAAACAAGCCTCGGATTCCAAATGTTATCAGGCTATAAATTCCTTGGAGACACGGAGCGAAACTATTATACTTTGCTTCTTTTCAAGTCACGGTAAATTGCAAAGTTCCCATCTAGATTTCTCAGTTATTTTGAAGATTTTGCAATGAAATAGGTCGCTAGTTACACACATTTGGTCTTAATATGATACAGAGATAATTAGCATCATATGTTTAAGTATTGAGAAATTAGCTGCTAAGAGATTCAATTGATCGTCATCTGAGAAGAAACAGAATATAGTAGTCAAATATTGGAATGCAGAACTCTGACCATATATTATGCCACAGGGAGGCGTTCAAACTGGCTCAGTATTGCTTTTGTTTATATTATCTCATAATTGACAAATATTTATAGTATATATTGGTTTCGGATTCCGGAGAACCACAATATGTTAATACCTTACGATTTCTGTTTTGCCTGGCTTCAGGAAACAGCAGAAACTAGCCTTAACACTATTGTTCTTGGGACAACTAGATTTTAGGGGAGATCCCCATTCTAGATTAATTTGTACATTTTTCGGTCGAAAAATTTCCCGGCCAAAGGCCGGTTCTTCTAAAATTACAGGCTCACTATCGTTCGCCAGGAAAACAATTGACACCTAAATAGCACGAAAGGTCTTAATATTAACAAAGAAATGGGGCGAAAGGTCTTAAAATCGACAAACTAATGAGCCGAACATCATAAAATATGAAAACTTATGGGGCAAAACACGGGGAAGAAAGGGGACCACAAAATTGGCCCATCCCTCTTTAACTGAGTTATTTCTCTAATCAACTAAGCGCTTGGGTTCAGGAAACAGCAAGATATTTAACTAGCTTGGTTTTACTTGGTCTGAGCTAACTGGAATTTACAGGGGAAGCAAGTTACAAGTTTCGCGAACAGTATCTTATCTGGGTTCATGGAAAAGCAGATAGTCTTCAATACAGGCCCTAGTAACACTTCTAACAGTGTTCTAACAATCTGCTAACGATTCTATAGCCATTCTTATATGGCTAGTTCAAAAGTTGGTGGGGCAGCCTTCCAGCACCAGTGTCATTGGCAGACTTGTGGTTACACCATCAGCAGGAGCCTCCCAAAGGTGTAGCAGCAGGGGCTTTTGGCTCGTCGTCAGCTTGGCAACACACAAGGCTTGGCAACACACAAAGGCAGCAGGACCTCTCGTGCTTCGTCAGGTGCGGCTGGTTTAATAGTACGGCACGGGCACTTCGGGGGTTGTCCCAGTCTCAAGCTCCAGCAGCTTTGGTAGCTCTTTTTGCCAGAGCATAGTCAACTCCTCGAAGTAGGAGTCAGGTGTGCCCAACTTGTTGCTCTCGATTAAAGCTCGAAGCTCAAGCAAATCGTCTAAGCACGTCACTCGGATGCAAGGGGTAAACCCACTAGTGGCAGCAGAAGACACAAGTTTTGTTTATCAATTATCTCATTTGTGTTTGTCTAATAGTCCTTTCTTAAGTATCCTCTTTCTGTGCTTCCATCCACTAAACTAGGTTCACCGCCGCACACATCCAGTGTTGTAGGAGCAAAGGGGATTGGCTGCTGGGGCTGCAAGGAAGGAGAAGTCGGGTTTTGGGGAACAGCAACTGAGTGTTCTTAGACTGGTTCTGGGGCCTTTTATACCCAGCTGGAAAATCGGGAAGTTTGTCACCAGCCAATTAGAGGGTTTCCAGGATCTGCCAGCTGGGCTCTTGATCTTGTTTTTTTGGAGAAACTCTGGTGTACCATCACCTGCCCACCCCGGCCAATCAGGGAGGAGGCTGAGCGAGAGCTTTGGCTAATGGGAGGGCTAGAATTCTTCTCCATCATCAGTGATAGTGCCTTGGCTCGCCAATGGGAGGCCGGAGGAAGCGTTGGCGGTCCGCCCCCATCTAGGCGGCTCCAGGTGAAGGAAGGGAATCTTGATCGGTCATCTAGAAGGGTGGGAAGGGGTTTTGGCGATGGAGGCATGTGCCTCGCCTTATGGGGGAGGTGACTGTGGGAGGTTTGGGGATCCTCATACACATAAGGTCAAGAAGCATGTACCTCTTTGACCTCTATCTAGGCTGCTTGAATTTCTCGGCCAACTGTCAGACAATGATTATTGACAGAGTATGGGTAAAATAACACATAATAACAACTTCCTGGGTGACAGTTGGAAAATCAGTGCAGCAGTAAATCTAAACCCAGTGAACAACAGAAGAGCAGAAAGAGTGGGATGTGGGAGTGGGGGGAAAGGGGTGTTGGAGAGAAAGAGGAACCAGCAGACAACAGAAGAGTCAAGAGAGAGATCGAGGTGTGGGCGTGATGGAGTGGGCGGACTTCTTGGGGACACGAGCGTTTATAGATAGGGCCATTAATATCTGTGTTGGCTGGCAATGGTGAGGAAAAGAGAGGCCGACGATAAACTCTACAGGGGGGACTGCTGGAGTTAACTGTGTGTCTGTGAGAGAGAGAGAGAGTGTTTGTGTATGTGAGTGTTTGTGTGTGTGAGAGAGAGAGAGAGAGAGAAGGATAAACTCTAGATGGGGGACTGCTGGAGTTAACTGTGTGTCTGTGTGAGAGAGAGAGAGAGTGTTTGTGTATGTGAGTGTTTGTGTGTGTGAGAGAGAGAGAGAGAAGGATAAACTCTAGATGGGGGACTGCTGGAGTTAACTGTGTGTCTGTGTGAGAGAGAGAGAGTGTTTGTGTATGTGAGTGTTTGTGTGTGTGTGTGTGTGAGAGGGAGAGAGAAGGATAAACTCTACAGGGGGGACTGCTGGAGTTTACTGTGTGTGTGTGAGAGTGAGAAAGAGAGAGACAGATAGACAGACAGACACAGAGTGAGAGAGAGGGGGGAAGAGAGAGAGAGAGAGAGATTTACATACTGTGCAGAACAAAATATATGAAAGTAAAGAAAACTAAAGATGACAGATTTCCCATGTGAGAAAGGGAGTTAATTCAAGTAGAGAGAGAGAGAGAAAGTGAGAGTCAGAGAGAATGAGGGGGAGAGATTTACATACTATGCAGAAAACGAAAGATGAGCGATTACCCATGTGAGAAAGAGTTAATTCAAGTCGAGAGAGAGAGAGAGATATAGAGCTAGTGTAAAGGGTCCCTGGCCAGGCTGCATAATTTTACAACTTTCTTTTCTCAAAGCTACGCCTAGCACTATAGGTAGCGCCAGCGAACTTGACATTAATCTGGACCCCTTAACTTCTTATAACTCGAAATGAATGAAAGCAATCGGGCTGACGTGTCTATCATTTGGGAAGAGTCCACCAGGAAATAGCTGTGGATATGTACAGCCAGTTTGAGTTTGCTCTAGGCCCTTTTGAGTTAGAGAGGTCAGGGATCAAGAATATTGTCAAGTTCGTTGGTGCTACCTATAGTATCTCTGCCAATTAATTCGCGATACCAAACTACAGACTATTGCATCAACACATAATAGCTGCGGTAAGGGGAGATTTTCACTTGATATATTTTGTTCTGGACCTCTTTCTCCCTCATGTTAGCCCCATTGCTTTTGACATTCTAAGACGTTCGCCCTATTAGTTTGGTGATTTTAAGAACTTTCACCTCATTTCTGTCATTTTTAAGACCTTTCGTACCAATTAGGTGTCGATTTGTTCCTGGCGAGCGATAGCGAGCCTGAAATTTAAGAGGAACCGGCCTTCAGCCGGTACATTTATCTAGCGAAAAATGTAAGCAGTATCTTGAAGGAGGTCAACCCCATTATAAATTGGTACACGTCCTTCCTAAGCTGAATAAAACCACTAAGTACTTGCCAGAATATAATGAAACACAAGGTCACCGGTACTGAATTAATTAAATATCTCCAAACCCATAAGCAAAACTCCAGAACATTGGGACATGACAAAATGGACTTTGGACAACCTTAAGACAAAGAAGAAGAAGAAGAAGAAGAAGAAGAAGAAGAAGAAGAAGAGGAAGAAGAGGAATACAACAACAACAACAACAACAACAAAGATGACGATGAAGAAAACAACAACAAAAACAAAAAGAAGAAGAAGAAGAAGAGGAAGAGGAGGAATACAACAACATCAACAACAACAACAAAGATGACGATGAAGAAAACAACAACAAAAACAAAAAGAAGAAGAAGAAGAAGAATACAACAAAAACAACAACAAAGATGACGATGAAGAAAGCAACAACAAAAACAAGAAGAAGAAGAAGAAGAAACTGATTGGTTGAAGCTCCCATGTTTGTGCTTCGTCAACTCTCTCTCTCTCTCTCTCTCTGAATTAATTATCTTCTCAGGGGAAACCTCGCAATACCTTTCCTTTACGTTTATGATGTTCTGGTTGTTCTTCTGCATACGAATTATACCGCTCCTCTCTCTCTCTCTCTCTCTCTCTCTCTCTCTCTCTCTCTCTCTCTCTCTCTCTCTCTCTCGCTCTCTCTCTCTCTCTCTCATGAAAGATAAAAAAACTCGGAAAATTATGAAGAACGAATATTATTCATAGATCTACGACGTCAAGCCACAAAAAGTTAATTAAGGAAAGTAAAAAGACCCTTGGTAAGTGCCGGAGTACATACATACATACATACATACATACATACATACATACATACAGTACATACAAAAAGACCCAGCTAGGAGTTACATGTTGCGAATCACAGTAAAACAAACCCGAAAGAATTCTAAAGTTATATCAGAAAGAAGAAAGCAGTCACTTCAACTATTGGACTGTTAGTATATCAACACGGAAATTACACCAAAGACGAAGAACAGATGAGTGATGTCCTCAATACCTTTTACAACAGAAGACCTTTAGTGATATCCCTACAGCACCGCCAGTTCAGTTAGACAATTCTGATGTTCTAAGCAATATCAACATTACAGAGAGAGAAGTACTGAAATGTTTGGAGAAACTTAAGTTAAACAAATCACCTGGACCCGACACAATCTCACCTAGAGTTCTAAAGGAAGCTAAATATGAGCTTTCCAAACCACTGACATTCCTAATTAATAAATCCTTGCAGTCCGGGACTATGCCTGATTAGTGGAAGCTCGCTAAAAGAAACACCAATAGATAAAAAAAGACAGCAAAGCTTTATACCTAGTAACTATCGTCCAATTAGCTTAACCTCAGTTGTCTGTAAAATGCTAGAAACACTCATAAGAGACAGCCTCGTAAATCACTTAGAGGAAAATAACATACTCAAAGATACTCAGCATGGCTTCCGTAACAAACGTTCCTGCTTGACGAACCTCTTATATAGACTTCTATGGCTTCCGTAACAAACGTTCCTGCTTGACGAACCTCTTATATAGACTTCTATGGCTTCCGTAACAAACGTTCCTGCTTGACGAACCTCTTATATAGACTTCCATGGCTTCCGTAACAAACGTTCCTGCTTGACGAACCTCTTATATAGACTTCTATGGCTTCCGTAACAAACGTTCCTGCTTGACGAACCTCTTATATAGACTTCTATGGCTTCCGTAACAAACGTTCCTGCTTGACGAACCTCTTATATAGACTTCTATGGCTTCCGTAACAAACGTTCCTGCTTGACGAACCTCTTATATAGACTTCTATGGCTTCCGTAACAAACGTTCCTGCTTGACGAACCTCTTATATAGACTTCTATGGCTTCCGTAACAAACGTTCCTGCTTGACGAACCTCTTATATAGACTTCCATGGCTTCCGTAACAAACGTTCCTGCTTGACGAACCTCTTATATAGACTTCTTCCATGATATCCTCAACCACTATGATGAGAGTAAATCTGTAGATATTATATACCTTGACTTTCAAAATGACAAAGTACCCCACAAATATGTATTGATAAAATAAAAAACGCATGGAATACAGGGGGGGGGGTGAGATGGATGGAAAATTGGCTCAGTGAAAGAAAGCAAAGGGTAGTCATAAACGGTTAAACATCGAAATGCCCAATGTAACTAGTGGGGTACCCCAGGGATCGGTTCTAGGGCCAGTTCTCTTCCTAGTTTATATAAATGACATACTGTAGATGAGGGCCTCACCTGTACAATCTCAAAGTTTTCAGACGATACAAAAATTACAAATACTGTACTCTCAAACGAACATGTTGAAGATATGCAAAATAAAATAGATAAGCTGACAAGTTAGGCTCAAATTTGGCAAATGAGTTTTAATGTGGATTTTTTTTTTTTTTTTTTTTTTTTTTAATGTAAAGTACTCCATATCGGGACCCGAAATGAGAAAGCAAACTATTCAATGAATGGCACTTAGCTTAAGAGTGTAGACAGAGAAACTGATTTGGGAGTAACAATATCGAGTAACCCAGTTTGTTAAATTATGTTTATGTTTAGTTTATGTTTATTGTTTACCCAGTAAACAAGGTTCAGAAGTTGTTGAGATAGCAAATAAAATAATTGGCTTTATAGGCAGGTCATTCTAGCTTTGATCCAAAGATATAATCCTAACATTTTACAATTCCCTAGTCCGTCCTCTTCTGGAATATTGCCTTCAATCCTGGTGCCCCTACTACCAAAAAGATATAACTAAACTTGAACGACTTCAATGTAGAGTTGGACACTTTGAACAGCAGTGACTTAGAGGGCAAGCAATCTCGAGGGATCGCTAGACCTGTTGTTGCTTGACTTCCTTTGTACTCTCTCTCTCTCTCTGAATTAATTATCTTCTCAGGGGAAACCTCTCAATATTTTTCTTTTACGTTCATGATGTTCTCTCCCTCACTCTCACTCTCTCTCTCTCTCTTTCTTTCACTCTCTCTCACTCCCATCCACTGACTCTCTCTTTCTTTCACTCTCTCTCACTCCCATCCACAATGAACTTGGAGGGAGACTTACGACCTAGACACCTGACTCCTTGAATTAACTCTCTCTCTCTCTCACTCTCTCTCTCTCTCCCATCCACAATGAACTTGGAGAGAGACTTACGACCTAGACACCTGACTCCTTGAATTAACTCTCTCTCTCTCTCACTCTCTCTCTCTCTCCCATCCACAATGAACTTGGAGAGAGACTTACGACCTAGACACCTGACTCCTTGAATTAACTCTCTATCTATCTATCTATCTATCTATCTATCTCTCTCTCTCTCTCTCTCTCTCTCTCTCTCTCTCTCTCTCTCTCTCACACACACACACACACACAGCCACAATCAAGGTCTCATTAGGATGGGCTATTATGGCAGAGCTGGAACCACAGTTATAACTCAACCTATATTACTGTAATATCCTTCTCGCTCTCTCTCTCTCTCTCTCTCTCTCTCTCTCTCTCTCTCTCACACACACACACACAGCCACAATCAAGGTCTCATTAGGATGGGCTATTATGGCAGAGCTGGAACCACAGTTATAACTCAACCTATATTACTGTAATATCCTTCTCTCTCTCTCTCACACACACACACACACACACACACACACACACACACAGCCACAATCAAGGTCTCATTAGGATGGGCTATTATGGCAGAGCTGGAACCACAGTTATAACTCAACCTATATTACTGTAATATCCTTCTCGCTCGCTCGCTCGCTCTCTCTCTCTCTCTCTCTCTCTCTCTCTCTCTCTCTCTCTCTCTCTCTCTCTCTCTCTCTCTCTCTCTCTCTCTCTCTCTCGGAATAGCTTGGAGTATACCTCAATCTAGGTAACTCTATCTATAGGATTGTTCTGGTGTACATCAAAATGTTGAAAAGGATGAACTTTGTACACAAGACTGAGTGCTTCTATCGAGGGTAAAACCAGTGTGATCTTAGGTAACTTCAATTGCCTTGTAAACTGAGACGCAAAGAACTGGCGATGCTGAAGGTAGGCGTCTTATGGACTTTGCTAATAACTTTTTGACCCAGTGGGTGAACAAGCCAACTAGAGGTAACAATATACTAGATCTTGTGTTCAACACTGAAGCTGAAAGTGTGACCAGCTTATCTGTTGGGGAATCACTAGGAGGTAGTGACTACAATCTAGATAGGATATCTCCTCGCACCTTTAGCATCAGACCCGCCAGTCCTCAGACTGCAAAACTAGATTTCCGTTATTCAGATTTTGAATGCCTTAGGGAAGCATATCCCACATCAAACTTGAGGGTGAGGATGTAAATGCAATTTGGTGCTCATTCAAAGAGCAGTTTATGGCTCGACAAGTTGCATTTGTTCCTACTAAACTTGCCAAATCAGGTTCAAGTACCGTTCAACCCAACCAAAATGGTTCACAAGAGACACAGCTTCACCAATTAGAAGGAGAAAGGGTGCATACAGAAAGCTCAAAAGAAGTCAAGACCAAAGAGCTTTAGATTCCTTCACAAATATGAGTAGGAAAGTACAATCTCTTATAAAGGAAGCAAAGCGGAAGGAAGAGCTCAGGGTTGCAACCCTCTGCAAAGAGAGAATTAGATGTAGCCTACCCTAGAGAAGGTAGCAAAATAATAGATAAACTAAATAGGTTCAAATCATCCGACCCAGAATCGCACCTTTCTTGGAAGAAATCTTAGCTACAATTTAATTTCAGATTCCCAACATGGATTCAGGCGACACCGATCATGTCTTACCAATTTGCTGGAATTTTTCCATGAAATGCTGAGTGAGTATGACAAAAGTAGAGCCATAGACATCCTTTACTTAGATTTTCAAAATGCTTTTGACAAAGTACCTCACTGCAGGCTAATGTCAAAAGTGAGTGCGCTAGGTAACAATACAAAGGTCACAAATTGGATAGAAAGTTGGCTAACAGGTAGACAACAACGAGTGGTAATTAATGGTGTTTTTCTCTGAGTGGACTCCAGTCACTTCTGGAGCTCCACAGGGATCTGTCCTTGGCCCACTACTTTGTATCATATATGTCAATGACACATACACACACACACACCTCCCCGTGGAGTAACGGATAGTGGGTCTGGCTCACAGCCAGAAGGCCCCGAGTTCGAGACCCGGGCGGGAAAGAGACATTTGGGCAAGTCTCCTAACGGTGTAGCCTCTGTTCACCTAGCAGTATAAATAGCTAGGAACCTGGTATACAGTAAGTGGACGAAGTTGTGGCATCCCCTCTGGGGGTTGGTGGTCTGTTACAAGGTGAGAAGGGTATCGTATAGGTCAACCTAAGCCTTCGGGTGAGACTGGTACCGTACAGATCAACCCAAGCCTTCGATTTCAGATGTCGCCAATTGACTGATTACAGACTACACTCACATCCACAGCCAACGATACACTAACACATGACATGCACTTCACGCAATACATTCCCAGTTAAGGAGACGCGATAATGATGAACTGAAGCTCGCACTGCGTGGAATCCCCTTCAAAAAAACAAGTTCGGTGAATCACACACACACAGACCCCCCTCCCCCCACACACACACATGCACGCACACAGACAGACAGACACACACACACACACACACACACACACACACACACACACAAACACACACACACAAACACACACACACACACAGTGACACACACACACACAGTGACACACACACACACATATTCATATTTTTAAAGCAAAGTTAGACAATTGTAACTCAGGAAGCAGGACAATACGAGCCTAAAAAGCTCAACTCCTGTATACTACAATTAAGTAAATACACAGACACACACACACACACACACTCACACACACACAAACACACACATACACAAACACACACAGACGCAAACACACACAGTAATTACATAATCTGTTTCATCACCATCGTCTGGGTTGCGGGGAAGTAATGAGTTTAGTTCATTCCTGAAGGCACATTTTGGCTGAGCACAACCTATTTAATTCAGTACCGAGTGTAATTACATTATATTCTGGCACCTATTAGAGGATTTATTGAGCTTAAGGGGAGATTTCCACTTGAGGGATTTTTTTCTTTACCCCTTTCTCCCTCATGTTTAGCCCCATTGCTTTTGAGATTTTAAGACGTTCGCCCCATTAGTTTGCCGATTTTAAGAACTTTCACCCCATTTGTCACTTTTAAGACCTTTAGTGCCATTTAGGTCTCGATTTTTTCCTGGCGAGCGATAGCGAGCCTGTAAATTAAGAGGAACCGGCCTTCGGCCGGGAAACTTTTCTACCGAAAAATGTACAAATTTATCTTGAAAGGGGGTCAAGGGAGTGTAATTTCAAGCTTGATGGAAGTCTAGGAAACACTCTAAAAACCTCCCCTTAATTAGGAAGGACGTCTACCAATAAAAGGCCACAAGTGATCTTATTGAATCCTATTAGGTACCACTGATCCTTCCTAAGCTGTACAACATCGTCTGATAGTATCCACAATATCAACAAACGGACGCCACCGGATCCTGGAAAGACTTAACAATTAGACGATATCCTGCCGCTTACAAGGGTCCTGTGGGGTTTATTGAGATCATACTTACCCCTATTTAAGTAGTAGAGGTAGATTATACACTAAAGAAAATCGTCTAATGGTATATAACCAGCATATGACGCAATAATGGTATATAACCAGCATATGACACAATAATGGTATATAACCAGCATATGACGCAATAATGGTATATAACCAGCATATGACACAATAATGGTATATAACCAGCATATGACGCAATAATGGTATATAACCAGCATATGACACAATAATGGTATATAACCAGCATATGACGCAATAATGGTATATAACCAGCATATGACGCAATAATGGTATATAACCAGCATATGACGCAATAATGGTATATAACCAGCATATGACCCAATAATGGTATATAACCAGCATATGACGCAATAATGGTATATAACCAGCATATGACACAATAATGGTATATAACCAGCATATGACGCAATAATGGTATATAACCAGCATATGACGCAATAATGGTATATAACCAGCATATGACCCAATAATGGTATATAACCAGCATATGACCCAATAATGGTATATAACCAGCATATGACACAATAATGGTATATAACCAGCATATGACACAATAATGGTATATAACCAGCATATGACCCAATAATGGTATATAACCAGCATATGACGCAATAATGGTATATAACCAGCATATGACCCAATAATGGTATATAAGTATATAACCAGCATATGACGCAATAATGGTATATAACCAGCATATGACGCAATAAACCTAATGGAATCCTCTGTTATTAAGGGGAGGCAGACCGTTTTTTCTGGACCCCCTTCTCCCTAATGTTTAGCCCCACTAGTTTTGAGATTATAAGACGTTCGGCCCAATAGTTAGGCGATTTTAACACCTTTCGCCCCATTTCGTTGTCAATTTTAAGACCGTTCGTGCCATTTAAGTGTCGATTATTTCCTGGCGAGCGATAGCGAGCCTGCAATTTTAAGAGGAACCGGCCTTCGGCCGGGAAATTTTCTACCGAAAAATGTACAAATTTATCTTGAAGGGAGGTCTAGGTGTTTTCCTAAGCTTGATGGAGGTCTAGGGAGGAAACTAAACATATATGAATAAATGAATTAATAGACCATACAAACGGCCAGTCTATCCTTAAGAGTGTTTATTGCAATCATGTTTACCCATCTGTGTAGTAGAGGCAGATTATACAATAAAGGAAATCGTCTAATGGTAACCCGAATATGACGCAACAAACGGAATGGCATTGTTAGCAGAAGGTGTCTCTGAAATGCCAGGCAGAGAGAAATGCAAAAATATGGAGGTGGAAACAGTCTGTAAAAATGAGGAATCCTAAAATGTGACGGGTGCAAAAAATGGCCTAAAAATGATGAAACGAGGAAGCGACTGAGGAATGGAATGGTTCAGGAAAATGTGTTTGGGAGGTGGACTAACTAGGGATTATATATGGAAGTATTTAATATATCTTTATCATTACGTAAAAAGGAACGATGTGAGTGGGATAATACATACACAAATCATGGTGTGCATACTTATATATATATATATCTAGTCTCTCAGTGGGGATCGAACCATCGACCATCAGGATGATAGCCGACGCTTTAATCAATTACACCACGGCACCACATTAAAGCGTCGGCTATCATCCTGATGGTCGATGGTTCGATCCCCACTGAGAGACTAGAAACATTTAGTGGCTCACGTGTATTTGTGATATATTCTCAATATATATATATATATATATATATATATATATATATATATATATATATATATATATATATATATATATATATATACCGGTATATATATATATAATTATAAGAAAAACTCCCCTTTCCATACTAACAACACATTTCCGGAACCATTTCATTCGTCAGTCGTTTCTTCGTTTCATAATTTTTAGGCAGAATCAATGTCATTTTTTGCGCCTGTCACATTTTAGGATTCCAAACATTTTCTCCTCCATATTTTTCATTTGAAAATTCTCAGATTTACATTTCCTATCTTCCCTCCTTCTACCTGCCCTCCTCCTCTTCCTTCTTCTCCTTCTCTTCCTTCTTCTCCTCCTCTTCCTCTTTCTCTTTCTCTTCCTCTTCTTCCTCCTCCTCCTCCTCCTCTTTACGATATATGAAGCCGATATCCTGCTCTCAATCAACAATTTAAAAGTGAGTAAAATTCCAGGACCAGATAAAATATCCCCAAGGATCCTAAAAGAAGCAAAAAACGAATTATTAAACCCACTCTCAAATCTGTTCAACAAATCATTGAATATTGGGAACTTCCAAACGAATGGAAATTAGCTAACGTGACGCCCATATCAAAAAAGGAAATGAGTCCTCTCCAGCCAATTATCGACCAATTAGCGTAACATCAGTAATTTGCAAATTTATGAAAACCATTATAAGGGACAAAATAGTAAAATATTTGGAAGAACATAAAATAATAAAAGTTTCCCAGCATGGTTATAGAACTTAACGTTCATGCTTAACAAACTTACTCGATTTCTTCAATGAAGCTTACAAATCATATGATAAGAATAGAGCAATTGATATAATATATCAAAAGTGGTGTCCCCCCATATGGATTATGCTGTCCAATTTTGGTGTCCTTATTACAGAATGGACATAGATTCATTGGAGAGAATTCAGCGTAGAATGACAAAAATGATCCATAATATTAGAAATTTTCCGTATGAAGAAAGGTTGAAGAAATTAGGTTTACATTCGTTAGAGAGACGCAGAGTTAGAGGGGATATGATAGAGGTGTTCAAGTGGGTTAGTGGGATTAACAAAGGGGACATGACAAATGTACTAAAGCTCAGTGATAGCGAAAGAACTCGTACCAATGGTTTCAAATTAGATAAATTTCGTTTCAGAAAAGATATAGGCAAATATTGGTTTGGTAACAGAGTTGTAGATGGGTGGAATAGGCTACCAAGTGATATAGTGGGATCAAGAACGATAGGGAGCTTTAAGAAAAAATTGGATAAGCATATGGACGAGAAGGGTTGGGTGTGAAGGGGGATCAGCCGGGTTGGGCCAATCAGCGCTCTGCAGACCCCCGTAATCCTGCGTTAATCTCTAACCGGTTTGGTAAGATGATCCTCAGGGTATTAGAGTGTTGAGCCTATAATTGGGGTTGTGTGGGACAGGGATCTGCCTTGCTTAGGCCAATCGGCTTTCTGCAGACTCCCATTTTCTTATGTTCTTATGTTCTTATATCTCGATTTTCAGAAAGCTTTCGATACTGTACCCCATAAGCGACTAATTGACAAAATTGACAAAATATATGCTCATGGCATAACAGGAAAAACTCTGATATGGCTCGAAAATTGGCGAGTTGTAATAAATGGTAAAGAATCCGATTGGTGTAAGGTAAACAGCGGCGTTCCCCAGGGTTCGATATTGGGTCCTATTCTTTTTTAAATTTACATAAACGACAAAGACGAAGGAGAAGAATGCAAAATTTCGAAATTTACCGACGATACAAAAATTACAAATAAAGTAACCTCAACCATACATTGGCAGAAACTGCAAGGTGACCTAGTCCCTTTAGTTAACTGGGCAGAAACTGCAAGGTGACCTAGTCCCTTTAGTTAACTGGGCAGAACAAATGGCAAATGAAGTTCAACATAATAATAATAATAATAATAATAAAGTTTATTTCCACCGACAGTGGTTATTCTTCTTACATAGTATTTACAAATATAATTATATACAGTTTGGGGTTTAGTGTTTTCAAAGTAGTTACAATACTAATACATAATTTAGTGTTACATACAGTAGACATACAGTTGTTAGTTGTGTATTCAGACCAGGTGTGCCGGACCACAATTCCTAAGCTGTAATTACAAATACACCAAGTAGGTCAGCTCAGATCTATGTAGATTAAGAGGGCAGATAAGCCTGTGGATTATTAGGTTGGCCCTTGCACCTGGCTCAGGGTAGGACACCTTCATATAGCCTATCTAAATACAGTAACGTTCTCTTTAATACACTATTATATTTTTACATAAGAACATAACAGTGTATACAATTAAAATTAAAATGTAAATGTAAACAGAGAAATGTAAAGTATTACACATCGGTAGTAACAACGCTAAAAAATATTACTCAATGAACAACGTTCAATTATCAAATACGGACAAAGAAAAGAATCTGGGAGAGTTTTAATTTCAAGTGACCTGAAGCCGAGTAAACAGTGTACAGAGGCAATAAAAACTGCTAATAAATTGGTGGGTTTCATTGGCAGAATATTTAAATTAAAATAAGAAAAAATCATACTTACTCTATTCAACTCATTAGTGCGTCACCATCTCGAATACTGTGTGCAATTCTGGTCACCGTATTACAGTAAGGACATAAATAAACTAGAAAAGGTGCAACGCAGTCACTAAAATGATTCCTAGAGTGTGTAATAAACCGTACGAAGAGCGTTTAATAGAACTAAATTTGTTTAGCCTAACAAAGCACAGCCTGAGAGGTGACCTAATAGAGGTGTTCAAAATCTTCAAAGGACTCAGCAACCTAAATGTAAGCTTATTATTCACGATCAATCAAGCAAACCCGAGAAACAATGGTTATAAGATTATAGGCAAGCGTTTTCATTTTCTGAGGCGAAGCATTTCTGTTTCAACCGTGTTGTGAATATTTGGAACAGACTACCCTCGAACATTGTAAACTGTAATACTGTCGAAACATTCAAGAACCATCTGGATACACACTTGGCATATATCCCCCAATTAACACAGTTTCTTTCAGAATAACACCCAATGAAGTGACAACGCATACCGCAATGTATATATATTCATACTCCTGTTTCCTTTCAGAATTGTAGTGATAGAGTTAGCTTAGATTACAAATCAACTTAATTTTCTCCCTGTCCTATCCGAAATTCCGTGTCAGTTTTTTCATACTACATGGTATTTTGTCCAACTGTTTCCATTAGCTGGAGGGAGTGGTGGGTGGGGAGAAGCCTTCTTCTTTGATATCCTTTTTTCTACCTCGTAGTCAATAGATTAGTCATTTTAGATATCAAAACTGCCCCGTAAGGACCAATAGATCTGTTGCACTTTGTACTCCTTTGTATTCCTCCTCCTCCTCCTCCTCCTCTTCCTCTTCCTCTTCCTCCTCCTCCTCTTCCTCTTCCTCTTCCTCCTCCTCCTCCTCCTCCTCCTCTTCCTCTTCCTCTTCCTCCCCCTCCTCCTCCTCTTCCTCTTCCTCTTCCTCTTCCTCCTCCTCCTCCTCCATCATCTTCTCCCATGTTGCTGCCTTATAATCTGGTAGTAAGAGCGAGCTTAAATCTGCATGGCCAGTTGAGAGAGAGAGAGAGAGAGAGAGAGAGAGAGAGAGAGAGAGAGAGAGAGAGAGAGAGAGAGAGAGAGAGAGAGAGAGAGAGAGAATTGAATTGAATTGAATTGAAATCCTTTTATTTAGCCTTTAGTATACAATACAATTTTGCTTACAAATGATTTGTTAAAAACAAAAATATATAATAATAATACAAAAAAATAAGGCTGAGCCTTTTGAGAGATGTCTCTCTTAAAGGCACCTGGCTATAACTCGATCTATCAAAATGCAATTGTATATAATACACTTAGTCACAGCTATGTGCCGGGAACTACGGGTTGTAAAGATTTTTCTAACTTCGAAAAGGGATGCATGTAGGCAAAATATAATAAAATAAAACAAATTAAATTAATGGTGATTAACCCTGAGGTTACACTCACTTCCCAGAGCTCACAGCTGATTGTTTGTTATCACAATTACCCATGTAATACCATTTACAATATTGAATATATATAACATACATTGTACAACTATTGACTTGATGTTCAAAGGCCATACTCGCAATTATACCCACAATTCGACACAAAGACACATACGCTTCCCTAACAGTATATGCCTAATTAGTAAAGGACATAAACTTTGTTGTGCATGGAGTACACACTTACACCATTCATTTAGACCTATATATGAGAACATGGTAAATAATTTACTGTAGACTATAATATATCCATTTCTATAAAACAAAACACACATTGTGTATACAAATGCCAACTACACATACATTATATACACCTTTACAGTCAAAAATAGAAGCATGTTTATTACAAAATAGTATTCAAGCTCATTCAACCCTTTACGTGACTCTACACATATATACACGCACAGTCAGCGTAAATATTGTTAAAGGTTATACATTTGTCGATCTAGGTGATAGGGATTTTGTAAGAGAGAGAGAGCGAGAGGTATGTATGTGTATGTGTGTGAGAAAGAGTGAGAGAGAGCAGTTACAAGGATATTTAGTATCTCAAAGACCTTGCGGGGAGATACTCTAAGTGGAAGGTGAGATATTGTTTTAGTGCACTACACTCATTACAGTGTGCAAAATACAATCTACTGAAGAACTGTATACAAATATTTAATGCAAATATACGACAGGTTGGGAGAGAGGTATCCTGACCAGGATTCGAACCCACTCACTCCAGGTATATTTGGGAAAGTCGGATACAGTAACCAATCGTGGCCGCTCATGGCCAAGTGGTTACGGTGCCCGACTCTCTCAAATATACCTGGAGTAAGTGGGTTCGAATCCTGGTCAGGATCCCTCTCTCCCAACTGTATGCAACTTCTGAAGGAAGTTTGTTCCTGGTTGAACAGATTTTTTTGTGAAAAAAGCTTCCATAAATACTAGTACTGAACCTTTTCAATTCTAACTTCTAGCCATGGTTGAGTGTTGTACTCATATTTAGGCTAAAACTGTTGCTATAATCCACATTATCAAACCAATTAAGTATTTTAAATACATTAATGAGCTGACCTCCTAGTTTGCGTGTTTCCAATGGAAAGAGATCAAGATTTCTCAACCAGTCCTCATAGCTCAGTCTTCTAAGCGATGGAATAAGCTTTGTAGCCCTATCTTGTACTCTTTCTAATCGCTCTATATCTTTCCTGAGTGCTGGAGACCAGAATTGAACAGCATACTCCAGGAGAGGCCATATCAGAGTGTTGTAAAGTGTGAGGACTATATCCTTATTTCTGTACTTAAATTGCCTCTTAATATAGCCCAATAATTTCTGAGCTTTCTTCTCTACTTCAATGCACTGCTTGGAAAACTTTAGGTCACTGCTAATCAGAACACCCAAATCCTTTTCCAAGTCAGTCACTTCCAGAGGCATTCCCAATAGTGAATAGCCTGACACGGGGTTTGCTTGGCCGATATGCATCACCTTGTCGTTTTCCAAGTTTAGAGGCATCTGCCATGTCTCCGACCATTCACCCAGTTTGTTGAGGTCCATCCTGAGCTGTTCAACACCTTTGCGGTCTTTCACACATTCCAAGCTTTATGTCATCTGCAAACTTGGAGATCACACTCAACAGACCAATATCGATGTCATTGACATATATGATAAACAGTAGTGGGCCAAGGACAGATCCCTGTGGAACTCCAGAAGTGACTGGAGTCCACTCAGGAGAAACACCATTGATTACCACTCGTTGTTGTCTACCTGTTAGCCAACTTTCTATCCAATTTGTGACCTCTGTATTGATACCAAGTGCACTCACTTTTGACATAAGTCTGCAATGAGAGAGAGAGAGAGAGAGAGAGAGAGAGAGAGAGAGAGAGAGAGAGAGAGAGAGAGAGAGACAGAGAGAGAGAGAGACAGAGAGAGATAATTACAGTACATCTATCAACTTATCTACCTGCAGAAAACAATGTACACCCGTCCTTCCTTCACCCTCCACAATACAATCATTTCTTCCGCCACACAGTCATGATAATTAGCCTCCATAAATACCCTCGGTGTGTTTCCGGTCACGCAACGCCACATGTTCTGAAGGGGGGTCACAGGCTTTTTGTTATCTCTTTCTCCTTTTCTCTCTTTCCCTGGCTTGTATCCATTCGGCCCCATTCAGCCAATTGTTTTAAGACGTTTATCCCCATCCAGGTGTCGATTTCTATCGCTCGTCAGCATTGTATGGAGAAATCCGGCTTCACCGGAAAAAAATTCCATCGAAAAATTAAAAAATTTAGCTTGCTGTCAAAACAAAAATATATATATGCTGGCTCGCTACCACTCGCGAGAAAAATATTGACACCGGGATGGGGGGTAAACGTCTTAAAACAGTAGGCTGAATGGGGCCGAATGGATACAAGCCAGAGAGAGAAGGAGAGAAAGATAAAAAACGCGAGGTGGGCTCCCGGGGGAAGGGGCGTATTTATTTACTTATATAAATACAATTTTATAATTTTTTTAGTTTCTCCCCCAAGACCTCCATCAAACTTACCCCCCCCCCCCCTCCCCCTCCCCCTACCCCCAAGACCCTCCTTCAAGATAAATTTGTACATGTTTCGGTAGAAATATGTTCCGGCCGAAGGCCGGTTTCCTCTTAAATTTCTGGCTCGCTATCGCTCGCCAGAAAAACATCAACCCTAAATCGTATGAAAAGTCTTAAAGCTGTCAGAAATGGGGCAATTGGTCTTATAATCAACAAACTAGTGGAACAAACGTCTTAAGATCTCAACACTAAAGGGGCTAAACACGAGGGAGAAGGGGATCCAGGAATAAAACAAGACCTGGAGTGAAAATCTGCCCTTAACCCCTTCTGTACCGAGGACGTCTTTTAAAGTTTATTCTAGCCATATTTTGACGATGTTTGTGCCGCTTATGAAGGATCTGTGGTAGTCAAACTGGTTCAGTGAGTTAGTTCGAAGCCTGTTATAACTGTTGGTTCAGTGAGTTAGTTCGAAGCCTGTTATAACTGTTGGTTCAGTGAGTTAGTTCGAAGCCTGTTATAACTGTTGGTTCAGTGAGTTAGTTCGAAGCCTGTTATAACTGTTGGAGGCCCTTTCTAAACTTAAGGGTGAGGCAGACCGTTTTTCTGGACCCCCTTCTCCCTAATGTTTAGCCCCACTAGTTTTGAGATTATAAGACGTTCGGCCCATTAGTTTGGCGATTTTAACACCTTTCGCCCAATTTCGTTGTCAATTTTAAGACCTTTCGTGCCATTTAGGTGTCGATTATTTCCTGGCGAGCGATAGCGAGCCTGCAATTTTAAGAGGAACCGGCCTTAGGCCGGGATTTTTTTTACCGAAAAATGTACAAATTTATCTTGAAGGGGGAGTCTAGGGCGTGTTTTTCTAAGCTTGATGGAGGTCTAGGGAGGAAACTAAAAAAATATATGAATAAATGAATTAATAGACCAAACAAACGGCCAGTCTCCCCTTAATAAACTCATCTAATAGTAACAAGAACAAAGTACAACAGACGTCCCCGGCACAGAAGGGGTTAAACCATTCCTTCCGCTACGCGTTCATGATAATAACCGAGGACAATAATTATTATGGAGACTAATTATTGGTCACTTGCGAGTTTCAGGCTATAAGGAAGTTGGAGTTGTAGACATGGATTTTTAGCAGAATAACCAGCTATAATACGGTTTTAGTACATTTATTAATACGTAAAATCAAATTCAACCTACTATTTATCCATCAGAAACCTACATAATTTCTGTAGTTGTGTTTAATATCGATGTTTATAGACCGAACTTCCTTATAGCCTGTATCTCGCAAGAGGTCAATTGGTCTCCATAATTCTCCCTACCAGAAATTCTTGGAGTTGCCGCGTCAGACGCGTTGTTTTGTACAGTAAGCGACCTGGGCCCTTTAATATCGATGTTTATAGACCGAACTTCCTTATAGCCTGTATCTCGCAAGAGGTCAATTGGTCTCCATAATTCTCCCTACCAGAAATTCTTGGAGTTGCCGCGTCAGGCGCGTTGTTTCGTACAGTAAGCGACCTGGGCCCTTTAATATCGATGTTTATAGACCGAACTTCCTTATAGCCTGAATCTCGCAAGAGGTCAATTGGTCTCCATAATTCTCCCTACCAGAAATTCTTGGAGTTGCCGCGTCAGGCGCGTTGTTTCGTACAGTAAGCGACCTGGGCCCTTTAATATCGATGTTTATAGACCGAACTTCCTTATAGCCTGAATCTCGCAAGAGGTGAATTGGTCTCTATAATTCTCCCTACCAGAAATTCTTGGAGTTGCCGCGTCAGACACGTTGTTTCGTACAGTAAGCGACCTGGGCCCTTTAATATCGATGTTTATAGACCGAACTTCCTTATAGCCTGAATCTCGCAAGAGGTCAATTGGTCTCCATAATTCTCCCTACTAGAAATTCTTGGAGTTGCCGCGCCAGACACGTTGTTTCGTACAGTAAGCGACCTGGGCCCTTTAAATGGCGATATCCCGCAGTTCTTCACCCTCCCTCGCCATGAATCATTATTATAAGCTTTATGTCGTACTCTCTATAGCCGACACATTACCCCCACAACTACCATACTATATAAGCACTTAGTGTAGTCATCTAGTATATAGTTAAAAACATGCAGAATCCTAAGAAATCGTGATGAACTTTGCATAGCCAAGGTGTCGATTATTGTTGATGTCGACAGACGCAGCTCTAGCGCTACTTCGGAAGCGTCCACCAGAGGTCTCCGGTGAATTCCTGGTAGGGAGAATTGTCCTCGGTGTGTTTATGGTTCCCCAGATGGTTCACTTTTTGGGAGATTTTTGCATGTATTCATTATTTTTCTAGTTTCCTCCCTAGACCTCCATCACATTTAAAAAAAACATCCATTAGATCCCCCTTCTAGATTAATTTATACATTTTTCGGTAGAAAAGTTCTTCCAACATTACAGGCTCACTATCGTTCGCCAGGGAAAAAATCGACACATAAATATCACGAAAGGTCTAAGTATTGACGACAAAATAGGGCGAAAGGTAAAAAAATGGGGCGAAAGGTCTTAAAACTGACTAACTAATGGGGCAAACATCTTAACATCTGAAAACTAATGGGGCTAAACATGAGGGAGAAAGTGGTCCAGAAAAGCGGCCCATCTCGCCTTAAGGGGTTTATCTTTCTCTCCCTCTCTCTTTAGCTTGTATCCATTCGGCCTCATTCAGCCTACTGTTTTTAGACGTTTACCCCCATCCAGGTGTCAATATTTTCCTGGCGAGCGGTAGCGAGCCAGCATATATATATATATATTAGTTTTGACAGCAAGCTAAATTTGTACATTATTCGATAGAAAAATTTCTCCGGCGAAGCCGAATTTCTCCATACAATGCTGGCTCGCTATCGCTCGCCAGGAAGAAATCGACACCTGGATGGGGATAAACGTCTTAAAACATTTTGGCTGAATGGGGCCGAATGGATACAAGCCAAAGAGAGAGGGAGAGAAAGAGAAACAAAGCGAGGTGGGCTCCCTTACCCTCAACACAAGCGCCACAACCGGTAATATGCCTCTGTCAATTCCAGACGGAGACCAAAATACCTCCTGGAATACTGAGAGGGTTAATAAGGGGAGAGGGGTCGCTACTCTAGACTAGACCTTCTTCTCCCTCATGTTTAGCCCCATTAGCTTGCAGATTTTAAGACGTTCGGCCCATTAGTTTGTCGATTATGAAATATTATGTCGTCCCATTTCTATATCAATTTCAAGACCTTCCGTGCCATTTAGGTGTCGATTTTTACCTGGCGAGCGATAGCGAACCTGTAATTTTGATAGAAATCGGCCTTCGGCCGGGACATTTTTCTATCGAAAAATGTACACATTTAGGGATTATTTTTTGAAGCTTGATGAAGGTCTAGCGAGGAAATTAAAGACCAAATAATATATAAATTAAAGACCAAATAATATATAAATTAAAGACCAAATAATATATAAATTAAAGACCAAATAATATATAAATTAAAGACCAAATAATATATAAATTAAAGACCAAATAATATATAAATTAAAGACCAAATAATATATAAATTAAAGACCAAATAATATATAAATTAAAGAACAAATAATATATAAATTAGACCAAATAATATATAAATTAAAGAACAAATAATATATAAATTAAAGACCAAATAATATATAAATTAAAGACCAAATAATATATAAATTAAAGAACAAATAATATATAAATTAAAGACCAAATATTAAAGACCAAATAATATATAAATTAAAGAACAAATAATATATAAATTAAAGAACAAATAATATATAAATTAAAGACCAAATAATATATAAATTAAAGACCAAATAATATATAAATTAAAGAACAAATAATATATAAATTAAAGACCAAATAATATATAAATTAGACCAAATAATATATAAATTAAAGAACAAATAATATATAAATTAAAGACCAAATAATATATAAATTAAAGAACAAATAATATATAAATTAAAGAACAAATAATATATAAATTAAAGAACAAATAATATATAAATTAAAGAACAAATTAATATATAAATTAAAGAACAAATAATATATAAATTAAAGAACAAATAATATATAAATTAAAGACCAAATAATATATAAATTAAAGACCAAATAATATATAAATTAAAGAACAAATAATATATAAATTAAAGAACAAATTAATATATAAATTAAAGAACAAATTAATATATAAATTAAAGAACAAATTAATATATAAATTAATAGACCCCACAAAAATAACCACTGTCCCCTTAAGAGAGCCTCCCCCCCCCCCCCCCCCACCCACCCACCCCAGAGCGAGCCTTTTGACCGTGACCAAACACCGGGGTATTGTGAGAGATAACAGAAGGGGGGGGGGGGGGGGGGGGGGGGCAGGGGGGGGGGTTGAGCCCAACCTTTTATCATTATTGAGGAAGAAAGGTGGAAGGAATTGGCGTCTCTCTCTCTCTTTCTCTCTCTCTTTTTTGTGTGTATATATATATATATATATTTATATATATATACAGGGTGTCCCGAAATAGACGTGTCAAACTTCAGAATTAGATTAGGAAATATATGCTAAGCCATAAAAATAACGTTCTATTGAATATAATAACACCAGCCAGAGATGATGGAGGACACTGCGCTTTATGTCATTAAGGGCAGATTTCCACTGGAGGGAGTTTTTTCTTGACTCCTTTCTCCCTCATGTTTAACCCCATTGCTTGTCTAAGTTTAAGACGTTCGCCCCATTATTTTGATGATTTTAAGAACTTTCAACCCATTTCTGTCAATTTTAAGACCTTTCGTGCAATTTAGGTGTCGATTTTATCCTGGCGAGCGATAGCGAGCCTGTAATTTAAGAGGAACCGGCTTTCAGCCGGGACACTTTTCTACCGAAAAATTTACAAATTTATCTTGAAAGGGGCTCAAGGGGGTGTAATCTTAAGCTTGAAGGATATCTACGGACCAAACTAAAAACCTCCCCTTAAGGGGGCCCACCTCGTTATTTTGTCTCTCTCTCCCTCTCTCTCTGGGTTGTATCCATTCGGCCCCATTCAGCCTACTATATTAAGACGTTTATCCCTAGTCAGATGTTGATTTTATCCTGGCGAGCGGTAGCGAGCCAGCATACTTTTGCAAAAAAAAATCGACAGCAGGCTAAATTTGCACATTTTTCGATAGAAAAATGTCTCCTGTGAAGCTTGATTTCTCCATACAATGCTGGCTCGCTATCGCAGAAAGAAATCGACACCTGGATGGGGATAAACGTCTTAAAACAGTAGGCTGAATGGGGCAGAATGGATACAAGCCAGAGAAAGAGAAAGAGATAAAAGTAGAGAAAAATATCAGGTGACCCACACTTAACCCTTTGAATACCGGCGACGTGTGTTATCTTTCATGCTAGCTATATTTAGACGATATTATGCAGCTTAGGAAGGATCTGTGGTCGGTAAGAGGGTTGGTTGAGATAGTTTGAAGCCTTATATTATTGCTAGAGGTCATTCCTAATCTGAACAAAATCGTCTGATAGCTGTCACACTATAAAGAAAAGGACGACACCGGTACTGTAGGGGTTAAATGTTAGTTGTTGTTGTTGTTCCCCAGGCTGTCTGGCCGAGCAGTCCCAAGGTCCCGAGCAAGGCCAAGGCCATAACCAAGCACCCCCACAAAACCCTCCCTGCTTACCACTAATAAAGCCCAGGTGACCGAAGCCACTCCTAGGTGGGGAGCTGAGGAGGGTGCGGAAACGCCCGGAAAACCAAAGTCCCACCCAAGGCCCTGTGCCCCTCAGCAATTATGAAGGGAAAGTTGAGGGGCAAAGAAAAAATGTGATGCTTTGGCTCCCAATCTGCCTACCTCTAGGTTGGCAGTAGGGAGGTCAATCCACGGAAGAGACACCGTCACTTGAGATCTAGAAAATATACAAGTAAAAGGAACAGTCAGAGTAAGCTATGGGTATGGCAGAGATCGCTCAACTCTCACTCTGATAGACCAGCCCATCACCACATAACTAGAACCCAATCCTCTCAGCATCAGCTAGGAAAGGCCCTAGAATGCCGCCTTTGGCGGGGGGTAGCTCCCCTATTTCAACTCCTTTCGGGGTTGGGCACCCGCCCTGAACAGAATAATTATATCATTCATCAAACACTGAAAATAATTATTGTTTGCATTTTAGCCTTGTCATTACCGATGACGTCCATAAAAATACATAATATAATTCCTAAACTTTATAAATGTTATACATGAGAAGCTTAGCACAAACTGCATTTTGATTCAAACATTTATTAGTAAAATTATATATATTTGATGTTTGGCTAAAAACGGATGAATAGAATTTAATTAAAAAGTGTTGTATAGCGTTGAATATTCATGTTTTATTAAAAAGTGTTGTATAGCGTTGAATATTCATGTTTTATTAAAAAGTGTTGTATAGCGTTGAATATTCATGTTTTATTAAAAAGTGTTGTATAGCGTTGAATATTCATGTTTTATTAAAAAGTGTTGTATAGCGTTGAATATTCATGTTTATTATAAAGTGTTGTATAGCGTTGAATATTCATGTTTATTAAAAAGTGTTGTATAGCGTTGAATATTCATGTTTTATTATAAAGTGTTGTATAGCGTTGAATATTCATGTTTTATTAAAAAGTGTTGTATAGCGTTGAATATTCATGTTTTATTATAAAGTGTTGTATAGCGTTGAATATTCATGTTTTATTAAAAAAGTGTTGTATAGCGTTGAATATTCATGTTTTATTAAAAAGTGTTGTATAGCGTTGAATATTCATGTTTTATTAAAAAGTGTTGTATAGCGTTGAATATTCATGTTTTATTATAAAGTGTTGTATAGCGTTGAATATTCATGTTTTATTATAAAGTGTTGTATAGCGTTGAATATTCAGGTTTTATTAAAAAGTGTTGTATAGCGTTGAATACTCATGTTTTATTAAAAAGTGTTGTATAGCGTTGAATATTCATGTTTTATTATAGTGTTGTATAGCGTTGAATATTCATGTTTTATTAAAAAGTGTTGTATAGCGTTGAATATTCATGTTTTATTATAAAGTGTTGTATAGCGTTGAATATTCATGTTTTATTAAAAAGTGTTGTATAGCGTTGAATATTCATGTTTTATTAAAAAGTGTTGTATAGCGTTGAATATTCATGTTTTATTAAAAAGTGTTGTATAGCGTTGAATATTCATGTTTTATTATAAAGTGTTGTATAGCGTTGAATATTCATGTTTTATTATAAAGTGTTGTATAGCGTTGAATATTCAGGTTTTATTAAAAAGTGTTGTATAGCGTTGAATACTCATGTTTTATTAAAAAGTGTTGTATAGCGTTGAATATTCATGTTTTATTATAAAGTGTTGTATAGCGTTGAATATTCATGTTTTATTAAAAAGTGTTGTATAGCGTTGAATATTCATGTTTTATTAAAAAGTGTTGTATAGCGTTGAAAACTCATGTTTTATTAAAAAGTGTTGTATAGCGTTGAATATTCATGTTTTATTAAAAAGTGTTGTATAGCGTTGAATATTCATGTTTTTAGTAATTGTTTGCCATAGTATATTTACAACAGCATATAATTATGAATATGCTGATTAAGGGGAGACACACCGTTTTTCTGAACCCCCTTCTCCCTAATGTTTAGCCCCACTAGTTTTGAGATTTTAAGACGTTGGTTCCATTAGTTTGGGATTTTATGACCTTTCACCTCATTTCTTTGTCAATATTAGGACCCTTCGTGCCATTTTTGGTGTAGATTTTTTCCTGCCGAGCGATAGCGAACCAGTAATTTTAGGAGGAATTGGCCTTTGGCCGGGACATTTTTCTACCGAAAAATGTACAAATCTATCTTGAAGGGGGATCTAAGGGGTGTTTTTCTAAGATTGATGGAGGTCTAGGGAGGAAACTAAAAATAAATATATGAATAAATAAATTAATAGACCAAACAAACAGCCACTGTCCCCTTATAACCTATGTAATATCGGTGACGTGTTTTATATTGAATTTCAGCTACATTTATACGCTTTTATGAGTCTAGGAAAGATATATGGTAGCTGAAAGGGTTAATATGGTAGCTGATAGGGTTAAGATATATGGTAGCTGAAAGGGTTATATTGTAGCTGAAAGGGTTATATGGTAGCTGAAAGGGTTATATGGTAGCTGAAAGGGTTAAGATATATGGTAGCTGAAAGGGTTAATATGGTAGCTGAAAGGGTTAATATGGTAGCTGAAAGGGTTAATATGGTAGCTGAAAGGGTTATATGGTAGCTGAAAGGGTTAAGATATATGGTAGCTGAAAGGGTTAAGATATATGGTAGCTGAAAGGGTTAATATGGTAGCTGAAAGGGTTAAGATATATGGTAGCTGAAAGGGTTAAGATATATGGTAGCTGATAGGGTTAATATGGTAGCTGAAAGGGTTAATATGGTAGCTGAAAGGGTTATATGGTAGCTGAAAGGGTTAAGATATATGGTAGCTGAAAGGGTTAATATGGTAGCTGAAAGGGTTAATATGGTAGCTGAAAGGGTTATATGGTAGCTGAAAGGGTTATATGGTAGCTGAAAGGGTTATATGGTAGCTGAAAGGGTTAATATGGTAGCTGAAAGGGTTATATGGTAGCTGAAAGGGTTAATATGGTAGCTGAAAGGGTTATATGGTAGCTGAAAGGGTTAATATGGTAGCTGAAAGGGTTATATGGTAGCTGAAAGGGTTAAGATATATGGTAGCTGAAAGGGTTAATATGGTAGCTGAAAGGGTTATATGGTAGCTGAAAGGGTTAATATGGTAGCTGAAAGGGTTAAGATATATGGTAGCTGAAAGGGTTAATATGGTAGCTGAAAGGGTTATATGGTAGCTGAAAGGGTTAAGATATATGGTAGCTGAAAGGGTTATATGGTAGCTGAAAGGGTTAAGATATATGGTAGCTGAAAGGGTTAGTATGGTAGCTGAAAGGGTTATATGGTAGCTGAAAGGGTTAATATGGTAGCTGAAAGGGTTATATGGTAGCTGAAAGGGTTAATATGGCAGCTGAAAGGGTTATATGGTAGCTGAAAGGGTTAAGATATATGTTAGCTGAAAGGGTTAATATGGTAGCTGAAAGGGTTATATGGTAGCTGAAAGGGTTAATATGGTAGCTGAAAGGGTTAAGATGTATGGTAGCCGAAAGGGTTAAGATATATGTTAGCTGAAAGGGTTAATATGGTAGCTGAAAGGGTTATATGGTAGCTGAAAGGGTTATATGGTAGCTGAAAGGGTTAAGATATACGGTAGCTGAAAGGGTTAATATGGTAGCTGAAAGGGTTATATGGTAGCTGAAAGGGTTATATGGTAGCGGAAAGGGTTAATATGGTAGCTGAAAGGGTTAAGATGTATGGTAGCCGAAAGGGTTAAGATATATGGTAGCTGAAAGGGTTAAGATATATGGTACTGAAAGGGTTAATATGGTAGCTGAAAGGGTTAAGATATATGGTAGCTGAAAGGGTTATATGGTAGCTGAAAGGGTTAATATGGTAGCTGAAAGGGTTAAGATGTATGGTAGCCGAAAGGGTTAAGATATATGGTAGCTGAAAGGGTTAAGATATATGGTAGCTGAAAGGGTTAATATGGTAGCTGAAAGGGTTAAGATATATGGTAGCTGAAAGGGTTAATATGGTAGCTGAAAGGGTTAAGATATATGGTAGCTGAAAGGGTTAAGATATATGGTAGCTGAAAGGGTTAATATGGTAGCTGAAAGGGTTAAGATATATGGTAGCTGAAAGGGTTAATATGGTAGCTGAAAGGGTTAATATGGTAGCTGAAAGGGTTAATGTGGTAGCTGAAAGGGTTATATGGTAGCTGAAAGGGTTAAGATATATGGTAGCTGAAAGGGTTAAGATATATGGTGGCTGAAAGGGTTAATATGGTAGCTGAAAGGGTAATGTGGTAGCTGAAAGGGTTAAGATATATGGTAGCTGAAAGGGTTAATATGGTAGCTGAAAGGGTTAAGATATATGGTAGCTGAAAGGGTTAAGATATATGGTAGCTGAAAGGGTTATATGGTAGCTGAAAGGGTTAAGATATATGGTAGCTGAAAGGGTTAATATGGTAGCTGAAAGGGTTAAGATATATGGTAGCTGAAAGGGTTATATGGTAGCTGAAAGGGTAAATATGGTAGCTGAAAGGGTTAAGATATATGGTAGCTGAAAGGGTTATATGGTAGCTGAAAGGGTAAATATGGTAGCTGAAAGGGTTAAGATATATGGTAGCTGAAAGGGTTAATATGGTAGCTGAAAGGGTAAATATGGTAGCTGAAAGGGTTAAGATATATGGTAGCTGAAAGGGTTAATATGGTAGCTGAAAGGGTTAAGATATATGGTAGCTGAAAGGGTTATATGGTAGCTCAAAGGGTTAATATGGTAGCTGAAAGGGTTAAGATATATGGTAGCTGAAAGGGTTAATATGGTAGCTGAAAGGGTTAAGATATATGGTAGCTGAAAGGGTTATATGGTAGCTGATAGGGTTATATGGTAGCTGAAAGGGTTAAGATATATGGTAGCTGAAAGGGTTAAGATATATGGTAGCTGAAATGGTTAAGATATATGGTAGCTGAAAGGGTTAATATGGTAGCTGAAAGGGTTAAGATATATGGTAGCTGAAAGGGTTAAGATATATGGTAGCTGAAAGGGTTAAGATATATGGTAGCTGAAAGGGTTAATATGGTAGCTGAAAGGGTTAAGATATATGGTAGCTGAAAGGGTTAATATGGTAGCTGAAAGGGTTATATGGTAGCTGAAAGGGTTAAGATATATGGTAGCTGAAAGGGTTAATATGGTAGCTGAAAGGGTTATATGGTAGCTGAAAGGGTTAAGATATATGGTAGCTGAAAGGGTTATATGTTAGCTGAAAGGGTTATATGGTAGCTGAAAGGGTTATATGGTAGCTGAAAGGGTTAAGATATATGGTAGCTGAAAGGGTTAAGATATATGGTAGCTGAAAGGGTTAAGATATATGGTAGCTGAAAGGGTTAGTATGGTAGCTGAAAGGGTTATATGGTAGCTGAAAGGGTTAATATGGTAGCTGAAAGGGTTATATGGTAGCTGAAAGGGTTAATATGGCAGCTGAAAGGGTTATATGGTAGCTGAAAGGGTTAAGATATATGGTAGCTGAAAGGGTTAATATGGTAGCTGAAAGGGTTATATGGTAGCTGAAAGGGTTAATATGGTAGCTGAAAGGGTTAAGATGTATGGTAGCTGAAAGGGTTAAGATATATGGTAGCTGAAAGGGTTAAGATATATGGTAGCTGAAAGGGTTAAGATATATGGCAGCTGAAAGGGTTAAGATATATGGTAGCTGAAAGGGTTAATATGGTAGCTGAAAGGGTTAAGATATATGGTAGCTGAAAGGGTTAATATGGTAGCTGAAAGGGTTAAGATATATGGTAGCTGAAAGGGTTATATGGTAGCTGAAAGGGTTAAGATATATGGTAGCTGAAACGGTTAATATGGTAGCTGAAAGGGTTAAGATATATGGTAGCTGAAAGGGTTAATATGGTAGCTGAAAGGGTTAAGATATATGGTAGCTGAAAGGGTTAAGATATATGGTAGCTGAAAGGGTTAAGATATATGGTAGCTGAAAGGGTTAATATGGTAGCTGAAAGGGTAATATGGTAGCTGAAAGGGTTAAGATATAATGGTAGCTGAAAGGGTTAATATGGTAGCTGAAAGGGTTAAGATATATGGTAGCTGAAAGGGTTAATGGAGGTGGTCTGTAAGTGGTCTTTTAATGGGTAGACGTCCTTCCTAAGCTAAATAGAATCGTCTAATAGTTGCCAGAATAAATGAAAAGGACGTCACCGGTACATAATTGGTTAAGGGGAGGTATTTAGTTTATTCCCTAGACCTCCATCAAGCTTAAAATTAAACCCCCTTGACCCCCTTTCAAGATAAATGTGTACATTTTTCGGTAGAAAAAATTCCCGGCTGAAGGCCGGTTCCTCTTAAATTACAGGCTCGCTATCGCTCCCCAGGAAAAAATCGACACCTAAATGGTACGAAAGGTCTTAAAATTGACAGAAATCGGGCGAACGTTCTTAAAATCGCCAAACTAATGGGGTGAACATCTTAAAAATTCTAAAGCAATGGGGCTAAACATGAGGGAGAAAGCGGTAAAGAAAAAAATCCCTCAAGTGGAAATCTCCCCTTAACAAGATCATAAATGGATATGAATGATTATTAATAGTAAACAGCAATACATATATGATTATTAATAGTAAACAGCAATACATATATGATTATTAATAGTAAACAGCAATACATATATGATTATTAATAGTAAACAGCAATACATATATGATTATTAATAGTAAACAGCAATACATATATGATTATTAATAGTAAACAGCAATACATATATGATTATTAATAGTAAACAGCAATACATATATGATTATTAATAGTAAACAGCAATACATATATGATTATTAATAGTAAACAGCAATACATATATGATTATTAATATGATTATTAATAGTAAACAGCAATACATATATGATTATTAATATGATTATTAATAGTAAACAGCAATACATATATGATTATTAATATGATTATTAATAGTAAACAATAATACATATATGATTATTAATATGATTATTAATAGTAAACAGCAATACATTATTAATTGTAAACAGCAATACATATATGATGGATGGGGGTGGACGGGACTCGTTAGCCTTGGTCGGCAACCTGTCTAGGGGAGTTAACCTGATACAAATCCGTACTGCTTATCTAAGTGTAAGGCAGGTTAGTGGATGGACTAGCCGAACACCACTATAGAAAAATAGTGCTAACAAGATACACAGAGGGCCTCGGAGTCGGACGGATCCTAAATTGAGTGGTCAATCCTGTAAGTCCTTCAGTAAACTGGCATATGGGTTGTCCTTCTTACAGGGAATAGGTCCGCTTGGGGGCCTTCTGTGTGTGGCCACCCTCATTAAGGGGACATGGGCCACTTTTATGGTCCCCTTTCTCCCTCGTGTTAAGCCCCATTTGTTTTGAGATTATGAGACGTTCGGACCATTAGTTTGGCGATTTTAACACCTTTTGCCCCATTTCGTTATCAATTTTAAGACCTTTCGTGCCAATTAGGTGTCGATTTTTTCCTGACGAGCGAAAGCGAGCCTGAAATTTTAGAAAGAACAGGCCTTTGGCCGGGACATATTTCTACCGAAAAATTTACAAATTTATCGTGAAGGGGGGTCTAGGAGGTATTTTTTTTAAGCTTGATGGAGGTCTAGCGAGGAAAATAAGAAATATAGGCCTAGGAATAAATTAATTAATAGACCAAAAAAAAAAACCGGCCCATTAGGGAGAAGGGGGTCCAGAAAAACGGTCTGCCTCCCCTTAACTGGTAATTCTCCTAAATATCGATGTCTACAGCTCCAACTTCCTGATAGCATGAAACTCGCAAGTAGTCAATTCCCCCACCATACCCTCCACCACCCACCCCCATGTATTCTGCCCCCTCCCCCCCCTTATCTGTCCATAACCCCTCCTTCCCTCCCCCGCCATACCTTCCACCCCCCCTCCATTTATTCTGCCCCCACCCACCCTCCCTCCTCCCCCCCGCCATACCTTCCACCCCCCTTCCCTCCACCCCCTCTTCCCTCCACTCCCGTCCTTCCCTCTACTCTCCCCTTCCCTCCAACTCTCCCCTTCCCTCCACTCCCGTCCTTCCCTCTACTCCCCCTTCCCTCCAACCCTCCCCTTCCCTCCAACCCTCCCCTTCCCTCCAACTCTCTCCCCTTCCCTCCACTCCCGTCCTTCCCTCTACTCCCCCCTTCCCTCCAACCCTCCACCCCCCTCCCTCCACACCCCTCTTCTCTCCACAACCACCCTCCCCTTCACCCCCCCCCTTCCCTCCCACCACCCTCCATCTGTCCATAACCCCCATTTTCTATCGAAAAATGTACAAATTTAGCTTCTTGTCAAAACAAAAATATATATATGCTGGCTTGCTACCGCTCGCCAGGAAAATGTTGACACCTGGATGGGGGTAAACGACTTAAAACAGTAGGTTGAATGGGGCCGAATGGATACAAGCCAAAGAGAGAGGGAGATAAAGAGAATAAAAGCGAGGTGGGCTCCCTTAAGAAGAATGTGTTTTGGAAAGCGGAAAAAAATAATTCGATGTTAGCAATTGATCACTTGCGGGTTTCATGTTTTATGGAAGTTGGAGCCGCAGACATTGATATTTAGCAGAATTCACAACTAAAATACGGTTGTAGTACATCTATAAATACATAAGACCAAATCAATCATATTTTGTATCCATCAGAAACGTATATTATTGTTGTATTTCTGTTTAGCATATATCGATGTTTACGGCTCCAACTTCCTTATAGCCTGAAACTCGCAAGTCGGCAGTTGTTTTATGTGAGTTTCTTATGAGCTCTCCAAATGCTGAGACAAGTGCAATGTGTTGGTGTTTGTCTTGCAATAGTTGCAATCTGTCTCTCTCTCTCTCTCTCTCTCTCTCTCTGTAATGTAAAAAGAATAACCACTATTGTTCGAAATATACTTCATTATTATCATTATTTAACTATAGTATGAATGTTTTCATTAAATTTCCTTTCCATTTCTAACTTTCTATAAATTCCTTCAGGCGGTTTCCAAGATCTGGCAGGTTATTCACTTCCAACTGTCTTCATGTACGGTAATTGCCGGAGGGAACGGAGGGTGGGGAGAGAGCCTTCTTCTTTGCTACCTTTACCTTCCACTGTCCCTTACTCACGGGTTAGCTATCTCTACTAGAATTAAGTCCTGACCACCTCGCTGGGATCGTAAGGTCTGTGTGGTCGGTCAGTGGATCTATGTAAATATCTATCTATCTATCTATCTATATGTCTGTCTGTATATCTATCTATCTATCTATCTATCTGTCTGTCTGTCTGTCTGTCTGTCTGATCTATCTGTCTGATCTATCTATCTATCCATCTATCTATCTATCTCTCTGTGTCTTATGTCCATTCGGCCCCATTCATCCTACTCGGCAAAGTTGACAGACTAGATATAAACACCATCTGAGGAGGAGCACTTTATTGACAACGCTTCGCAGATATAGCGTCATTAGGTCAAGACATATTAAGGGGGATGGTTCACTTTTTGGGCGATTTGGGCCGATTCTTCCAACATTACAGGCTCACTATCGTTCGCCAGGGAAACAATCGACACCTAAATAGCACAAAAGGTCTAAATATTGACTACGAAATGGGGCGAAAGGTGTTAAAATCGTCAAAATAATGGGCCAAATGTCTTAAAGTCAGAAAACTAATGGGGTTAAATACGAGGGAGAAAATGGTCCAGAAAACGTTGTCAATAAAGTGCTCCTCCTCTTCTGGTGTTTATATTAATTCTGTAAGTTTTCTGAGAGAGTGAGAGTGAGAGTGAGAAAGTTTGGCGAGAGATGTGTGTGTGTGTGTGTGTGAGACGTTGTGAATATCAATTGGTGCGTGAGAGAGATAGAGTGGAAGTGAGAGAGAGAGAGAGTGAGAAAGTTTGTCGAGAGATGTGTGTGTGAGGTTGTGAATATCAATTGGTACATAAGAGAGAGAGAGAGAGAGAACGCAATCACTCCCTCCCAGCAATCTTGGACTGTGTGTCGAGATACTTTTACGCTTCATTACTCCCGCGAGATGATG
>CM064562.1:36373983-36462338 GCA_032716605.1 Paralithodes platypus
CTCATTCAATACCAGAGAGGAGTCCTATTTTTATAATCTTCTGGACAGCAAGACTATTTTAAGCAGCTTAGGAAGGACCTCTAGCCAAACAAATAAGGCTTCAATATATCTCTACAACTTTATTCAGCTTAGGAAGGACCTATACCCAAAAATAAGGCTTCAATATCTCGACCAACCCTTTTAACCACCAATCTTCAAAATATAGCCACAATACAAATCTCGCACACATCGCTGGTATCCGAGGGTTAACGGACAAAAACAATGCAAAATGATAGCCAACTTACTTCTGGTACTCAAAGGGTTAACGGACAAAAACAATGTACAATGATAACCAAGTTACTGTACTGTCAATTGATACTGTCAATTGTACAATTGATAAAACAAACTGACAAGCAAAGAAAGGGAGCAACAACAGGAGGCATTTCAAAAGTAGAGAAAATATCAAAGTAAACTATTCAAGAGCTTATCAAATATATACCCATAATACACAAGCAAGACCTATTTTTTTTTTTTCTATATGAGTGAGGGAGACAAAAAGCAAAACTGCCTGTAGCGAGTGTCTTCCCCCAGAGTTGAAAGTGACGTCCAAAATCAAGAACGTTCGAACCAAAATGCCAGCACACACGGAGCAATTCAAGTCATAAGAACAGGGAAATACTGATTCTGGGAGAGAGTTCCAATGACAAAGCAAACTACTCAAATCAAGCCATACTGAAGACCATAAGTGTCTAACCAATATATAAAGTACCCAAGCAAAGAACAATACAATCAAAATATTCACAAGTAAACACCAACTATAGAAATGCATAATAGTACACGACAAAGTACAGTGGTGCTAATAAGTCAGGTCTCGGCACCAAGTATATTTTGATCAATAATTCGTATCATCCAAGCTTCATTTCTTCATATCGAGTGATATATACAAACATGTTCCTACACTTACCCACCCTATTCAACATCTGACAGACATTAATACAGCACAGAGCGAGCCAAACGTAATGACAGCTGGGATATGACTTATTAGCGCCACCGTACACGACAAAGTATAACAAAGCCAACAACTGTAGATAATAATAATAGGCTGGTACTGTATTGTACGAGCGCCAATTCTCAAAGATGATTCACGAGCGCTCGCATTAACTTCAATTTTTCAAACACAAAATATATGTTTATAGTCATCAGTACAGTAACTCTATGATCCGCAGTATCATAAGCCTTCAGAAATAGGTGCGACTTCACTGGTTTATTAAAAGCATCAACTGCTTAAGTAACTGGAAGTTGATTGAATAGATGCAACTGATGGAACATACATTATGATAAACTAAGCAACCAAAAACAAAACGATTATGAATATACAGTACAGTACTTACATTTCTTAAAGCAGTAGAGGCCGGGACCAGGCAGCCATACCACCACGGCAACAGCCAACAGATTCTGCTACATCATAGGAACACTTGACCTGAAAAGAAAACAAAATATATGTAACAACTTGCATTTTATTCCTAAAGTTAGTCAGTAGCCAATTTTAATATTATCCAAAACTGGGACGACACAATATAAAGACAAAAAACAACTAATCAAAGTCAATACAGTACAGGTACAGGTATGTGGAACAAAATATTTAGCAAAACAAAATATGAAACATAATACACAAAACAGAAACTCCTCACTTAACCCCTTCACCGCCATTATTATTTTCATCGTATTCTGGATTTATGTATGTACACTCGGTCAAAAAAGTATCTGCACCCCTACGCTGATCATCAGGTGTGTACAACTCGATAGGGTTGCTACCTCTGCCTGCAACTATATCCATGTGTCAGAGACGATCGGATATAGTTGCAGGCAGAGGTACCAACCCTATCGAGCTGTACACACCTGATGATCAGCGTAGGGGTGCAGATACTTTTTGTACCGAGTGTACATACATAAATCCAGAATACGATGAAAATAACAATGGCGGTGAAGGGGTCAAGCGAGGAATTTTGAAGCAGAGAGAATTTTGTTCACTAATTTATGAAGTGTAATCATTAAAAACATTGAACCATGATAATAAATACTGGAAATGCTATAGTGTATTCGTTAAAACTACGCCAAACCTCTTGAAAACTAACCTCTAGACCTGATCACGTTCTAAGGAAAGAAAATTTGAGCTATGTAGCGTTGGGAACTTCTCACCGAGGCACTATGCACTCCATGTCATAGCGCCTCGGTGAGAAGTTTCCAACGCTGCATAGGTCAATTTTTCTTGGGAGATCTCCTTAGAACGTGATCAGGTCTAAGAGGTTAGTACTCAAGAGCTTTGGCCGACTTTTAATAAATAGACTATAGCATTGTAAGTACCAGTGTCATGCCTTAAACTTTTACTGTGGCTTCTAATAGACTATTTTAATAAGTTGAAAAAGGGCCTCCAGCAATTAACAAGCTTCAAACTATTGAAATATTTTTAGTATCACAGATCCTTCTTAAACTTAAAAAAATTGTCAAAATATAGATAGAATATCACTATAGACCTACAGATTACAGAAGGGGTTAAGATGTCATAAAGGCCAAAGGTCCGACTATCATAGAAGCACTACAAATACCATACGATGCAGGGTACGCTGTGAGGATCACAACAGGGAACAATGTACTGTAGTAAAAAACACAAAATGAGAGAAGAAACCTCCAAAAAATGTGGCAACTGCAAAGAAGGCTACTGGGCATGCTACCAAAATGTGCGGAAAAAATCTAAGTCATATTAAAAACCCCGAGAACCAGCAAATAATGTTACAGGAACATTATTTGCCGTTTCTCTTGGTTTTTAATACGATAAGAGTTTTTCCGTACATTTTGGTAGCATGCCCAGTAGCCTTCTTTGCAGTTGTCACATTTCTCGGAGGCGTCCTATACAGCTAAACCCATACGGTACCGGCAACATATTTTTCATTTGATTTCAGCTTAGACAATTTTGTGAAGCTTAGGAAAGATAAATATGGTAGCTTAAAGGATTAATTGAGACCATTTAAATCAAGTCATGCCATACATACATACATAAAATTTTAAGACTGAGTGATCCACACATAAGTGCAGTTTCAGTCTCTTGTCCTAATGGCGGTGTTGCCAGGCAACCCTGTTAAGGGCTGCTTCACTTGTCAAGTTCTTGGATTATTATGTTCTCTCCACCAACCAACTTTACTCCTAAACTCGATTAATGAAATTAACAAACACATGTGGCAGTCCAGGGATTCGAACCTAGGATGCTCACATCGTAAATCAACACACTTATGCATTGCACCACGAAGACAGCGGCACGCATAGCCAATTGAGAAAAAACTTGTACAATCCACCCGGGATTCGAACCCTGGATCTTGCGATTAATTGAGTGTCTGTAGCATTTTAATGGGTAGACATCCTTCCCAAGCTCAACAAAATCGTCCAATACATTATATTCTGCCAAAATCGTCTAATACCTTCCAGAATATCAAGAAAAGTACATCACCGGGTACACAGAGGGTTAAATGGAAGTGGTCCCTGTCAGCTATCTAATACCTCGCAGTGGCAAGGGTGCACCAGTCGGGGTCGTATCCAATCTCACCGCTCTAGCCGTATCTCAAGGACCCTCGGAGGTTTCCAGGAGCCATCGTTGACATGGTCATCTGCCACGATTTCCCTTTCAACCAGTGCGAAGAGAAGAAGAATAAGACACAGGGAGAGAGAAAGGGGTGGTGTAAAAAAGGCTTATCTCGTCGGAATAAATAGGTCTTCCGCAACCTGATAAGTCAAGCCTCTACCCGCACAGGTCGTAGGGAAGGCCCAAATATCCCAGCCAGTCACCACTCGGTTAGTAACACATTATAAAAATACCCGAAGGCAGGTTAGTCAATATATATAAAGTCAATCAAACCATTTCATTTAAATCATTTCTAATAATAATATAATTTAAAATGTAAAACTTGCAAACTAAACAAACCAAAACTTGGACAAAGAAAATATAAAGGCAAGCGAACTTATAAAAATCGCAATGTGGAAACAACGTTTAAGCAAAATAACATTTAGAAATAAAAGAACACAATCCACCACATAGGGTGTACATTACTACATGAGCAAGTTATTCTAGTAAATTGTCACTTGCAAAATAAACAAACCAAAACTGGGACTAAGACAATACACATACATACATAACATTTTAAGACTGAGTGTTCCACACATAAGTGCAGTTTCAGTCTCTTGTCCTAATGGCGGCGTTCCAGGCAACCCTGTTAAGGGCTGCTTCACTTGTCAAGTTCTTGGATTTGAGATCGGCGCGTATATTCCGATCCCAGGTCTTCCTCGGTCCACCCCTTGGTGCAGCTCCCTCCACAATCACAGACCTGCATTTTTTCACCCAATTTTGTTCATCCATTCTCTCCACATGTCCATACCATCCCAGTCTACTTGTACGCATCACCTCGCTAATACTCTTTATACCTAAAGGCAAAAGAACTAATCAAAATTGACCAGCCCCACCACCGGCAGAGATGGTATCTCCTAGGTAACAAAACTTGTTCACCAGCTCCAAAGACTCATTTCCAAAATTCACAGCCACAGGATCATCACTTAACACAAGCTCGCCTTTGCACACTACGCACTCAAATTTCTCTATTTCTGACTTATCCTTCGGCAGGGGCCCCTTTATTCTACTACAGCGCTTACTCCCATGGTGTACCCAACATCGACAGATGCTACATTGAATTGAGTTAACGCCCACTCCCTTTCCACACACTGCACATGGGTATGCACCGCTCTTTTCCACATTGCCTCGTCTCAAACTACAATGCATAACCTTGGTTTTGTTAATATTAACTCTTAAACCCTTGCTCGCCATGCCCTCTCTCCACTCTCTGAATTTGGCCTCAGCATCCTGCATACTGTCGGCTATTAGGACTAAATCGTCTGCATAAAACAGTTCGAACGGGAGTCCGCCTCTAAAAACTCTAGACAACGCCTCCAAGACCATAATAAAGAGGAGGGGGCTTAACACTGAACCCTGATGGACTCCAACACGGACTGCGTACTCATCACTCAGTACACCCTTCACCCTCACCGAACTTCGCGAATCCTCATACATCTTCATTATCACACGCACCAGCCACTCTTCCACACCAAGTTTCCTCATAGCCCACTGTACAACATCTCTAGGTACCCTATCAAAGGCCTTCTCCAGGTCCACAAACACAAAGTAAAGATCCCTGCCTTTTAGTAAGTATCTTTCCTGTATCTGCCTGACTATGAAGATAGCATCGGTTGTACCACGTCCTGGCATAAAACCAAACTGCATATCATCAATAGAGATGCTTTGCCTGATCAAACCCTCAAGGACTCTCTCACAGACCTTCATGATTTGGTCAAGCATTTTCAGGCCCCTATAATTTCCTCTATCTAGCGCATCCCCTTTTCCTTTGTATATATTTACTATTACACTTTTGAGCCAATCCTCTGGGATTTTCTCATCTTTAATAATGGTGTTTATCAACTCAGTGACTAAGTTTACACCAATCTCCCCTGAGGCTTTTATCATCTCAGCGACAATGTCGGAGCAACCTGGAGCTTTACCGTCCTTCATTTTATTGATTGCGTCGCTCACTATAGCTGATGCTATCAAAGGAGGGGGCCCAGATATTGGTTTTTCGATACTAAGCAGTTCCTTATCCCATTCAAACTCTACATTTAGCAATCGTTCATAGTGTACCTTCCATGCTTCTCTGATTTCATTTTCTGCATACACAATCTTCCCATTATCATCTCTAACACACTGTTCACCTATAATATCCCTTCTGTCATTTTTAACTCGCCTAGCTAGGTTGAAGATCCCATTGGGATTGTCAGTGTTACACACTTGTTCGAGGACCAGGTCCTTAATGCGATTTTTAGCATTGTAAATAACTCTTTTGGCAGTTCGTTTAGCTGCCTGGTATTCCTCCCTGCTGCCTCCCTTCTTCCATGCTTTGAAGCATCTCCTTTTCTCTTTCACAGCATGTTCTACCTCATCGTTCCACCACCAAGAGGTCTTATTCCTGGGGTGACCCTTTGTTTTCCCACAGACTTTGTCAGTGGCAGCGATAAGGCTATGCTTAAGAAAGTTCCATTGGCTATTTACATCGTTAGGCCTAGCTTCCTTATTTCTATTCATTTCCTCCAGTTCATTATGAAACCTATCCCTAACTTCCTTGTCCTTCAGCAGCCACACTTTCCTTTTGGGTATGTAAACCTTCTTGCGCTTAGGATCTCTGTATAAGCTCATGTCGCACACAAGTAGCTTATGCTGGGGATACATTCTTCGCTCGGGATGACCTTTACATCTCGAACTAGTTTCCAGTCTTTCCTGTTAACCAAGAAGTAATCTATCTGGCTACTGGAGACCCCAGAGTTATATGTGATCAGGTGGCTCTGTCTTTTCTTGAACTTTGTGTTACATACAACCATGTTGAGTGCAACGCAGGACTCCAATATATTATTTTAATTAAAATGTAAAACTTGCAAACTAAACAAACCAAAATTGGGACAAGGACAATATAAAGTCAAATTAAATTATCAAAATCGCTATGTGGAAACAACGTTTACTAAAATGAAAATTATTAAATAAAAGAACACAATCCACCTTCGCCACAATTCCACAATTCGCCTTCTAGATTTCTCCTTCCGTAACCAATTCCTCCATGTACCCCCTCGTATCCATCTGCAGATGCTCCCACGTGACCATTGAGGTCCCCCCCCACGATAGTTATTTCGTTCTCCGAGAGGCCTGAAATGACGCTGACGGTGTCATTCCAGAAGTCCTCTTTTATCTCTTTCTCTAAACCAGCCTGTGGGGCATATGCAGATATCACATTCAGAATTCTTTCACCAACTTTCAACTTCAAAACAATCAGCCTTTCACTAACTCTCGTAATCTGAAGCACACTTTCCGCCAACTCTTCAGCCACCAGAACACCCACTCCTCCTTTCGCTTTATCAGTCTCCACACCCATCCAGTATATCCTATATCTTTTCCTCCTTCCGACAATCCACTGTACCCCTTGCCTCTTCCAGTGTGTTTCCTGGGTACAGCAGACGTCCACTCGCCTCCTCTCACACATCTCAGCCACTTCATTCGCACGCAGATTCAAACTACCAACATTCACACTAGCAAGTCTGAGTTTGTGGGGGGCATTTGTCACTGTCCTGTGCGGTTTTGTTTCATCGGACTTACGTTTATTTTCTTTGATTTTAGTCATAGTTAGGTAGGTTTGGCTGGCAGATGGGCATTCCCCCCCCTCCCCCCAGAACTCCGGCTCCAGTCTACCCCGGGACCATTCCCAGCACCATCCCCCAAGTGATTACAAGGGGGTAGGATCCAGTGGCCTCGGTACGCCCCACCAGAACCAGCCGCAGGGACGCACCCCGTGTGCGTACACGGCACTACGACTGGCCTGATATTTTTCGCCAAATGACAGGGCAGCCTCCTGGAGCGCTACCACCAGGTTCGGGCCCCTATACTATTGGGCGGAAAGTGCCAGTCCGGGGAAACACTACGTACTGTACCCTCTGGATCCATTTCGTCCAGGTTGGGCCCAGGGCGCCAGGGCCGGGTCCAGAGGGAGCGACACCCACTGCCAGTGTGCCGCCATTAGGCAACTTGGAGCAAGTACAATGAAGCCCTGTCACAGCACTATCATATAGAGACAATGCCAGCACCAATAACAAGGCTTCATTGTATAGTGATGGCTACTTGGTCCGCAAGTCTATCCCCATCCCCCCTATTAGTCGCCTTGTACGACATGCAGTAGGATGCGTGAGGCATATTCTTTTTTTCCTCCACCATTAGATGAAGGCCCCCTTACCACCTGGGGGGGTAAGAACTAATTATAATAGCTATGTGGAAACAACGCTTTAGCAAAATAAAATATTTAAATAAACTGTTTTGTATAGTTTTGTACTTGATGTATAGAAAATTATATTCGGAAATTTTGTTTCCACAGATATACTTATAAAATTAGAAATAGGTCAACTCCATGAACTCCAACTCCCGCCCAGGGTATATTTTCGGGAGGCTATTTACGCATCAAACGAAGTTTATGGGTGTGTTGGTAAAATTGTCTAGATGGTTGAAAGTAAGATCGGAGCTCCGTAACTCCTCTTTCGGGTATGGTGTAAATCCTATTCCTAAAAACATACCTTATGGGAAAAATAGCTTATGGTAGACACCTCGAAAAAACAAAAATTGCCTAATTTTGATATTTTTTGCCCTAAATACCAACCAAAAGTGGATAAAATTAAGAACAATAACACAGACAAAAATTAATATTTTCTCACCAACAAACTTTACTTCTAAACTCAATTAATTAATCAACAAATACATGTGGCACTCAAAGGGTTCAAAGCTAGGATACTCACACCGAAATTCCGCGCATTTATGCATTACGCTATCCAGACAGAAAATACACCGAAAACGAGAGCAAAAATAATTGAAGACTCAAAACATCAAACTAGAAAACATAAACAAACAAGTGAATGAATTTTGAATGTGATATGGACCATCAGGGTGTACTGTATGCCCTATACTGTATACATCTTTTGGTGTATGGAATAACAAATATATCTATCTATTGACTCAGGCCCAATCCCCACTTTTCCTATTTTGTTTGGGGGGGGGGGAATCATGACAGAGCAAGAACAGGGACAACACAAAACAATGAACACACAAAACACAAATTCACACACATCCAGGTCATCCAGGAGAAGACCCAGAAAAAAAAAATACAAAACATATTAATAATAATAATATAAACTGCCATTTGTTGTCAAGGTGTTTCTTGCTTGGAGGCCAAATCTGAGTGACTCAGGTGAATCCCAAATCCCAGCGTCACTTGCGCAAGTTACGGCCGCCAACTTTAACCCTCGGAATCCGGGAGGCCTCATATGAGGCAAACAAAAATATTGGCAGGAATCCGGGAGGCCTCATATGAGGCAAAATGCGCGGCTACAAATCGCCGCTAAAATCATCATAACTCGGCAACCATGCGTCGTAGCGATGTCATCTCAACAGCAATCTACAGATAACAAAACGTTCTACAATTTACAAAAATATTGACTGCTCTAGGTGCTCTCAATCAGTAGCTCCTGAATTATGAAACTTGACTGTACGAAAATGGCCCCGGACACAGCGATCGGGATCATATGAGGCCCCCCGGATCCGATGGGTTAATTTCGTCAACACTAGCCAAGATGCTCTCAAGTCCACCCGCCTTATACTTGCTTATTTGTGCCTGAACCTTGTATATCTCATGTATATTATGGCCTTTAGTGCATTCAGTGATAGGGGCGGTGGGCCTGGTGGTAATGATGAAGCTGAATTGAATGCCCGGGACTATCAAAACAGAGTCAAGTCAAGTGCCGCGTCTGACGAAGCCACGGAAAAATTACGATGAGTTTCTACCTACTGTATTTACCTAATTGTAGTTTACAGGAGTTGAGCTAAGCTCGTGTTGTCCCGTCTCTCAGTCTACTTTTTATCCAATTTTTTCTTGAAAATATGGATGTTCCTTGCCCCTACCACCTCCTCCTCCAGCCCATTCCATTTGTCAATACATCTATAGGGGAAGCTAAACTTCCTGATATCGTTCTTGCAGGTAGGTCTTTTTACTTTGTAGCTGTGGCCTCTAGTTATTCCTGTATCCATAATTAATATATCCTCCCTATCCAGCCTCTCCAGCCCCCGGGTACATTTGTACATCATTATCATGTCTCCCCTCTCTCTCCTCTCTTTTAGACTCGGTAGATTTAATTTGTCTAGCCTCCCTTCATATGGCAGTTCTCTGAGACTTGGAACCAATCTAGTGACTGCTCTCTGGATTCTTTCTAACTTGTGAATATGCTTCTTTAGATGCGGGGACCACACCACTGCTGCATACTCCAATCTTGGTCAAATCATACTCTTCATAATTTTCGCTACCATGGTCTCATCCAAGTAGTTCAGAGCAACTTTCATATTCCCGGCCATTGAATACATTCCGCTAAAGAGCTTGTTAATATGTTTCTCTGGCGACAAATTATCTTGTATAATCAACCCTAAATCTTTTTCTTTTTCGGCCTTGCTAATTATATTATCTCCCATCCTGTACTCCCAATTTGGTCTATTCACACTTCTTCCCATATTTAACACATGGCATTTACTTATATTAAATTTCATTTTCCACTTGGTGCTCCATTCGTATATTTTATCTAAATCCCCTTGCAGCTCCTCACAACTACTTTTATTTGTTATTTGTCTCATAATTTTTACGTCATCTGCAAACATTGACATGTAAGAGTTTATGCCTATCGGCAGGTCATTCACGTACATAAGGAACATGAGAGGTGCCAACACAGATCCCTGCGGCACACCACTCTCAACTTTCCGCCACGATGAGTAAGTTCCTCTAATGTTGATCCTCATTTCCCTATCTGTTAAATAGCTCTCCATCCATTTCAGCAAACTCCCCCTGACACATCCTAGCGTCTCAAGCTTAGATAACAATCTCTTATGTGGTACCTTATCGAATGCTTTGGAAAGGTCTAAGTAGACGCAGTCCACCCATCCGCCTCTCTCTTGGAGTACATCTATCACCCTACTGTAATAACATAGCAAACTGGTAACACAAGATGTCCCTTCTCTGAATCCAAATTGCTTTGGGGTTATTATTTTCTTTCTCTCCAACATTTTCATCCATCTCTTCCTAATTAGCTTTTCACAAATCTTGCATACAATACTAGTAAGTGAAACTGGTCTATAGTTTAGAGGGTCCTCAGGGTTTCCATTCTTGTATATCGGAATGATATTAGCTCTTTTCCATTCAACAGGAACCTGTCCTTTATCTAAGGAAGCTTGAATTATGTCCCTCACTGGCTCCACTAATTGCTCTGCACACTCCTTTAAAACCCAGGCAGACACTTCATCCGGTCCCATAGCTTTCCTTACTTCAAGTCCTCTCATCGCAGATAACAGCTCATCTCTAGTTATTTCAATCTTACTAAGACCACTCTCCAGTACTCCCGCCTGTGGTTCGTCAAAACCTTCCTCTCTAGTAAAAACTGACCCCAATTTGTTATTCATTACCTCACACATGTCCGATACATTTTCATACGTTCTAGCATCAACTCTTAATTTAGTAATTTGTTTCTTTACCTTCAACTTACTGTTTATATATTTATAAAATAATCTAGGGTCACTTTCACATTTATTTACTATGTTCTTCTCATAGTTCATTTTAACTTGCCTAATTATGTTAACATATCTATTCCTCTCCTGTTTATATTTATTCCGATTACTCTCAGTGTTCCTTCTTCTTAATCTAGCCCAAGCTGCATCACGCCTACCCAAAGCTCTTTTGCATTTCAAATTAAACCAATCTTTCTGCTTAGTAAAATTTCCAGTTTTATATCTTGGGACAAACATATTGGTTCCTACTCTATAAATTTCGAGGAATCTACTATATTTACCTTGTACGTCCCGTTCCTTCAAAATAAGATCCCAATCTACTCCCTCTAAATATCTTTTCAAGGATACATAATCAGCTTTACTATAATTTAATCTGTCATTTATGTAGCTATTGTCTAATCTATTGGCATTACTCGAGGTCAACTTCCATTTTAGTAATAGGTGATCACTTTTACCTACAGGACATAGATAGTTTATATCACTAATTTCGTGAGGATCTTTTGTAAAAATCAGATCGAGTTTAGAAGGTTCGTTATTACCCCTCATTCTTGTATTTTCCTTCACATGTTGTGCAAGTACATTTTCCGTAACCAACTCCACTAGCCGACTTCCCCAAGATCTCTGATTTGGCCCTGCATCTCCCGATTCCCAATCAACCTCACTACAGTTGAAATCTCCTACCAAGATCAATCGATTCTTCCTTAAAAGCAATCTTCTCAACGACTGAATCATATCCTCTACCATCTCCTCATACTCCAACTCCCTCCATGCTCTGGTCTTTGGTGGCATGTAAGCTACTGCTATGTCTAGCTTTTTTCCTTCTATATCATTGAGTTCAACTGCCATTATTTCTGCCCTGTCATTATTTAACTCCACGTGCTTTGCTGTCATAGGGTTCTTAACTAATACTGCCACTCCACCTCCCCTTTTACCCTTTCTATCATTTCTCCATATATTATATCCTTCACTAAACACTATGTTGCTGTCAAAGTCCTGGTTCAGCTTTGTCTCTGTCAAACAGACTATCTGTGGTTGATCTTTTCTTAATATATTATCTAACTCTACCTTTTTACTGTTTATTCCATCTATATTAGTGTAGTAGCACAGTATATTTGAATCCACCTCCTTGTTTCTCTTCCCTCTCTGCCTCCTACCAGGTTCACCTCCTCCTCCATCCCTTCCCTGACCCAGTTCCACCTCCCCCACTAATTCTATTCTCCTCCCCCCTCTCTCTCCCTCTGTTCCACCCTCTCCACCACATCCTGACTCTCTCTCCGGTCCCCTGCTCCCTGCATTATCTCTTGCTCCGTCTCCTTGCTTTGACTTCGTACTTGTCTCTCTGTCTCTTTCCCTATCACTCCTCTTACTTTCGGTTCTTGGTGTCTCCTGATGTACCACTTCCTTACTTGCCCTTCCCTTATTCTCCAAAAAAATTTCTTCTTTTGCTCTTCAGACAACTTTCCATTCTCTTCATCAGCCTTAGCTTGGAGTTCCCTCAACCCGGTGAGACCCAGCGTCGCACGTGTTGCGTCGGCAGTCTTTGATCACCAACTCCCAGCGACGCATCACGTGCGTCCGACATATAAAAAACACTTACGTGGCTCGTAAGGTAGGAAATGGCGGGAGAATAGGAGGGGGAGGTACCGTAGTGTGTGTGGGAGCCGGGCCAGTAGGTGTGAGCGGGCCGAGACAGCCGCGCGGCTGGTGGTGGTGGGCTTAGTGGGGATAGTTTACACCCCTAGTTCACCGCCACTTTGAACCTTCATTACTCCGGTCGTATGGGAGCTAGAGGCTTGAGATTTATGTGAGATACTCCTTAGGATGTATGCCGTACAATGCCATACTCAGTTTTTACCCTAGTGCTCCCGGGCGGGTGGTCATGTGGGGGAGACGAACTATTGAAACCCCCCCCCCCAAATGTCCGAAATGATTTTATTTTTATTTTTGTCTTCATTTCTCACCATTCTCTTCCATTTTGGCTCAACAAATTTTTTTGAGGCTCCCCCCCCCCCCCCAAAAAAAAATGTCAGAGGTGATTTTTTTTTTGTTTTTTTTCATTTCTCATCCTTGTCTTCCATTTTAGCAAAAAAAAAAAAAAATAAGTTAAAATGGCTTGGGACTGGGGTGAACAAAATATTATAACTAGCCGGGGCTCAACGGGTTAACTGTTCTCGTTCTTCTACACTTAGGTCCTTTTTTACCCTTATATGATTCAGCTCTGTCGAATTTAATTTCCAGCTCACATTGGCTACTGCTTCTGCTGTTGATCTAAACTTTAGTTCCACTCTTAGTGGTCTCATCTCGCCCTTCTTATATATTCCTAACCTTCTCACCTCCTCCAGTTCTTTTACCCATCCATAACCCTCGTCTAAGTAATCCAGTATCCCCTTGACTTTCACAACATCCCTTTCCTTTCTTACCTTCATATCTGCCAGGTGCTCTTCCACATCTCCAAAGATTACTACACACTTACCTCTATCTATTGTCTCTCTCACTACCTTCTCTTTCTTCTTTAAAACTTGCACTACATTTTTTTCAAACTCTTTCTTTTCCTTTTCTCTCTCTTCCTTCTGCTCCTTCACAATTTCTTCAAGGGCTACCATCGTGGCACTCTCTACCCTTGTCCACTCATTTTTTACCTCACTAATTCCTTTTACTTCCTCACTCAGGTGGCCCTCATATTCCTTAAGCTGAGCCTTGAGTGCCACATTTTCCGCCGCTAACTCGTCTACTCTGGCCATCACTGCCTCTAGGCTGTCACTTACTGGCCTAGGCCTATCCACCCCGCTAGTAACGCCACACATATCGGACAAAACTTCTACTTTAGCCCCTAACTCCTTCCTCCAATTTTCCATCACTCCCCTCCATCTCACAAGACCCATTAATTGTTTTTTTCATACTTGCCAACTGATCATCCTTGTCCTCGGTGATAAAGCCTTCAAATTCATATTCCTCCTCATCCCCAGCTAGGCTTTCACGCCTTCCCGCCATCGCGAGGTCGTCTGCCAGCCTAAAAACAACAATCGCCCCACTATCCCATCTCACTCCAGGAACTGTTTTACTTAATCCATATTTTCAATTACTTGGAATATCCAATTACATCTGACTTGCTCATAAAACACCTAATTACTTATTGAAATGCACATATAAATTTCCGGGACAACACTTAGACACTCCTATCAACTTCACACAAGGTAACTCATTATCGGAGAGCAGCTGCTAGGTGTTGACAGCTCGGAGGTGGAACTGGATGTCAATATATTTATATCAATGTATTTATATCTATCTATTTGCTCAGACTCATTCCAAATATTTTATATTTTATATTTTTAATATATATACAGTATTCTATATTTTGATAGAACTAAACTTAAAGATGCCCTTAAATTCCTCCTTTTCAATACTTATGTTAGATTCGGGCCGTACATTTTCAAACAAATATTAGGAATTCCTATGGGTGGAAATGCTAGCCCTTTAATTGCAGACTTATTCTTGCTTGCTTTAGAATTTAAATATATAAAAGACTTAGTTGACAGTAGCAAGAAAAATAAAATTCCAGAAAAATTAGCACTTGCTAAACTGTTAAGTAATAATAGTAGATATATTGATGATATTCTTGTTTGCAATTTGTTAAATTTTAATCAAGTTGCTAAATTTATTTACCCTAATTCTATTCCCCTCACACAATGTAACGTAAATTATAAAGTTGAAAATTTTCTTGATATAAATATAGAGATTGTTAATGAACAGTGCATACTTAAAGTATATCACAAAGTTGATGATTTTAATTTTAACGTAATAAGCTTTCCTTTCCCTAGTAGTAATATCGATAGTAAAATAACTTATAATTGTTTTTATTCCCAATTAATAAGATTTTGTAAAATCTGCACTAAAGTAGATGACTTTTGGGCTAGAGCTAGGTTACTATACAGACTCTTAGTGGACAGAGGTTTTGAGGCAAGTAAATTGTTCCATAAATTTAATCTTTTTAGGGTCAATTATTGTGACTGTATTCTAAAATTTGACATCAATAATTTTAATCAAGCATTTTTAACTTGAAGTTTCTTGTATAACCTCTGCTTACTTTTAGTCTGTATTTATTGTTTATCTTTTTCTTTTTCTTTTTCTATTATTAATATTAATATTGATGATTTTTTAAATTTATTGTTCTTGTTAAAAGAGTACTCTTTGTTTAAATCTGTTTTTACTTCATATTTTGCAATTATTTCTCTTTATATTATATGTATTCATTGTCGATAGTATCAATTGCTTACTTTTGCGATTTCCTTAGTTTATTTGTGCTATAAATGTAGGTTATTTGTAGGGTAGTTATTGATAGGGGTCACTTGAGGCATGCTATGCTTACAGGTACCTACCCGATAGCACTATCGTTAGTGAGTGCTGTACTGTATTTTATATATTATTTTGTAATAGTATAGATATCTTATCAATATTTGTATTTTGTACTATTGTTAATGTCTTGTCATGTTGCAAATTTGATTTTAAATAATATTTTGACATTTAACATGTAGTTTCTTTATTCATGCAGAGTTTAGTAAAATTTGCCAGAACGTCCCGGACTTCCCAAACTTGACTACTTCCTTTAACTTGACGATAGTGCGTTGTTATATGTGCGATTGGTTTGCTTGGGACACAGATTAACTTGCTCATGTAGTAATGTACACCCTATGTGGTGGATTGTGTTCTTTTATTTAATAATTTTCATTTTAGTAAGCGTTGTTTCCACATAGCGATTTTGATAATTTAATTTGACTTTATATTGTCCTTGTCCCAATTTTGGTTTGTTTAGTTTGCAAGTTTTACATTTTAATTGTATTACTGGGGGTATGCTAAATATGACTATAGTTTCAAATAAAGTCTATGTGGTAAGTAATATCAACATAATTATGATATCTGGTGCCACGCGAAATGATGGGTGTCCACGTGTACTGTATTAGGTAAAAAGGGCGGATATGACCACTTTTGGGCTCCCAAAACGCTTATTAGGAACTGTAGACACTTATTGACAATTTTGTGTTTTTTCCGACCCCCCACCCGCGTATTAGGGTTTTCGCATACAGTTGACCCCGACTTAAGAACGTCCATTCAGCGAAATTTTGGTTGTACGAAGATCACAAATTACTACCATTTACAGCATGTATGCATGTACAGTATGTATGTATAGATTTTGATATAAGTTCTTTTGTCTATTGTGTCGTTCCTGTTTTGGTTTGTTTGTTTTGCAAGTTTTACAATATCATTTCATTGGTTTCATTATTACACTGTTCAATAATTGGGGAAAACTATGGTACTTAGTATCTATTTTTCATTAACAAATTGACAATTAAAATTGCATAATAGGAAGACATTTTACAGACAAACATAATAAAGGTTGATCCACTGACAGTACTTTTGTTTTTCAGGAAGAAAACAAATTAAAGTGAGGAAATGTATGTATGTATTATAATGTAAAACTTGCAAAATAAACAGACCAAAACATATACGAACACAGTAAAAAGACAAAATAACTAATACAAATCGCTGTGTGGAAACAACGCTTAAGTAAAATAATAATTTAGACATAAAAGAACACAATCCACCACATATGTATATACTCTGGCACTTGCCCCAGTTTTCCCACCTTTTTTTTATGGGTGTGGCCGACTCGAGACATAGCCCGAACAGGGACATCACAACATATCAGAAAACCAACACAAAACAAAAGACAAAATCACACACATCTAGGTTGCCCACGAGAAAACCCAAAGACCCAGGCCCATTTGGGATCCCCAGCAAAAGATACTGTAACAATTTTCTAGTTAATGTACCTGTGTGAAGTTAGGTGGCCCAGCAGAACTTGTGACTGGGGCTCGTGCCCCTGTGGTGGTGGTGGCTGTAGTGGTGGTGGGTGGCATCAGGGCATCAGGGTGGGTCAGCTCTGTACTGGACACCTTTGGAGGGGGGCTGTCATCATGCTCCAGTAGTCGTCATCTGAAATTACAAACACTTTAAAAACACTTCATAACAAAGTCCAAGGAAAAACTACAATTAATTCTAGTTAATCGTCTGACATGCTGTCTTGAGAGCGTAATGGTACTGTAATTAAGCATTGAGAGTACTAGTGAGGATATGTGTAAAAATAGGCTTAGATGGTATGGACATGTGAAAAGTAATTGGGTTAAGAAAAAGTCTATGAATGTGGAGGGAGTTGCAAGGAGAAGTTGTCCAAGAAAGGTGTGGGATCAGGTACTGTACACGTCTCTCTCACTCACTATCCGATGCCCCAATTTACGATATTATTATAGGTTTTTGAGATGTTTGGGTTTGGGTTTTGGCTTGTCCGAGAACGCATCCCCATTTACCCAATTTATTTTAGGGTTTGCTATACAAATTTTTCTATTCAAGATTGGGTTTTCAGGAACATAACCCAATCGTAAATCGAGGTAGATCTGTATACAGTACCGGTACTTGTTGTTGTTGTTGTTCCCCAAGCTGCCTGGCCGAACAGCCCCAAGGCCCCGAGCAATTCCAAGGCCATAACCGAGCGCCCCCACAGAACCCTCCCCGCCGACCACAATAAAGCCTGGGTGACCGAAGCCACTCCATGGCGGGGGTCTGAGGAGGGTGCGGAAACGCCCGGGAAACCAAAGCCCCACCCAGGGCCCTGTGCCCCTCAGCAATTATGAAGAGAAAGTTGAGGGGCAAGGGAAAAATGTGACGCTTTGGCTTCCAATCTTGGTAGATTGGGAGGTCAATCCACGGAAGAGACGCCGTCACTTGAGATCTAGAAAATATATAAGTTAAAGGAAAAGTCAGAGTAAGCTATGGGTATGGCAGAGATTACTCAGCTCTCACTCTGATAGACCAGCCCATCACCACATGACTAGAACCCAATCCTCTCAGCATCAGCTAGGAAAGGCCCTAGAAAGCCGCCTTTGGCGGGGGGATAGCTCCCCTATTTCAACCTCTTTCGGGGTTGGGCACCCGCCCTTATTCATTAGTTTCATATATTTCATTTTTATTTATTTTATTTACACACATACATACATAAAATTTTAAGACTGAGTGTTCCACACATAAGTGCAGTTTCAGTCTCTTGTCCTAATGGCGGCGTTCCAGGCAACCCTGTTAAGGGCTGCTTCACTTGTCAAGTTCTTGGATTTGAGATCGGCGCGTATAGGGTAGAGGCACCAAAGGAGACTCAAAAAGTGTGAAAGTTTTCAAGAAAAAAATCAGTGTCAAGCTCATTCATTCTTTTAACTTGAAACTCACTTGATACCAAATGGTTATTCCTTTAATGGATGTGTCAATGTTTGATATATTTCAAGTATTTTCCGAGATAAGAGGTCCAATATCAAGTGCGTCTCCTTATGACCACCAAACCCTAAGTAGACGCACCCCAGTCCAGTGCAGACGAACGTCTGTTTTTTTGTATTAATATGTGAGTAATTTGATTATTTAGTAGATAATATTTATACCACTTATACTTCTAGCTTAAACTAAAGTAGTTGCATGCTGATAGTGGGCCTACATTGTACATCTATAGAGAAAATAAATTGTGAAACTTTGCCCGAATCCTAAGCCATTTTTGGCAACATTTCCAAATAGCTACGAAAACTACATCAACGTGTAGTGAATACCAACCAACATCCGACTCTATATATATTTTCTTTAAAATATCGCGCCGCAGTGAAGTTACAATGGTCGAGAATTGCACATTTGTTGGTAAAAAGCAACCCCACCACCCTTCCCCTGCCTAGCTAGTTTGCGAGGGAGGGGGGGGGAAAGGAGGGGGAAAATACGTAATAGCGCTTATATCTCTCATATATATCGATATTATATCACCACAAAGCACATGAATGCATATAAGATGCATAGTAACAAATAAATATGCGAAATAACCCACAAATTACCAATTCGCGAAGTGGGGGAGGAGAGAGAAATAAAGGAGTGTCGATTACCCTCTCTCCTTCGCCCCCCACTGGCACAACCCTCTACTAAAGGGTTGTGCCACTGGCCCCACCGCACGGCAGCACGAGTCACTCCAGTGAGGGAGTCAGAGGGACGTCCAAACAAGTAGACCTATGTCTCGTTGATGTTCAGTCACGGTCAATGAAAAAGTGCAATTTGGCCACATTTAGACCCCTGAGTGTGTGAATGTGTGTGTGTGTGTGTATGTGTGTTGTGAAGCTGGGTATCGAAAGCTCACACTTAGACCTACGTGACAAAAACAAATTGTACGATTATTTCTGTCATTATTTAGTCTTTATTCGATAGTTCATACACTATTTATTTCTATTTTCCATTTCTGTTAGTTTGTAGTTGTAGTTCATGCACTATTAATTCAATATTCTTGCAACTGAAATAAGATATAATATTATAAATAGGGCAGATAACTTTGATAAATAACACTAAACCAATGGAGACGCACACCACCACCCCATCCAGACGCGTCTCTATATGGCCCGCACGTGTGCGTCTCCATTGGGCCTCGAAGTCAAATGAAGATAGCTCCACCACCATCAAAGGAAACTCAACCATGAATACAGGAGGAGGTGGGGCGAGATTGGGGTTTACCATGCATGCGGTTTATGCCCTTCTAAACCCAGTTTGAAAAAAAGCGTCTCCATTGGTTTTGGACCATATCATGAACCAATGGGGACGCACCCACTTTCACGAGCACTCGTTCATGCAAGAGTCATGAAACCATGCAGGAGTATAGTTCAAGACATGCTCTTTCCATTTGAAACAAAAGAAAAACAGTCCGAGTTAGAGAAGTAGGAAAAAAATGAGCTGTGAAAAAATCGCTTTCTTAGGTTTGGGCTAAGAGATACCCCGAAAATCTAATTTTTATTTTTGTTTATTTTTTCTCAAGATAAATGTGTGTCCTATTAGGCTGGTAGTCTTTGAGAACATCACTAATAGCATAAAGTATTTTTTGATGTATTTGTTTTCTTTTCAGGTACTTTAGTTTTTTGCATGGCAGTTTTTTTGCATGAAGTGCGTCTCTACTGGACAATTCGTCTCCTTTGGTATCTCTACCCTACTTCAGTCCGATCTAAAAACTAAAAAAAAAATTGAAAACAAATGCAGCCCTGCCGCCATTTAGGATGCGAGATTAACATTCTCTGTGGACAAAACGGTCTTTAAACTTGTATGTATGGTCAAAAACAGACCTAAAGTTAATATTTTCCACCCGACGGCCCTATAACTGTACAGTATATGAGCAGAAAATTACCATTTTAAATTATATATATACACAGTACATTATATTCCAAAATTGCTGTTAGAAAATATTTTTATGAACCTTCGAAAACTAAAACAAATAAGTGTGTTTTCGTATTACAAACGTATATAGTAGCTATATAGTTATTTTGTGAGGTTCCAAAATATATCGTGTTTGAGTGCGGAAAATCACTATGTGATGCATACGGTAGTAAAGTACGGTTAAGGCGATTATTGTGGGTGAAATACAAGCGATAGTACAAAAATTTGCTGGCACAACTTGTGAATCGGCTAGGATAGACAATTTTATTAACCCGGCCAGTACCGGTGACGTCTTTTAAACTTTATTCTGGAATTTGGGTGCCAGTATCCTACGTTCAAATGGTTAGAGTACAGTACCACATACATGTATTTACTTCTTTCATTGATTTCATTCATTAGGTTTATTTGCAAGTTAATTGGTGGGTTGGTGATAATATGATATTATATATTCTGTTTACTAATTACAGTACTGTAAAAGAGTTTGAGGGACGTTTATCATTTAGACTGACTATCATTTTTCTAGGCCCAAGACTTTATTCAGTTTAGTAAAGACCTTGCAGTTACAGGCCTACAGGCCTACCCTATTTAATGTCTCAATTTTCCCTTTTAACATATCAGTGATGATATGCTGCATAGAAAAGTTCAATCTTAAAGCCGAAAGAAATAAGATTACTTCCCGGGAAGAAAATATGCCTATAGAAATAAGATGGAGTTCCAGTTAGAACTTAAAAATACATTCCAAGCTCTCAACAGCAATGAAAATTACATCAACAAAGTAAACGAACACCTAACATTAACAATTACACAAACAGCAGAAAAGATAGGGAACACAAACACCAGTAAAGAAAGCAAGTACTCACAGACTCGTGTAAATCTAATAAAATGAAGAAAAGCAATGGAAATCAAAACAAAGAGATGAAATAGAGAGAGCAGAACTAAACGAGCTAATCAACAAACGACGACGGGAAGAAGAAAGAAAAGAAGCATGGACTTAGTTGAAGAAACTATTAGGAAAGGAAAAAGCCTCAAACTAACACAACATAAACTAGCCTTAGGTAAGCAACAAATTAATCCTTTGAGAGACACCAATGGTGAAATAATAAACTGTACAGAACAAGTCAAAAAGTTCTAAGAAAACAGTTCCATCAAATGATTCAACAACAGACACAGGCAAGGTCCCACATATATCTGTAGATGAGGTAAGGTCTGCCTTAAACAAAATGAAAAGTGGAACATCTCCAGGAGATGATGGAGTAACAAGAGATCTTCTGAAGGATGCAGGAGAAGAGGTCTAATGTAGCTCAGCTGTTCACCCAATGTTTGTGTGAGCGGGATGTTCCAGAAACTTGGTGCAATGCAATAGTGATTCTACTTCACAAAAAAGGCGATAAGAAAGATCTCGGCAACTACCGCCCCATTAGTTTATCAGTTATTTACAAGTTGTTCTCAAAAATCCTCACAAATAGGTTAGGCAAAATTATAGATGAAAATCAATCTCAGGAACAGACAGGATTTACAACTGGATATTCAACCATGGATCAGTTGCATACAATGAACCAGCTAATAGAGAAAACCTCGGAGTATAATAAACCTCTTTGTTTAGCTTTTGTAGACTACGAAAAGGCATTGGATTCAGTAGAGATAACAGCTATAGCAAACTTGCTACATGAACAACAAATTAATGAAACATAAATAAAACTGAGAACATCACTAATAGCATAAAGTATTTGTTGATGTATTTGTTTTCTTTTCAGGTACTTTAGTTTTTTGCATGGCAGTTTTTTTGCATGAAGTGCGTCTCTACTGGAAAATGTACAGTATACACAAAAGGCACTGCTGTGGTCCGATTACACAGACACAAAGAAGATAAAGATTGGGAGAGGAGTGAGGCAGGGAGACACAATCTCACCCAAGCTTGTCTTGAAGGGGTTTTCAGAACATTTTCATGGGAATCAAACGGAATTAATGTAGACGGGGAATACCTTAACCATCTCCAATTTGTAGATGACTTTGTATTAATTTCAGATAATGCAGAAAAACTCCAAGATATGCTCAATAATCTCAATAAAGAAACTCAAAATAAGTCTAAAAATGAACAGGAGTAAAACCAGTTATGTACAATGATAAGGCTCAATGCAGAATAATTAGGATTGATAACAATATTCTAGAGGAAGTAGAAGAATACAATTATCTTGCCCAAGTAATGAAACAAACAAAAGACAATGAACATGAAATAGTAAGGCGAATCACTCTAGGATGGAAAGCATTCGGCAAACAGAACATCATGAAAAGTACACTACCAATATGCCTTAAACGTAAAGTATATAACCAGTGTGTGCTACCAACCATGATCTATGGATCTGAAACTTGGAAACTAACAAAACCAATGGAGAATAAGCTTAGAAGTGGGCAAAGAGCAATGGAAAGATCAATGCTAGGAATAACACTTAGAGATAGGAAGAGAGCATCGTGAGTATGAGAGCAAACCAAAGTCAAGGATATTCTTAAAACTATTAACCCATAACTGTCGGGGCGCAACATAAGTCGAGTATAATAAATCTGGACTATCTGGCGGCGCTCGACATAGGTCGTGTGGCAATTTCAGCACGTAATGTTGCTGAGAGAGAGAGACAAGTGGTGGCAGGAGAGTAGCGAGCGTATGACTGCTCCAGACCACCGCGGCGAACCTACTGACACGAATCCCACCTCCTCCCTCCCTCTCTCACTCGCTATATACGGAATTGTATGGGGAAAGTGCCGAATTACATGCTTTTTGCACTCGCGTTGCGCGGTTGTTGCAAGAAAACTAGCCATCATAAAAGGATCGTTATGGTGTCATTGGAAAGCTCTGTTTATGCCCTTTCAGGGATAGATACTTGTTTTACGCTCTGGGTCTTATTTAGGCATGAAAATGATCACGTAAACAGCCCTATTTTGGCTAAAAACACCCCGCTGGTGGCTACATATTATATACCGCCTAGGCCGCTCGTAAGGTGTTAAAGAGCAGAAATGGAGATGGGCAGGACATGTAGCAAGAAGAGAGGACAATAGGTGGAGTAAAACACCAACTCACTGGACCCCCAGAGAGGGAAAGGACGATAGGAGAAGGCCGGACAGGAGGTGAAGAGACAGAGAGAAAAGACTGCAGGGGTAACATGGCAACAGATGGCAAAGTCTCGGGAGTCATGGAAAAGGTTAAGGGAGGCCTTTGTCCAGCAAGTGGACTCCTAATGGCTGATGATAATGATTTTGTAGGTTTCTAACTAGGCATACCTGGCTGTAGACAATTTTCTCAACTTATATAGGAACTTCTGGAGTTTATAGCTAAATAATATACCAATAATACCGTCATACTAAAAATGACAAAGCTTCGTTCGTGGATTATGGCTTATTTCTAGCTAGGCTAAACCGTATTTTTTTTTTTTTTAAATCAAAGATTGAGGGAGCACAATAGCAAATAAAGTAGAATATTTGCAAGATGTTCACTTTTCAAACTATTTTTTTTATGAGGTAGGCAAAAGGCAAAACTGTCTGTAATGAGTGCCTCCCTCGAAGTTGAAAAAGTGACAGGGCCAAAATAAAGTAATGTTCGAGCTTAAATGTCTGGACAAACGGAGTTTGAAGCAATTTAACACTAGATTAGCGGGCTAGCGGTTTATTTATATGTACCGCCCAGCGGGGTGTTTTTAGCCAAAATAGGGCTGTTTACGTGATAATTTTCATGCCTAAATAAGATCCAGAGCGTAAAACAAGTATCTATCCCTGAAAGGGCATAAACAGAGCTTTCCAATGACACCATAACGATCCTTTTATGACGGCTAGTTTTCTTGCAACAACCGCGCAACGCGAGTGCAAAAAGCATGTAATTCGGTACTTTCCCCATTAAATTCAGTATGTAGCGAGTGAGAGAGGGAGGGAGGAGGTGGGATTTGTGTCAGTAGGTTCGCCGCGGTGGTCTGGAGCAGTCATACGCTCGCTACTCTCCTGCCACCACTTGTCTCTCTCTCTCAGCAACATTACGTGCTGAAATTGCCACACGACCTATGTCGCGCGCCGCCAGATAGTCCAGATTTATTTAACTCCACTTAGTGAGTGCACACATACAAGAAACAAAGTCCGAAACAGAAGGATTGAAGTGAAAATAAGAGAAAAAAAAAACAGTGACTAAGAACATGACGCCAACAATGGACGGGGATCAAAACAAATCCGACCCAGAGTGCCCCGACTGCGGAATCAAGTTCGCAGGTGAAAAAAATGCAATCCAATGCGACTACTGCCGGGATTGGCTGCACTATTTCTGCACAGAACTCCCTGCCTATCAAATTCTCAACTATGCAAAAACGCCAAGGAAATTCATGTGCAAAACATGCTGCCTAACAAAGTTTGACACAAAAGGTGAGTGGGTGGCCGAGGCAGAAACAGCCGTTCTCCAACACAAGGAACGAATAACCAATTCTGGAGCGATAAGTAAGGTAAGAAAAATCCATGTTCAGCTCCAGAGCAACAAAGCTGTCACCAACACGCCAGCTGACAATACACAAACAACCAAGGAATTAACTAGGGACACTGACCTAGGCCAAGGCCTACCCAAAAGCCCAGAAGTAGCCGTAGACAAGAGTGACGGTGACAACCCCCATACCAGTACCACAACAAACGTGGCTATAGGCCTAGATCTAGGTATGGGGAACACACCAGGAAATATTAGCATCACAATGCCAGATGCCCATAGCCTCCCCCCCGCAACACTAGCAGACACGGCAGAGCCTCCTCAAAATGCAGCAAGACAGGTGAGGTCGGGGACCCCAACGAGCACACACCCCACATGCAACGGATGCAGCCATAATGCTCCTACATACAGAAGAACAGGTGAGGTTAGTGCTGTAAATACAAACTCATGGAGACCTAGGCCCAGAGCTGAAAACAGGGGCACCGATATTAGGAGGAAAAGCATGGAAGTATGCAATTTCTACCTAAGAAATGAATGCCGATATGGAGTAGTGGGCATGGGATGCAAACAAGACCACCCAAAAATATGTGCAAAATTCATGAAGCACGGGCGGGATGAAAGAATCGGTTGCAAACGTGGATGGAAGTGCATCGACTACCACCCATATGTATGCAGAATCTCACTCAACAAAAGGGCATGTACTATGAGAGACTGCAATCTTCCACACATCAAGGGAACCAAAATACTGACGCCCAGAAACAATGTCAACAAACCAAGGGAACACGCTACAGGACACTTTCAAAGGGAATTTGCCTACACACCAACTCATGAGGAAAAATTAGAAAGCCAACGCAATGCCCTCAGAAGCTGGCCAACCATCCAGCAAACTCACAAGGTCAGACCAGCAGCGGTACACACGGCTATGCCCGACCAAGGTGCTTTTTTAGAGGTAGTAATGGGACGTCTTCTGGAAGTGGAAAAAAACGGTCTCAAGTGATAATGGAGAGATTCCTAGCCCAAACCGAGGGGCCAGACATGAACCACAGAGGAAGGTGCAACTACCACTAACTAGTTTTTTTGTGGGCAACATCAGAGGACTTTACCCACGAAACAATCAATGTAAAGTCCCTATGTTGGAAGAAATTGCAGAGGAAGACAACTCAATTTTTCTAGCCCTCACAGAAACACACCTGAACGAAAACATTTTGGATGCAGAGATCAATATCCATAATTTCACTATATTCAGAGCCGACAGAGAGGACAGAAGCCACGGAGGAGTAGCACTCTACCTAAGGGAGGATATGGCTGCAAATACCGAAACTTTAGTTGCATTCTCAAACGGCACAACAGAGCTACTAGCAGTACACATAAGACAAACCGACATGCTCATCATAATTTTGTACCGACCTCCAAACACCACAGGGGAAATTTTTCAAGGAGGTCACAGAGAAGATACAATCACTCCTACAAAATCTTCCAACTCCCGCTACAGATGTCATCATCACAGGAGATTTCAACCTGCCCATCATCAATTGGGCAACCATGAAAATAGATGGAGGAACCATTGTTTGTAAATGAATAACTTTATCCTCCCCTCAGTTACTAACCCATATGTCCCCTACTAACTTCCTAGTCCTGCCACGTTAGTGGCAGGGCAGTAGTTCCCTTTCCAATGTTCCCTTACCCACTCTAAACCACTGTTTGGACACTTGATCCTCAGTGTTTTGGAGGACAAGCAACCTAGAAGGGTCACTAGATCTGTTGTTGCTTGATTTCCTTTGTACTCCTTTGTACTCCTTTGTACTTCAAAGACGTAGGGAGAGATACATCATCATCTACGTCTGGAAGATTTTGGAAAAAAAGGTACCAAATCCAAACATCCAAGAGACTCAGCACCAAAGGCGAGGGAGGCTGTGCTATGTGAGGACTACGCCGGGATCAACACAAAAAATCAAATCCCTGATCCATCACAGCTTTACATACAATGGAACCAGACTGTTCAACTGTATACCAGCCCCTCTCAGGAACATGACCGGGGTGTCTCCAGACACCTTCAAGAAACACTTGGACATGTGGCTGGCCAAAATACCGGACCGGCCACCAACACCAGGATACCCCAGCACCAACTCCAACCGACTTCTGGAATGGAGAGTGGAAGAAAGGGAGCTGCCTGGTCGCAGTGGAGCCCCAGCTCAACTGTGTCACTAACGGACGGAATACAACTAAGTGTAACTAAGTGTAAGTATATGTTGCGCACCGATAGTTAGGGGTTAAGTCATAGTGAAAAGATTGATAGCCCATTAAAACAAAACAAAGCCCTACACCAGAGTTATCACTTTAACAGAATGCAAACAACACAATTATGCGGCAAGTACTATTGTAATTGTCGATCTATCTATTGCCGGATGTCTTATTCCTCTTTATGAGGGTGGCTATACATAAAACGTCTCCAAGTGGACTTGTCCCCAGTGAATAGGACAATCCGTGGCAGTGTAACTGTAATTATATATTTTCATAGTACAGTACAGTAGGGTCTCGTAAGATGCCAGATCAGAAGATGCGATTCGCATAAGATGCGAGGGCCCCCAAATAATAAATAAATTATTTTAAGATGCGAGACTGACCATAATTTGCGAATCGGAGGCTCAAAGTGGGCTAAATCCGAGGAGAAACCTTAAGATGCGAACATTTTTTTAAAATGCGAGCCTTAGGCGGGACGTTTTTCCGTGTTTTTACGTGTATCTTAAGATGCGAAATCGTAAGATGCGGTCGCATCCATCGACCATAAACTCGCATTTTACGAGACCCTACTGTATATAATAGATATCTAACATTTTCTTGCTGCTATGACTTGATATACTAGTGGACCAGCCTCACGTATAATACTAAAGATCTTCGATAGAACTAAAAACTTGACTCGATGGTACAAAAACACAAAAATTGTCCGAATTTGCCCCAGTTCACGGTACCCCTTTCAGTACCGGTGAAGTCTTTTTAAAAATCGACACCTAAATGACACGAAAGGTCTTAAAAATTTCAAATAAGTTTTTGTTTTGTCGTTGAACACCTACCTCCAGTACGAACGGTCCGCCAAGCAGTAAAAACTCTTGTAAATGGTTCATCTGCCGCAGGTCCGCCACTGCTTTCCATCTGCAATTTACAAGAGCTATGAGGATGTGTGTGAATTTATGTTTTGTTTTTGTGTGTTCATTGTTTTTTGATGTGGTGTTGTCCCTATTCGGGCTCTGTCTTGAGTTGTAGCACCTAGTTTTTTGCTGAATAAATTTCTTTTCATGCAGATACTTGATTGATCATTCAGGAGGGCCTGAATATGCCCAAAAGAGCCCAAAATCCTCCGCTAGACGAGGGTTAAGAGAGCTCTACTCAACGCCAGTCTACAGATTGGAAACCGCACTACGTTTATAGATGCGTGGGAAATTTCTAGCAGTTAAAATAAAAAAAAATACGGTAGCCTAGGCCTAGACGTTTTTCGGCCAGATCGCCCGGATACGACCTCCGTCCTTAGGAGGACCTGCCCGGGCCACGAGGGTTAAAGGTTAAGTACATGACTACGATTGATAGCGCCTAGTTTTTTGCTGAATACATTTCTTTTCATGCAGATACTTGATTGATCATTCAGGAGGGCCTGAATATTCCCAAAATAGCCCAAAACCCCCCGCTAGACGAGGGTTAAGAGATTTTTCCTTTGCCCCTCAACTTTCTCTTCATAATTGCTGAGAGGCACAGGGCCCTGGGTGGGGCTTTGGTTTCCCGGGCGTTTCCGCACCCTCCTCAGCTCCCCGCCATGGAGTGGCTTCGGTCACCCAGGCTTTATTGTGGTAGGCAGGGAGGGTTCTGTGGGGGCGGTCGGTTATGGCCTTGGTCTTGCTCGGGGCCTTGGGGCTGTTCGGCCAGGCAGCCTGGGGAACAGCAACAACAACAACAACCAAAATACTGTACTGTACTGTGCAGGAGAATAAAAAAAACACATCCAAAATTGCACATGATAAGAAAATGGATCAACTGAAAACGGTGGTGCAATGGTCAACTCCTCTGCGATAAGTGTCCATGTAAGGCTTTAAAATATTGCTTGAAAATAGTAAATATTGTAAAACAACTACTAAAACTTTGAAATGCACCCACAAATAAACCATACTTTTAGGCTACTGGTATTCTTTTGGCATTAGGTCCAGGTCTGAATCTGTGAATGTTATCGTCCATAATGAAGTGTTGGTATCGTACAGTATACTACTTGCCAATACTGTATTTACCTAATTGCCTAATTGTATTTACCTAATTGTAGTTTACAGGAGTTGAGCTAAGCTTGTGTTGTCCCGTCTCTCAGTCTACTTTTTATCCAATTTTTTCTTGAAAATATGGATGTTCCTTGCCCCTACCACCTCCTCCTCCAGCCCATTCCATTTGTCAATACATCTATAGGGGAAGCTAAACTTCCTGATATCGTTCTTGCAGGTAGGTCTTTTTACTTTGTAGCTGTGGCCTCTAGTTATTCCTGTATCCATAATTAATATATCCTCCCTATCCAGCCTCTCCAGCCCCCGGGTACATTTGTACATCATTATCATGTCTCCCCTCTCTCTCCTCTCTTTTAGACTCGGTAGATTTAATTTGTCTAGCCTCCCTTCATATGGCAGTTCTCTGAGACTTGGAACCAATCTAGTGACTGCTCTCTGGATTCTTTCTAACTTGTGAATATGCTTCTTTAGATGCGGGGACCACACCACTGCTGCATACTCCAATCTTGGTCTAATCATACTCTTCATAATTTTCGCTACCATGGTTGTTGTTGTTGTTGTTGTTCCCCAAGCTGCCTGGCCGAACAGCCCCAAGGCCCCGAGCAATTCCAAGGCCATAACCGAGCGCCCCCACAGAACCCTCCCCGCCGACCACAATAAAGCCTGGATGACCGAAGCCACTCCATGGCGGGGAGCTGAGGAGGGTGCGGAAACGCCCAGGAAACCAAAGCCCCACCCAGGGCCCTGTGCCCCTCAGCAATTATGAAGAGAAAGTTGAGGGGCAAGGGAAAAATGTGACGCTTTGGCTTCCAATCTTGGTAGATTGGGAGGTCAATCCACGAAAGAGACGCCGTCACTTGAGATCCAGAAAACACACAAGCTAAAGGAACAGTCAGAGTAAGCTATGGGTATGGCAGAGATCGCTCAGTTCTCACTCTGAAAGACCAGCCCATCACCACATGACTAGACCCAATCCTCTCAGCAACAGCTAGGAAAGGCCCTAGAAAGCCGCCTTTGGCGGGGGGATAGCTCCCCTATTTCAACCCATTTCGGGGTTGGGCACCCGCCACGCTACCATGGTCTCATCCAAGTACAGTAGTTCAGAGCAACTTTCATATTCCCGGCCATTGCATACATTCCGCTAAAGAGCTTGTTAATATGTTTCTCTGGCGACAAATTATCTTGTATAATCAACCCTAAATCTTTTTCTTTTTCGGCCTTGCTAATTATATTATCTCCCATCCTGTACTCCCAATTTGGTCTATTCACACTTCTTCCCATATTTAACACATGACATTTACTTATATTAAATTTCATTTTCCACTTGGTGCTCCATTCGTATATTTTATCTAAATCCCCTTGCAGCTCCTCACAACTACTTTTATTTGTTATTTGTCTCATAATTTTTACGTCATCTGCAAACATTGACATGTAAGAGTTTATGCCTATCGGCAGGTCATTCACGTACATAAGGAACATGAGAGGTGCCAACACAGATCCCTGCGGCACACCACTCTCAACTTTCCGCCACGATGAGTAAGTTCCTCTAATGTTGGTCCTCATTTCCCTATCTGTTAAATAGCTCTCCATCCATTTCAGCAAACTCCCCCTGACACATCCTAGCGTCTCAAGCTTAGATAACAATCTCTTATGTGGTACCTTATCGAATGCTTTGGAAAGGTCTAAGTAGACGCAGTCCACCCATCCGCCTCTTTCTTGGAGTACATCTATCACCCTACTGTAATAACATAGCAAACTGGTAACACAAGATGTCCCTTCTCTGAATCCAAATTGCTTTGGGGTTATTATTTTCTTTCTCTCCAACATTTTCATCCATCTCTTCCTAATTAGCTTTTCACAAATCTTGCATACAATACTAGTAAGTGAAACTGGTCTATAGTTTAGAGGGTCCTCAGGGTTTCCATTCTTGTATATCGGAATGATATTAGCTCTTTTCCATTCAACAGGAACCTGTCCTTTATCTAAGGAAGCTTGAATTATGTCCCTCACTGGCTCCACTAATTGCTCTGCACACTCCTTTAAAACCCAGGCAGACACTTCATCCGGTCCCATAGCTTTCCTTACTTCAAGTCCTCTCATCGCAGATAACAGCTCATCTCTAGTTATTTCAATCTTACTAAGACCACTCTCCAGTACTCCCGCCTGTGGTTCGTCAAAACCTTCCTCTCTAGTAAAAACTGACCCCAATTTGTTATTCATTACCTCACACATGTCCGATACATTTTCATACGTCCTAGCATCAACTCTTAATTTAGTAATTTGTTTCTTTACCTTCAACTTCCCCCCTGGGGGTTAGGGAATAGAATATGCCCCACGTGCCTTCTGCGTGTCGTAAGAGGCGACTAAAGAGGTTGGGTCGGTGGGCTTGCGACCCCCACCCGGAAAAAATATCTAAGCAAAGAAAAACGAACGAACAGCCTCGGATGCGGACGAAACCAACGTTGACGAACCACGACCGACTAAGGACATGCCTTCGGACACTCTGAGAATGGCTACGTGGAATGTTAGTGGCATGAATGATGGCACAAAAGAGAGAGAGGTTCTGGAAGTGTTAGTGAATGCCAGGCTGGATGTATGTGGAATGACAGAGACCAAATGGAAAGGTTCAGATGTGAGAGAATGGGAATGTGGAATGGGTGTGTGTGCTGGAGTGAGTGAAGGAACAGCGAGAGAAGGTGCATGTTTGTTTGTAAGTAGCAAATGGAAGGAATGTGTAAGACAGTATGGGTCTGTGGGTTCAAGGATTGTGTGGGTGAGAATGAAAGTAGGAATACAAACGTGGGTGATTGTATGCGTGTATGCCCCGACAGAGGATATACTTGAAAGAAAGAAAGAGGAGTTCTGGATGAATGTGGAGGCGTGCCTGGAGAAGTTTGACAAGAACGAAAGAATATTTCTGATTGGGGATATGAATGGTAAGGTGGGTGATAGGAAAGTTGAGGGAGTGGTGGGAGGGTGGGGGGTACCATCAGAGGTGAATGGGAATGGTAGTACACTTGTGGACGTATGTGTGGGGAGGAGGCTGTGGATAGCCAACACCTTCTTCCGACACAGAATGATCCACAGGTACACGTGGAAACGGATGTTGACGATGAAGGATAAGACAGTGGTGGAACGAAAGTCATTGATTGATTATGTATGTGTGGATGAACGAATGAAGAAATCTGTGATGGATGCTAGGGTGTATAGGGGTATTGGAAGGGGTCTGTCTGATCATTATGTAGTGGTAGCTAAGGTTAGGATACAAAAGAAGTGGGAGAGGAGAGCGGGAGGGAGGCGAGAGGAGGGTGAAATGGTGAGGAGGGTGGAGAGGTTGCAGGAGGAGGAAGTCAGGGAGGAGTACAGGAGAGCAGTGGAAAGACGACTAGGTGGGTTAGACCTGGAAGTTATGGAGGAAGTGGAGGAGATGAGCAAGGTGTTTAAGGATGAGATCTGTGCAGCATGTGAGGAGGTGTGTGGAGTGAGGAGAAGAGGGAGGGGAGTGAAAGGTACAGCATGGTGGACAGAAGAGGTAAGAATAGCTGTGGAAGAAAAGAAGAAAGCATATAGAGAGTGGTTGGGTAGTAGAGGGAATGAAGATTCCGAGAGACAGAAACGAGCGAGGTACGTGGAGAGTAAGAGGGTGGTGAAGAGAGTAGTGAAGGAAAGTAAGAGAAGAGTAGATGAGGAATTTGGAAGGAATCTGAGTAGAAAATGGAGGGAGAGTAAGAAACTGTTCTGGAAAGAAGTCAAGAAAGTTAGGGAAGGTAGCAAGGGAAACAGTAAGGGTGTGAAAGATAAGAATGGGAGAATGCTAGCCGAGAAGCAAGAGAGAGTCGAAAGATGGAGGGAGTACTTCAGTGAGTTGCTAAATGAAAGGAATGAAGAGCCAGCAAACATAGCTGGATATGGTATGGGAGGGAGAAGAAGAGAAGTAGTGGAGGAGGAGGTGGGGATCAGGAGGTCAGAAGTGTGGGAAGCCATGAAAAGAGTGAAGTTGGGGAAAGCACCAGGAACAGATGGAGTGTGTGGGGAAATGTTGAGGTATGGTGGTGAGACAGTGATAGAATGGGTATGGAAAATGTGCAAACTAGCATGGGAGAAGGGGAGTGCACCCGATGACTGGAAGACTGGCATAATAGTCCCCCTATATAAGGGCAAAGGGGAAAGAGGAGTGTGTGGTAACCACCGAGGAATATGTCTTCTAAGCGTAGTAGGGAAGGTATACAGTAGGGTAGTGATTGAGAGAGTGAGAGTGAGAACGGAGAAATGGATAGGCGACGAGCAGGGAGGTTTTAGGAAGGGAAGAGGATGTGTAGATCAGATTTTTACCCTGAATTGTGTTGTGGAGAAGTATCTGGAGAAGAAACAAAAGGTGTATGTTGCCTTTATGGACTTGGAGAAGGCCTATGACAGAGTGGATAGAGAAGGTTTGTGGAAAGTACTTAGAATATACGGAGTAGAGGGCAAGTTGCTGAAAGCAGTGAAGAGCATGTATGAGGGTGCAAAGGGGGCAGTACGTGTGGAGAGTGAGCAGAGCAAGTTCTTTGACCTGAATGTTGGTTTGAAACAGGGGTGTGTGATGTCCCCGTGGTTGTTTACTGTATATATGGATGGAGTTATGAAAGAAATACTATCAAGAGCAGTGGATGTTGGTGTATCGCTGAAAAGGGAGGGAATTGAGTGGAAGCTACCTATACTGCTGTTTGCGGATGATACAGTTCTGATGAGTGATAATGAATGGGAGTTGCAGGGTCTGGTAAATGAGTTTGGAACAGTGTGCGAAAAACGGAATTTGAAGGTAAATACGGGGAAGAGCAAGGTTATGGTCTTCGAAAGGGGTGAAGTCACAGAGTGTGAGGTGAAGCTGAACGGTCAGGCTATGGAGATCGTCAACTCTTTTAAGTATCTGGGCAGTGTGTTGAGTAAAGATGGGACTATGGATGAAGAGGTGCGGGAGAGGGTACAACAGGGGAAGAGGGTTGTAGGAACGCTAAAAGCAGTAACAAGAAATAGGGTGGTCAGTATGGAAGTGAAGAAGTCCTTGCATGACAGTGTGGTAATCCCGACACTGACTTACGGAAGCGAAGCATGGACGTTGGTTGAGAGACTCAGACCAAGAGTGAGAGCAGTGGAAATGAATTACTTAAGGAGTGCGTGCGGAGTTACATGGAGGGATAGACAGACTAATGAGGAAGTAAGAAGGTGGTGTGGTGTGGAGGTAGATGTGCTGGAAAGTGTGAAAAGGAACAACTTGAGATGGTTCGGCCATATGGAACGTATGGAAAGCGAGAGAATGACTAAGAGGGTGTACGAGAGCGAGGTGGAGGGACAGAGGGGGAGAAGTAGACCGAATATGAGGTGGAAGGATGGAGTGAGGAACTACATGAACGAAGGCGGTGCTGGTTGGGGGGAGGGGCGTCGACTGACTGGGGACAGAGGTGAATGGGGGCGGTTCGTTCGTGGTCACCCCTTCGGGGATCACGGCGTCAGGCAATAGATAGATAGATAGACCTTCAACTTACTGTTTATATATTTATAAAATAATCTAGGGTCACTTTCACATTTATTTACTATGTTCTTCTCATAGTTCATTTTAACTTGCCTAATTATGTTAACATATCTATTCCTCTCCTGTTTATATTTATTCCGATTACTCTCAGTGTTCCTTCTTCTTAACCTCTCCGCGGCGCACAGGGGGTTTTCTACAGGGTAAGACTGTGCGCACCTATGATGATTTTGGGACCTATTGCCAATTTCGATAAAAAGTACATCATCGTGTAGGGAATGTTTGCGTGCATCGGCCCATATATATTTGACCCCCCAAAAAATGTCTGGGGGGGGTAGGGGAACGGTCCGTAGTTGAAAAATGTGGAGCGAATGGCACCGCGCGGCTAGATTGTCATCGAGCGGCGAGATTTCCCGGCCGAATTTTCACGCGGCCAGGGGATAGGAGAGGGAGGAGGGGGTGGGTTACCGCGTATTATCACGTATATCTCCTTTTTCGAGCCCTTTTAGGCTATTTAGAGTATGTATACGTGTGTAGGGCACCCATATAACAATGAATATGCCTCATAGTGACCAAAAATTGCAATATATAAGGGAATTATAAGATAATTTTTAGGCGGGAATGAAGATGTGTTGGAGGTTTGGCGGCAATTTATGAGCTGAGAGTGTGGTTTACGCCATACATATCACGTATATCTTGTACGTAGAGCACTGTCATGCTATAATACAGACTTGTACGTATGTATACGTGCCATATATCAAAATATATACCGCATATAGACCAATTCATGCGATATTTACGCACATTATCAATGAGTTTCTATGCGTGAACCAAGGTGTGAGTGAGTTGTGCTGGGAATGAAAGGGGGAGAGGGTGTGTTACGCCATAAATATCACGTAAATCTTGTATTTAGAGCACTGTCATGCTATAATAAAGACGTGTACATATGTAGGCGTCCCATATAACAAGGAATATACCGCATATAGCCCAATTGATGCGATATTTACGCAAATTGTGAATGTGTTTCTAGCAGACGGAAGCCTGAAAGGGTGGGTTGGGGTGGGTGGGTGGGACGGAGGCATGCAGGGGTGCAGTGAGTGAGTGAGTGAGTCGTGGAGAGATGGAAGTCAGGCAGATCTCTAGATAGATAACCAGCTTTGTGATAATTGTGGAGGCGCCCCAGGCGTATTGATGTTTGGTATTTTGAACCTTATGTCTACCAGATGGCTGGTGTTCGTTGCCATCAACAGGTCTACAATAACATGAGTCAGGAATGGAGAGAGAGAGAGAGAAACTGAGACATGCGTATGTCGTACGTATAAATGGACTTCAGAATTGCATTTTTATGCAAGCAGACATTGCATTTTAGACACATGTGAAGTACCACAGAAACATGTAGGCCATTGACTGTAAATAAAGTACTATATTATAGACCACCAGCGATGGTGCTGAGTCAACACAGGCAGATTGCCTTTTGTGATAGAGGGCTAAATATAGACTGGTGTCTCCTTACACTTGCGGAAGGGTAGATTGCCACCAGAGAAACGTTTACTTATTTATTTCGAAGTAATATGCAATCTAAATGTATATTCGAGACCTACTGCAATTATTTGTATGACAGTCATGACTATGTATAATCCAATATACGCGCGTAGGCGAGACATAAGAAAGCTGGTTGAGCAATTTTCGACACCCACACAGTTATTATTCATTTTGATTTACAATATTATACAATACAAATGTATTTGTGAAGAGTATTTTATCCATTATTGTATTTATACCAATTTTGTTCCCAGACAGAGCTGCTGTAGCTGGAGCATCAAGGAGCGGCAAGGGTCACCTCGTGACCGCTTGACCGTGTGAAAATGAGTGGAGTCGCACTGAGAGGGGCAATTTTGCTGAGTGTTTGGGCAATTTTTGACAGAATAAAGTTATATAATTACTAATTCTTGACAGAGACAAACTTTTATAAACCTTGGCATGATATAATTGATAATCCCATCAATTTACAAACGTAAATTGGTGGGATAATTCATTTTTTTTTGTATATTGTCATTTCGATTGTAGACACAAAGTTTTGAGTGATATTTGGTATGAGCTCCTGTGGCATGGTTGGTAAGGTTGCGGACTGGAAAACTCAAAGTGTTGTAGGGTAGTGGGATCGAATCCAGGAGGGGGTTATGGGGAAGGTTTTATATTGTCTAGAAAATTTTTGATAAAATTTTTTTTTTTACAAGATCATGCCATTGTATTCAAACAATATGAAATATTCATAGAATATATCATATTGTAAGAATACAATGACATGACCTTGTTTTTTTTTTGTTTTTTTTTATTGTTTTATTTTATTATCTTAGTAGGTTTGACAGGATTTATTGAAACATTTTTTTTTTTGTACAATTCATTTGAGGTAAGAAAATATTATATACACATTACTTTGGCTAATAACAAACATATATATTGATATACTAAAAAAATAAGGCATATTACATGTAAATCTTTGAAACTTATAAACTAAATAATGAAACATACAATTATATAATGTAAAAGCTATATCACAGGGACATCTTTGGAACTTATACATTATATAATATATATGTTACATTATGAGGTAGCGTGATCAATTAGGTCAGGTCAGGTAAGGTAGGGCGCGAGTCCAGGGCAGGGCAGGGCAGGGGGCGAGTCCAGGGCAGGGCAGGTGGCGAGTCCAGGGCAGGGCACGGGGCGAGTCCAGGGCAGGGCAGGGCACGGGGCGAGTCCAGGGCAGGGCAGGGCAGGGGCCGACACTCAGTAGTTCTTGAAGGTGTGGTAGTCCCTGAAGCAGTCACCCAGGCAGAGTGGAACTTTGCACTCGGCGCACATTGAGGTGACTTTTTTCGTGACATGGGGTTTCCTGACACTGGAGCTGCAGACGGTGCACTGCGCCTGCCTGTGGCGAGTGCCAAGCATCTCAGTGTTGATGGGGTAGTGTCTTTCGACACCCAGCTGGATGCGGTCAGGAACGTGATCCCCACGCCATGCCGTACGTCTGTGAGTGGTGGTGCCATACTTCTCCAGGAGTTGGTAGGAGACGTTGTACACGAACTCCCGGAATTTCAGCTTCTGGTTTGGGGCCATATCCTTTTTCACCAACCACAAGTTGTAGGCGTTCAGCAGAGTTATGTCAACTAGGTGGAGGAAGAGCTTGTGATACCACTTCACAGTCTTCCTCAGACACTCAACGCCTGACAGCTGACAGTCAGACTTGTCCACCAGGCGCATGTTTTTTGTGTAGTCCACTACCATGTCGGGCTTGTAGATTGTCTTCCTCGTTCGGTAGTGGATTTTGCCAGAATCCACCTGGGCACCTGTGTGGACGGTGGAAAGCAGGTGGACGTCTCGCTTATCCTTCCACTTCAGGGCTATCAGTTTCCCACACTTCTCGAGCTGCTTGTATTTCTGCCCCTTTCGTCGCCTTCTTCGCACATGCCTCTCGCGGTGTTCCTGGGCCAGGTCGTCTTCTGAAGGTGTGTCACTGGAGGAGGCATCTGTGAGAGGAATGACATCACCTGTGAACTTTGGCATAAACTTTCTTGTCTTTCTGACAGTCCCACATGACCCCGTTTGGTTGTCATGAAGAAACTGGCAGAGAGCAGGAGAAGTATACCAGTTGTCAGTGTAGATGATGTGGCCTTTGCCCAGGTAAGGTGCCAACATTTTCCTGACGATGGCACCTGACATGCCCATGGGGTCATTGGCAGCGGCTTTCGGTACGTCAATGTCAGTTCCTGTATACACGATCATGTCAAGCACTATTCCAGTTTCACAGTCGCACAACACGAAGAGCTTGATTCCGAACCTATGCCTTTTCAAGGGGATATACTGCTTGAAAACAAGACGTCCTTTGAAGAGCACGAGCGACTCATCAATCACCAAATTGAGGAAGGGGTAAAAGTATTTCCTATACCTCTCCAACAACATGGTGAACACATCCCGAACTTTCCATATCCTGTCAATCCTGTTAGGATTTTCGTTGTCTGCAAAGTGCATAAATCTTAGCATCAACAAAAATCTGTCACGAGTCATGAACTTATTGAAAGTTGGGGTGGCGATGAGAGGGACGTGCTTCCAATAGTGTTGCAACACATGCTTCTTGATCAGAGGCATGAGGAACAACAAGGCAAAGAACGTCAGAAATTCTTCCACAGTCGTATCCACCCAGCCTCGTATTCTCGCTTTTGGAGAAAGGACGTCCAATCTGCCAAACACCCACCTGTAGTAGGCGTTTGTTTGGGCAACGATGTACGTCATTACCTCCATGTCGAAAAAAGCGAGGAAGAAGTCGCTTTCGTTCGCTTGATCATCACAGGGCCAGTCGTCAGTTGTTCCTGACGTCCCAGGATTGAACTGGGGCACGTCAGGTACAAAATTGACCCCGTCAGACCAATCGAACGAAGGCAGCTCAGGGATCGGAATGTCGTCTGCGTCTGCTTCATCGTCTGAAATATCGCTTCCATGGTCGCGATACAGCACTTCATCATCATTACCCTCCTCTTCACTTGACAGACGATGCCCTTCCTCATTTTCGTCACCGACGTCGGACTCACTCCCACTGTCCACTCCCAAATCCCCCCACCCTTGGTCCCGTGCTAGGGCTTCGTCGTCGAAACCCGGGCTGCCAATGTCCTGCGAATCACCATCAAACAGCAGGGCGGCATACTTAGATGGTGTCAGAGTTTTCCGGGTCACTTTGGCACGTGCGGGAGTCTTATGGACAGGGACAGCAGAGGCGGTGGCAGGGGCGGCGGCAGGGGCGGCGGCGGCAGGGGCAGCAGTGGTGCGTGGCCTTGATGGCAAGATGATGGTGGTGCCTGTCGCCCTTCTCTCTGTTCCTTGGGCAGGGGCGGCATGGGCGGCAGGGGCAGCAGTGGTGCGTGGCCTTGATGGCAAGATGATGGTGGTGCCTGTCGCCCTTCTCTCTGTTCCTTGGGCAGGGGCGGCATGGGCGGCATGGGCGGCAGGGGCAGCAGGGGCAACAGGGGCAGCAGGGCCGGCAGGGACACCAGGGCCGGCAGGGACACCAGGGCCAGCAGTCGCTTTCCCATTCCCCTTCCCTGTTCCTTGGGCAGGGGCGGCAGGGGCGGCAGGGGCGGCAGGGGCGGCAGGGGCAGCAGGGGCGGCAGGGGCGGCAGGGGCAGCCGGGCCAGGGGCGGCTGGTGGTGGTGGTGGTGGTGGTAGGGGCACTGTGGCTGGCGTACGGGTTCTCTTCCCTACGCCCGTGCCTTTCATTTTTCCTGCCCCCGCAGGTAATGCAGCCCTAGGGCGGCCTCCTGCGTCGCTGGTACCGGTGGCAGGGGTGGCAGTGGTGGTGGTAGTGGTTGTTGCAGTAGCCTGGGTCGTGGTGGCAGTGTCCCGAAAGACCAATGACCTCTGTGCCATTGCCCTGCTTGCACGTGTTTTTCGTGCTTTGGGTGCTGGTGCTTCGTCCTCTGAGCTGTAGGGCGTGTCGTACTGGTAGCTAGGGTCTTTAGCAGCCACCCTCTGCCTTCCACGGCGGCTAACACCACCAGAAGGAGGGCTGGTTGTGTCATCAGGGAGCGAGCGTGAGGGACGTGTGGGCTCCATGACTAGTGCGTGGTTACTGGCGCGGTGGTGCTTGCACGAGTGCGGGGCGAGCGTTTGTCGGGGTGGTATCGAGAGTTGACATGTAGTACTATACCCACACCAATTTTCAGCCGCCTGGCTATAAACGCGCGGTTTTGGTACGTGTTCAAAGTCTCTGCTCTTAAGAGTCTCCCCGCAGTGCGCCGGGGGAACTCTTATGAGTCTCCCGGCAGCTCCCGGGTTAATCTAGCCCAAGCTGCATCACACCTACCCAAAGCTCTTTTGCATTTCAAATTAAACCAATCTTTCTGCTTAGTAAAATTTCCAGTTTTATATCTTGGGACAAACATATTGGTTCCTACTCTATAAATTTCGAGGAATCTACTATATTTACCTTGTACGTCGCGTTCCTTAAGATCCCAATCTACTCCCTCTGAATATCTTTTCAAGGATACATAATCAGCTTTACTATAATTTAATCTGTCATTTATGTAGCTATTGTCTAATCTATTGGCATTACTCGAGGTCAACTTCCATTTTAGTAATAGGTGATCACTTTTACCTACAGGACATAGATAGTTTATATCACTAATTTCGTGAGGATCTTTTGTAAAAATCAGATCGAGTTTAGAAGGTTCGTTATTACCCCTCATTCTTGTATTTTCCTTCACATGTTGTGCAAGTACATTTTCCGTAACCAACTCCACTAGCCGACTTCCCCAAGATCTCTGATTTGGCCCTGCATCTCCCGATTCCCAATCAACCTCACTACAGTTGAAATCTCCTACCAAGATCAATCGATTCTTCCTTAAAAGCAATCTTCTCAACGACTGAATCATATCCTCTACCATCTCCTCAAACTCCAACTCCCTCCATGCTCTGGTCTTTGGTGGCATGTAAGCTACTGCTATGTCTAGCTTTTTTCCTTCTATATCATTGAGTTCAACTGCCATTATTTCTGCCTTGTCATTATTTAACTCCACGTGCTTTGCTGTCATAGGGTTCTTAACTAATACTGCCACTCCACCTCCCCTTTTACCCTTTCTATCATTTCTCCATATATTATATCCTTCACTAAACACTATGTTGCTGTCAAAGTCCTGGTTCAGCTTTGTCTCTGTCAAACAGACTATCTGTGGTTGATCTTTTCTTAATATATTATCTAACTCTACCTTTTTACTGTTTATTCCATCTATATTAGTGTAGTAGCACAGTATATTTGAATCCACCTCCTTGTTTCTCTTCCCTCTCTGCCTCCTACCAGGTTCACCTCCTCCATCCCTTCCCTGACCCAGTTCCACCTCCCCCACTAATTCTATTCTCCTCCACCCTCTCTCTCCCTCTGTTCCACCCTCTCCACCACATCCTGGCTCTCTCTCCGGTCCCCTGCTCCCTGCATTATCTCTCGCTCCGTCTCCTTGCTTTGACTTCGTACTTGTCTCTCTGTCTCTTTCCCTATCACTCCTCTTACTTTCGGTTCTTGGTGGCTCCTGATGTACCACTTCCTTACTTGCCCTTCCCTTATTCTCCAAAAAAAAATCTTCTTTTGCTCTTCAGACAACTTTCCATTCTCTTCATCAGCCTTAGCTTGGAGTTCCCTTAACTGTTCTCGTTCTTCTACACTTAGGTCCTTTTTTACCCTTATATGATTCAGCTCTGTCGAATTTAATTTCCAGCTCACATTGGCTACTGCTGTTGATCTAAATTTTAGTTCCACTCTTAGTGGTCTCATCTCGCCCTTCTTATATATTCCTAACCTTCTGACCTCCTCCAGTTCTTTTACCCATCCATAACCCTCGTCTAAGTAATCCAGTATCCCCTTGACTTTCACAACATCCCTTTCCTTTCTTACCTTCATATCTGCCAGGTGCTCTTCCACATCTCCAAAGATTACTACACACTTACCTCTATCTATTGTCTCTCTCACTACCTTCTCTTTCTTCTTTAAAACTTGCACTACATTTTTTTCAAACTCTTTCTTTTCCTTTCTCTCTCTTCCTTCTGCTCCTTCACAATTTCTTCAAGGGCTACCATCGTGGCACTCTCTACCCTTGTCCACTCATTTTTTACCTCACTAATTCCTTTTACTTCCTCACTCAGGTGGCCCTCATATTCCTTAAGCTGAGCCTTGAGTGCCACATTTTCCGACGCTAACTCGTCTACTCTGGCCATCACTGCCTCTAATAATAAATAATAATAATAAGCATGTTACTTATTTCTCATAAGCTCTAGGCTGTCACTTACTGGCCTAGGCCTATCCACCCCGCTAGTAACGCCACACATATCGGACAAAACTTCTACTTTAGCCCCTAACTCCTTCCTCCAATTTTCCATCACTCCCCTCCATCTCACAAGACCCATTAATTGTTTTTTCATACTTGCCAACTGATCATCCTTGTCCTCGGTGATAAAGCCTTCAAATTCATATTCCTCCTCATCCCCAGCTAGGCTTTCACGCCTTCCCGCCATCGCGAGGTGGTCGTCTGCCAGCCTAAAAACAACAATCGCCCCACTATCCCATCTCACTCCAGGAACTGTTTTACTTAATCCATATTTTCAATTACTTGGAATATCCAATTAAATCTGAATTGCTCATAAAACACCTAAATACTTATTGAAATGCACATATAAATTTCCGGGACAACACTTAGACACTCCTATCAACTTCACACAAGGTAACTCATTATCGGAGAGCAGCTGCGAGGTGTTGACAGCTCGGAGGTCGGCGGAGGTGTGTATGTGTTATTCCTGCAGGAAATGTGTAATCAAAAAATATATAAAAATAAGGTAGGACGCAAAATTTGGCCAGACCCTACTCTACCGATGGCCCCATGCGACGGCCTAGTACAGTCAGACCCCCCAAAACGCGTCTATATGGACGGAAAAGCGTGGTGCATAAATTGGGGATTCGCATACAGTAATAGGAATAACATAACTTATGGTGGTGATGGGCTGGTCTATCAGAGTGAGAACTGAGCGATCTCTGCCATACCCATAGCTTACTCTGACTGTTCCTTTAACTTATATATTTTCTAGATCTCAAGTGACGGCGTCTTTTCCGTGGATTGACCTCCCAATCTACCAAGATTGGAAGCCAAAGCGTCACATTTTTCCCTTGCCCCTCAACTTTCTCTTCATAATTGCTGAGGGGCACAGGGCCCTGGGTGGGGCTTTGGTTTCCCGGGCGTTTCCGCACCCTCCTCAGCTCCCCGCCATGGAGTGGCTTCGGTCACCCAGGCTTTATTGTGGTCGGCAGGGAGGGTTCTGTGGGGGCGCTCGGTTATGGCCTTGGAATTGCTCGGGGCCTTGGGGCTGTTCGGCCAGGCAGCTTGGGGAACAACAACATAACTTATGGAGAAAAATACATATGGCCGGCAGCCCGCCCCACAGCCCAGACACACACATTTTCGATCTAAATAAAAAATCAATAGTTAAGAAAGGCTATAATAAGCCTACAATAATAGAAACATAAACAAAGACCATTGATTACCTTAAAATTGAATGCTTAGCAAGTGTCCAGGATACGCAATTAATATTGCGTATCCTGGACACTTGGGCTAAGCATTTAATTTTAAGGTAAGCAATGGTCTTTGTTTATGTTTCTATTATTGTAGGCTTATTATAGCCTTTCTTAATAAGCTATGTTAAGCTATGTATATATTTGCCGCAAGTTTCACATAGTTAAACACACTAAGAAAGTATTAAACAAAAAATAGTAAAATTTACCGACAAAATTGAACCCAGACCTAAAAATCTACCACTATTTCTGTATTATGTAAGCAATTTATTTTTAGTAGAAGTGGAGTGATACTGCTACTATTACCACTCCCATTTATCCCTGTTATACTACAACCATCCTACAGTGGAGTGATACTGCTACTATTACCACTCCCATTTATCCCTGTTATACTACAACCATCCTACAGTGGAGTGATACTGCTACTATTACCACTCCCATTTATCCCTGTTATACTACAACCATCCTACAGTGGAGTGATACTGCTACTATTACCACTCCCATTTATCCCTGTTATACTACAACCATCCTACAGTGGAGTGATACTGCTACTATTACCACTCCCATTTATCCCTGTTATACTACAACCATCCTACAGTGGAGTGATACTGCTACTATTACCACTCCCATTTATCCCTGTTATACTACAACCATCCTACAGTGGAGTGATACTGCTACTATTACCACTCCCATTTATCCCTGTTATACTACAACCATCCTACAGTGGAGTGATACTGCTACTATTACCACTCCCATTTATCCCTGTTATACTACAACCATCCTACAGTGGAGTGATACTGCTACTATTACCACTCCCATTTATCCCTGTTATACTACAACCATCCTACAGTGGAGTGATACTGCTACTATTACCACTCCCATTTATCCCTGTTATACTACAACCATCCTACAGTGGAGTGATCAACCATCCTACAGTGGAGTGATACTGCTACTATTACCACTCCCATTTAGCCCTGTTATACTACAACCATCCTACCGGTATATAGATTTTTATCTGGTATTTCTTTTGACTTGGGCCATCCATCGAATGTGAACGCAGCCTAGAGGGCATACTCGTGGACGTAAACAAACCCTCACCCGCCTCCTCCAACGATATCATTAACCTAACCTGGGAGTGGGGGCTGCCTGGCTGCTCCCCCCAGCCCCCGCTGCTCATAAAAATTATATAGAAGCCATTAAATTACCATAAAGTTCTGCGGGAGAATGAAAAGCACCTTCGAGATTGCGCGTCATAACAAGAGTAAACAGGGGTTGCGAGGGTAAACTCGTCCGAAATTATCATAAATCATCTAAATATTCTTTATCTAACCTAGGGCCAGGTTAGCATAAACTGAACAACAAGATGTGGAAATATAGTCGAGCCAACCAGGCCAAGTGGTACAGTATATCTCTATTGGTCTAACTGGTAAGATGTCTGCCTCGTAACCCAAGGGTCTCGGGTTCGATTCCCATTCTAGGTATACTTTCGGGAGGCTATTTTCGCAACAAACGAAGTTTAGGCGTTGGTAAAATTGTCAAGATGCCATTCCGAGAAGTGCGGGTTTCCGAGTAAAAAGTCCGAAATATCGGGGTTTACTGTATTTACCTAATTGTAGTTTGCAGGAGTTGAGCTAAGCTCGTGTTGTCCCGTCTCTCAGTCTACTTTCATCCAATTTTTTCTTGAAAATATGGATATTCCTTGCCCCTACCTCCTCCTCCAGCCTATTCCATTTGTCAATACATCTATAGGGGAAGCGAAACTTCCTGATATCGTTCTTGCAGGTAGGTCTTTTTACTTTGTAGCTGTGGCCTCTAGTTATTCCTGTATCCATAATTAATATAGCCTCTCCAGCCCTCGGGTGCATTTGTACATCATTATCATGTCTCCCCTCTCTTTTAGACTCGGTAGATTTAATTTGTCTAGCCTCCCTTCATATGGCAGTTCTGAGAGACTTGGAACCAATCTAGTAACTGCTCTCTGGGTTCTTTCTAACTTGTGAATATGCTTCTTAAGATGCGGGGACCACACCACTGCTGCATACTCCAATCTTGGTCTAATCATACTTTTTATCATTTTCGCTACCATGGTCTCATCCAAGTAGTTCAGAGCAACTTTCATATTCCCGGCCATTGCATACATTCCGCTAAAGAGCTTGTTAATATCTTTCTCTGGCGACAAGTTATCTTGTATAATCAACCCTAAATCCTATTCTTTTTCGGCCTTGCTAATTATATTATCTCCCATCCTGTATTCCCAATTTGGTCTATTCACACTTCTTCCCATATTTAACACATGGCATTTACTTATATTAAATTTCATTTTCCACTTGGTGCTCCATTCGTATATTTTATCTAAATCCCCTTGCAGCTCCTCACAACATAATGTATCATAATTTCAGCATTTACTTTCTCAATTTCACTCTTTTATGGATTCCTACAGTCATATCTCTTAATCTGGGACATCTTTTGAAGGCGTAGAGCGGAAGCCAAACTAATAACGAATTACGATCGATTTATAAATTTTAGCTTTAGCCTAGGCCTAGCCTTTTTTATTCTTAATTCCCTAGATCTCCTTCGTATTTACTCGTTTTTTATAGGCTAGCCTAATAAGAATTGGTGCAATTTAACTTTTTATTTATATCAGCTTAACCCCTACAACACGGAAGGGCTCTTGAACGCCCATAAAAAAGCATAAAACAGGTACCCGGAAGGGCTCTTGAACACCCAGTGGTTGAAAGCCTGTGAGCTTCGTGTGCGAGGCGTCGGTCCGACGCATGTAAACAACAGCCGGCTGGACCGACGCTCCGCATCTCCGGCCACAAGAAGGAGAGCGTCGCTTGTTCGTGTGTGCCTGTATGTTGTTGTTAAGTATCGAAAAGTAGTGTAAAGTGGCTGTTTTTGCCATAAAGTTATCTCCAATGAAATCATCATCACAAATCAACCACTTGACTTAGAGAGCTCTACTTAACGCCATTCTACAGGTAAATAACACAGCTACGCTTGGGGATGCGCGGGAATGCGGGAAGCAGTCAGATTAACAAATATACGGTAGCCTAGCCTAGACGTTTTTCGGCCAAAACACCCGGGTTTCGGGGAATATATATATAATACATAGCCGGGCTGGAGGGTTAATCTACAGTAACCAAATACAATAACATAGGCCTAGGCCTAAACCGAAAAATACTGTATTACCGAAACTAGGCCAACATTTTTCCTGTGGTTATTCTTTTTGGTTTTAGGCTATCCTAGGTAGTTTTTATCATTAGGCCTACAGTAGCCTACTGTAACCTAGTTTAAATTAGTTTCAATCCCCGATTTTTTTTTCCCCCATTAGGCTATCCAACGATATTAAAACCTCATTTTCAGAGTAAAACGTAATTTACAGACTAAAAAAAATAAAAAAATTTGCCTTGGGATACAGGATGGGATGAAAGGGGTCTTGCCCACCACCCTCACTTATTGAAATCAGTATCTAGGCTATTTTGCCAGTAAGGGGCTAAATACGAGTTTTACCACCATCAATAGGGAGAATTAGGGGTAAAAAGGATTTTTTTTATTTTAATACCACGAATTTTCAGTGTTTTTTATAAACAAAATTGTTCATTTGCATCAATATATAGTGTTTGTAATTAATTAGAAATCTCGGGAAAACCTATTTTCCCCATTAGACCTATCGATCGATGTTGAGACACGTCCCTCCCCCCGATAGTGATTTGAAGACATTAGCCTAACCTAACAACCTTACCTAACCTAACCTAGTATTATGGGTGGGGGCTGCCGCCCCCACACCCCCGCTGGTTGAGTACTAATCCCTTAGTTAATAAAAATAAATAAATTGGATGTCTATTATACGAAGGTGAAAGTCGATGAAGTCTACGGTGTTTACTGTGCAATCTTCAGCTTTGATTGTACATTGATAACGGGAAAGTACCGATTGACAACCTTGTTACGAAAATTAAATTTTAGTACCATACTTTTATATTAGGTTTTTCCGAGGGTTTAACACATTTTCATATGATCTTCGAGGATCAAGTAGGCTCCTGACCTTTGACCAGTGAGGACGTACCCAGTGACCGCTCGTGACATACCTGTTTATCCCCTAGTGAGGTGAACATTCCTAGTGATGGCTTGTGCTGATGAGATTGTCACCTCTTCCCATGTTTTCCAGCTTTGTCTTGCTTTGCAAGAGAGGCTGGAGAATGTTGAGCTCGAGGTCCAATCTCTCAAGGACGAGAACTTAGCATTGAAGATAGCATTGAAGATAGCATTTGAGGAAAACAAAAATGCCACTGGTGTAGGAAACCCGGACTCTTCCTGGAAGGTGGCATCTTCAAGAGGAATGAAATTAACCTTCCAGAAGCAGTATGTGACTGTTAAAAACAAGTATAGCGCCCTGGATGACGAGTGTGATGGCAGTGAAGGGGGAAAGGAGGAAGGAGATTACCCGTCTTACAGCGGGGCAGTGAGAGGAGAGGGGAGGAAATATGCAGCTACTTCTGCTGCTACTATTTCTGCTACAGGCCGGCAACAGAAAACAGCTAAGTCTATTTTAATTGTAGGGGATTCAATGGTTAAATACCTTGGTAGGGCTACTAACACACATGTTGGTAAAGTTGTCTGTCTGCCTGGTGCCGGAGTCGAGAAGGTGGCAGAAAAGCTAGATGGTGTCATGGAAGCGAGTGGAGAGGACCCCATCATCTTCCTCAACGCAGGGAGCAACGACATTTGGAAATGCAGGACTGAGGAGTTGCTCACCACGTACCAGGAAATGTTGGAGAGGATCAAGGAGAAGGGTGGAGTTCCTGTGGTACACAGTATCCTACCAAGAAGAGGGGTAAGGAAGGAATGGTCCTCCAGGGCTATTGGTGTAAATAGCCGGCTGGAGAAGTATTGCAAGGCAAATACTATTCCATTCCTGGATAACTGGACCCTCTTCTACGGTAAGGATGAACTGTATGCCCAGGATGGAGTACATCTCTCTCGACTAGGAGTTTCGACCTTAGCCAGCTCACTCGACAAGTTTGTTGCGGGGTTTTGTTAATAAACCATAGGTGTGTAAGTAAAATAGAATCCCAGCCACATGAAATTGATAGTAATAACGAACATTCTGATAGCGTAGATTTTCCGTCTAGGTCCAGTAGTTCAACAGGTAAAAATAAATTAGTTAAAAACAATAGAAAAATAGTTGCAAATACAAGTAATAGTTTGAGGGTTTATTATACAAATTGCAGGAGTTTATGTAACAAAATGAACGAACTTAGAGCACTGGTTAGCAAAGAAAATATAGACATAATAGCGCTAACTGAAACATGGATTAATACAGAAACCAGGCATTTTTTAGGAGAGTTTGATATACCGGGATATAGTTTGTTTAAATATGACCGAACAAGTAGGAGGGGCGGCGGTATAGCAGTGTTTGTCAGGAGTTCATTAAAAAGCTGTACTAAATCAGGTATTAGAGTAAATAATGAAAATGAAAGTGTTTGGGTAGAAGTTAACGAAGGTAGTGAGACTTTAGTTATTGGAGTTATGTATAGACCGTCAAATATGAGTAGAAATGACGGAACATCATTATGGGAGGAAATTAAAATAGCATCAAGGCTTAGCAACGTGTGCATTATGGGGGATTTTAATTTCCCTAATATAGATTGGCAGCAACAAATAGGCGACTCTGATTCAGAGGAGTTTATTGAGGTAGTACAAGATAGTTTTTTATCTCAATTCATAGATACGCCGACTAGAGGTGATAATATTCTCGATTTAGTTTTCAGTAACAATGAACATATGATAAATAGTGTAGAAATCGGGGACCACCTAGGAAATAGTGATCACAATTCTGTGTATTTTAATATACACTGGAAAGGTAATATCAGAGAGAATACAACATTAATACCTGACTTCAGAAAAGCCAATTATGGTGGGTTAAGAGAAGCCCTGTTAGCGGACCCTATGGTCAAAAAATTAAGTCGATCCAGGTGTCCAAATGAGTGTATCCTTTCTCAGGCACCTGTCATCTTAAGTCAGGAAGAGACGTCAAACTTGGTAGATACATACGATAATTTTATCAAGTCAGTATTCAATGCGCAAAATAAATATATCCCAAAAAGAAAATTTAGATCAACACAGAACCAACCCAAATGGATGAATAATAGACTATTAGATCTTCTAGGAAAAAAGAGGAATATATAGAAAAAATAAAAAAGGCGAAATTCACCTACTTGCTTACTATCAGAATCTATCACGACAGGTAAAAAAGGATATTAGTAAAGAAAAAAAAATTATGAAATTAAGGTTGCCAATGACTCAAAAAATAATCCTAAAGCTTTTTACCAACTATATAAATCCAAGGTTAGAGATGTAATTGGTCCCCTTAAAACTTCGATAGGAGAATTGACAGAAAGTGATTTAGAAATGTGCAGTACATTAAATAGTCAATTTCTTTCCGTTTTCACTAATGAAAATTTGGCACAGTTTCCAGAAGTCCGTAAGGTATACAGCGATAGTATAGATAATAGGTTAAGTACGGTTACTATAAGTAGAAATGATGTGCTTAAGGAAATTTACAGACTGAAACCTCATAAATCGCCTGGTCCTGATGAGGTATATGCTAGAGTATTAAAAGAATGCAGAGATGAGTTAAGTTACCCATTAACATTTCTATTTAACAAGTCATTAGAAACAGGTATAGTTCCAGAAGCTTGGAAGCTTGCAAATGTAGTTCCGATCTTCAAAAAAGGTGATAAATCAATAGCATCCAATTACCGTCCCATTAGTCTCACTTCAATCATAGGAAAGCTACTAGAGTCAATTATTGCTAGTAAAATGAGAAACCACTTAGAAACATTTAACTTAATCAATTCTTCTCAGCATGGATTCACTCAGGGACGGTCTTGCCTTACTAATTTGCTTAGTTTTTTCTCAGAGGTATATGAAGCAGTAGATAATGACAAGTCATATGATATTATATATTTAGATTTCAGTAAAGCTTTCGACAGAGTCCCTCATGAGAGATTGATGAGAAAGGTTGAGGCACATGGAATAGGTGGGGCGTTGTTAGGATGGATTAGGTCATGGCTAATTGGTAGGAAGCAGAGAGTCAGCATAAATGGTACCAAGTCAGAATGGGGAGCAGTCAAAAGTGGTGTCCCCCAGGGATCGGTATTAGGTCCCCTGTTGTTTCTTATATACATAAATTACCTAGATTTAGGTATAACTAGTAGGATAAGTAAATTCGCAGACGATACTAAAATAGGGAGATCAATTGATTCAGATAGTGATATAGAGTGCCTCCAAAGGGATCTAGATACCTTACATGAATGGTCAGTAAAGTGGCAGATGAAGTTTAACATTGACAAATGCAAGGTATTAAAGATAGGGAAGATGCAAACAAATGTTAAATATAAACTAGCTAATTTAGAATTAGAAAATTCAGACTGCGAGAAAGATCTAGGTGTGTTTGTTAGCAATGATTTGAAGCCTAGAAAACAGTGTATAAGCGTTCGTAATAAGGCAAACAGGATTCTCGGGTTCATCTCTAGGAGTGTGAGTAACAGAACTGCTGATGTTATCTTAAAACTTTACTTGTCATTAGTGAGACCCCATATGGATTATGCTGTCCAATTTTGGTGTCCTTATTACAGAATGGACATAGATTCATTGGAGAGAGTACAGCGTAGAATGACAAAAATTATCCATAATATTAGAAATCTTTCGTATGAAGAAAGGTTGAAGAAATTAGGTTTACATTCGTTAGAGAGACGCAGAGTTAGAGGGGATATGATAGAGGTGTTCAAGTGGGTTAGTGGGATTAACAAAGGGGACATGACAAATGTACTAAAGCTCAGTGATAGCGAAAGAACTCGTACCAATGGTTTCAAATTAGATAAATTTTGTTTCAGAAAAGATATAGGCAAGTATTGGTTTGGTAACAGAGTTGTAGATGGGTGGAATGGACTACCAAGTGCTATAGTGGGATCTAAAACTGTAGGGAGCTTTAAGATAAAATTGGATAAGCATATGGACGAGAAGGGTTGGGTGTGAAGGGGGATCAGCCGGGTTGGGCCAATCAGCGCTCTGCAGACCCCCATAATCCTGCGTTAATCTCTAACCGTTTTGGTAAGATGATCCTCAGGGTATTAGAGTGTGAAGCCTATAATTGGGCTTTGTAATTGAATTGGGGTTGTGTGGGACAGGGATCTGCCTTGCTTTGGCCAATCGGCTTTCTACAGACTCCCATTTTCTTATGTTCTTATGTTTAGAGCTATCGATAACTGGAAGTACCGTAGCAATGACAACCTTGTTAAGATTTTATTTTTAGTACCATACTTTTTTATTAGGTTTTGCCGAGGGTTAAAACAAATTTTCTTATGATCTTTAGAGCATATAGATTCAATATTTATATTCAAATATATCACAAAAAATTGTGGTATTAAAATAACATTGAACCGGTAAAAATTGAAGACAACCCGGACAGCTGGGATCTCATTTCTAATGGTAGTTTTGGGTTCCTATCATGTTATGCTTCATTGCTATAGGCTAGGCCTAGCCTAGCTTTTATCCACCGGAAAAAACAAAAAATTCTTGGCTTTATTTTATTTTTTTAGCATTGGGCTAACCTAACCAAAAAACCTAACCTAACCTAAATGTATTTGGGGGTTATTAGCTTAGGTTAGGTTAATGCTATAAAAAAAAAAATAGGCCTAGGCTAAAGCCAAGAAAAAAAAATATTCCGGTGGATAAAAAGTAGGCCTAGGCCTATATAGCAATGAAGCATAACATGATAGGAACCCAAAACTACCATTAGAAATGAGATCCCACCTGTCCGTGTTGTCTTAAATTTTTACCGAATTAGGCCTAGGCTAGGTAGCCTAGGGGTAAATACTTACTTATACTTGGTCATACTTGGTAGAATTCCGTCCTCTGTGGACGCAGCTAAAGTGGACTTCCGCTGCAGCCAGGCAGCTCCGCAACTCCCTCGTTCCGTCTATTTACGAGTTGGATGCGGTGCTGGGATATCCTGGTATTGGGGGCTCGTCTGGTACTGTAGCCAGCCATCGGTACAGCTGACGCTTGAAGGAGTCTGTCGTGACTCCCGTCAGTTCCCGGACGGCCTTTGGTACAGTATTGAAGAGGCGAGCCCCATTTTTGCTGAAGTTGTTGTGGGCGACTGTTGCTATTTTCTGAGAGGTAGCCTCAGTCCTCTTGATGTAGCACAGTCGCCCTTTTCTAACGTGATTGTTGATGACTAGTCCCACGTCAGGTACCAGCCCTTCTAGGGTCTTCCACACATAAATCACTAGGTAACGTTCTCGTCGTCTCTGAAGGGAGTAGAGCCGCTACTCCTTCAGGCGTTCCCAGTAGTTCATGTGTTGGAGACCCCAGATCCTGCTGGTGAAGGTCCTCCAGTTTGCCGATGTCACCTATCTTGTGGGGAGTCCATAGCTGGCAGAAGTATTCCACCTTTGGGAGGACCAGTTATACTACCCCTCCCCCACTACCCCCCACCACCTCCTCCCTTCAAAACACGCCTTTTAGCATGTTTTTGGATGGTTCAGCAGACGCGGAAACTGAAAAAAAACATATTTTGATAACAAAATTAGGTTTAATTCTAGTTTCGCTTTCACATCATACTCATAAATTTCTATGGCTACTTTAGAGTTGTCATATAACATACTTAATTCCTATATATGTCCAAAGCGGCGGAAATGCATTATAAGGAATTATACCTACTGTAAAAAAAAAAATATATTTTCTCCCCATACGCGGCACCATAGCTATTACATAATACTAGGTTAGGTTAGGTAAGGTTGTTAGGTTAGGCTAATGTCGTTAATGTAGTTTATTATCATTATATTATGTCTTTTACCCAGCAATTTCCCTGATCTTCATAGTTGGTCGGGAAGCTATGCCTTTACAACGGCGCCTCCCTTTTGTCGCTGTGTACGTGAATCTAGAATTTTACAAAAAATTATCTCCAGCCAGATAAGAGTTTTTCAAGTAATTTGTTGTGTTTTATTTTTTATTTGATAGGCCTATGCAGTGTTGTTTAGGCTAATGTGTCGCATTTTAGTAGCCTATTTTTAACATTAGCCTAACCTAACCTAACCGAAAACTAACCTGTCTCTGCGATGGTCTAAACCCAACTCACGTTCCCTGTTTATGGGTGCGCGACGGTCTAAACCCAGCACACGTTCCCTGTTTATTGGTTTGCGAAGGTTTTTAATACTTCAATGTAGGCTAGGCCTAGGCCTATCTATTTCAAGTCAAATATAAATTTCCGCACATCATCAAACCATACTAAGACTAGGCTACTACTAATAATATTAACCCATTAGTACCAACAGAATAACGACAAAATAGGGGTAGTAGGCTATAACTGTAGATTTATCAGCCTGGCTAGGCCCTATTTTTTTTTTTTTACAGTGCTTTAAATAGGCCTAGGCCTAGTGCACATAAAATGCATTTCCGGTGGTTGAAACAAATTTTAATCTTTGCAACATCCTTATTTTATATCAGGGTCAATATACAGGAGGCGCTACAATATAGGTAGCAAAATTATAATGGTAGTTTTGGGTTCCTATTATCATATGCTTTATTTCTATATACTTTTTATCCCCGGGAAAAAAAAAAAAATCTTGGGATTTTTCATTTATTTTCTTGGGATTTTTTGTTTTGGTCATTAACCTAACCAAAAAACCGGTTCAATGTTATTTTAATACCACGAATTTTTGTGATATATTTGAATATAAATATTGAATCTATATGCTCTAAAGATCATCAGAAAATTTGTTTTAACCCTCGGCAAAACCTAATAAAAAAGTATGGTACTAAAAAAGAAAAATCGTAACAAGGTTGTCAATACGGTACTTCCAGTTATCGATAGCTCTAAAGATCATATGAAAATGTGTTTTAACCCTCGGAAAAACCTAATATAAAAGTATGGTACTAAAATTAAATGTTCATAACAAGGTTGTCAATCGGTACTTTCCCGTTATCAATGTACAATCAAAGCTGAAGATTGCACAGTAAACACCGTAGACTTCATCGACTTTTACCTTCCTATAATAGACATCCAATTTTTTTTTTTTATTAACGAAGGGATTAGTACTCAACCAGCGGGGGTGTGGGGGCGGCAGCCCCCACCCATAATACTAGGTTAGGTTAGGTTAGGCTAATGTTAAAAATAGGCTACTAAAATGCGACACATTAGCCTAAACAACACTGCATAGGCGAGATTGTATCAGGTCCAGGCGTTTTATTTACCTTGAGTTTATCTAAACAATTCAATACTTCTCTCTCTGTAACGGTGATATTGCTTAGAACATCTGAATTATCAATCTGAATCGTAAACACATTAACCCCTTCTGTACCGTCGGTTCCATGTTATTATAGTTATATTTAGACCATGTTGTGCAGTTTATGAAGGGGTTAAATATTAGGTAAACACATTAACCCCTTCTGTACCGTCGGTTCCATGTTATTATAGTTATATTTAGACCATGTTGTGCAGTTTATGAAGGGGTTAAATATTAGGTAAACACATTAACCCCTTCTGTACCGTCGGTTCCATGTTATTATAGTTATATTTAGACCATGTTGTGCAGTTTAAGAAGGGGATGCTTTTATAAGCTTGATGGAGGTCTAGCGAGGAAACTAAAGAATAAATGAATACATGTAATTATAGATAAAACAAAACAAGCACCACCCCCTTAAGGGGAGGTATTTAGTTTGTTCCCTAGACCTCCATCAAGCTTAAAATTACACCCCCTTGAGGCCCTTTCAAGATAAATTTGTACATTTTTCGGTAGAAAAATTTCCCGGCCGAAGGCCGGTTCCTCTTAAATTATTATGTTCTATAAAATGCCCCAGAACGAGAAGCCCACCACAGAAGCCATGAACGAACACCACACAGAAACACCAAAGGAAAGGTCCACAGAACGAAAGGACCAGCTGACCGAGCCAGCCATTTCAGACAGCCCAAGCCCGCAGGGCTAAACAGCTCCAGGACACACCCATTTACCTTTTCTAAAACTGACCATTTTCCACACCTCACGTACACTAACCCCTCGTGTCCTACACTTATTAACTACAAAGATGATGAACAGGAATATACATTCATATTAAAAACACCCATGCCTGTCCCGACGTTGAGCCAATGCCAACACATCAGACAGCCATAATTATATCTATGTATGTTCTTGCATCCGAGAAGTAGATGTTATATATCTTAGAAGTTAAAGCACCCACGCTGTCCCTAGATCTCTTATATCATTTTCCATGACGAGTATAGATATATGTAACCCGTGCTCAGTCGCCCCTTGCATTGCTCCTCTAGTAACTAAGTATTAATATTAACATTCCCTAACATCTTGTCTTGCCAGACTAAGCTTCTGAAGACCCATCGCCCCATAAATCTATGTATGCAATCCTTAGGTTAAGTATTTTTATCCGCCATTGTGTTCACCTTTTTCCATTTACTTTCCACAATTGTCATACGTCTTCCCCTTGCCTCCTTCGTATCCACAGTCCACACTACGCCAATTTACTTCGTGTCTTACACCTCTTACCCCAACCAGAGATTATATAAGATAACCTGGTTATCAGTATCTGTCATAAGTACCCCGAAACAATAACTAAGTACCCCTACGAACTGCCACTGTGGTTGGTATTTTATATTTAATAGAAAACGCAGTTCCCAGGGCCAACTAAGAGTATCCATAACCCTCTGACTGATCACATAACTCTATCTTTTCCAGACTCATATACCACCCCATAGTTGCATTCCCCGGTAGCATTTGGCTAACGTATTCTACTGCCTTTTCAAACTTCCATATCAATTGTAGCCTAATGCCACCCCCACGCCCAGGGACCTTAGGGGCAAAATTTCCCTGTAGCCCTTGAACTCTCCCCCCCCCTCTCATTAAGACACCCGCGCTTCTCGACTCTTGTCCGACCTAGCCTCTCTCTCATACCTCTTGAAGATCCTTGAATTGTCCGTTACTAACGCTCTCCAACCTTTTATATATATACTCCTATCCAGCCTACCTTCACTTAGTAGGCCAGAACAACATTAGAACTTTACTAGCCCTTGCATGCCATCTATTCTCTTACAACACATTCACAACCCTGCACCCAATGGTCGTCGGTGCGAGGCTAGCCGCCCCGCCAGTAACTAACTTCTATTGTCATACTTCCAGATAAATGTGGCAGAGTTAGCAACCCAGTCTCCACCATATCCAGCAAACCCTACAATTAACAACCAGCCGAGTAAAACCAGCTAGCTAAGGCACCTTCGGTTTTGGTATTAAAGACACTCACATCTGTCTCATACACAGAGGGTTATTACAAACACTGGTGATATGGCAAGCCCCTAGCCACAGCCGCCGGACGACTATATCAGAGAGGGCGCCCAGCTCCCCCTTTTTGCCCACCCGAGGAGGGAGACCCCCACCCCCGCGGAGGTATACCTGGCCCCTGTTTTGACTTTCGAGTCATTGCCAGGTAGCACAGGAATTCTTCCTATCAATGAACTAACCATGAATGACTAACACCTTTACTAACCTCTATTACCTCACAATAAACCATTTACCTTTCTTGCATGCTCTGATCACTAAATTAGCACCTCAGCTATACCATAGAATGAAGATTGAACAATCTAGAGAGACGCTCCTATCACAGCTGTCCCCATCCTCCTCGCAAAGTAGATCCAGTCTCTCTCCCCTAAATACGTCCAGTATAGCCAAAATAGTACCTCTTACTAAGGCTCAGTTATATGAAAATATAAAGGCTTCCTATCGCCCTGTGCCACAACAGTAAATACCATCTTACCTAGTCCCCATATCTATTGAGAGCTCAATTAAGTCCATAAGACTCGAGATCCCTACTGTCTACAGGGTCCAGAACCGAGCCTATAAATCTAACTCCCGCCCCCAGTCAAATCAGTTGAAAGCTAGACACCAACCAGGGGTCACTACCCTGCAGTTAATTTCTAGCTCTGCCCTTGTGTTGTTCCGGAGTGAGATCCCAGAACCGGCAGACTCCGTGGCAGATTTGGATAGAAGGACCTGCCCACGTATTGAAGAACTTCACACATATGGCCCCCCTGGACGGCCGCGGAACCAGTCGTTAGCCCCCAACATCATGGACGCAAGATAACCAGGACCAGACCCATCAGATACTACCCAAGATTCCCTTTAGCAGTACTACATATTACTGTGCTGTTTTAGATTCACTAATTAATATTTCTACGAAGTGGCTAAGACCTTGCCCAGTGTAATTCATACTTAACCATTCCATTTGGGACGTACTAAGCGATCAGTGCTCTTTAATTAACAGGCGACCTTGACTCTCGTAATTACTTTATTCAGATATTAAAACTCTAGTGATATCTAACGTTCGCCCACTGATTTGCGTTCTATGTATTTCTGAGACAAGGATATAAAACTTAGATCAGTACCCCCTGAGGTAACTAGAATTCCCGTGCTCTAAAAATACGTGTGTCTAATCTAGTCTGTGAACTACTACTTGTGCACCAGAGCTACCAGTAATAAATCTAACAGTGAATATGAATCTATAAGTAACATTGATGGTCTTCGGTATATAAACCTGCGAAATCAAAGCCAGTGATCAGAAGATTAATACCTGAACGTTGGAAGTGGGAGACTAGGCTCCATCCAGATCCACTTATGCTAGTGTTGTTCAATTCTATTATATTGTCTTACACAAGTATTCTGCAGTGGTATATCAATAAACGTGATCATGTAACTTGCTACCATGTGTTTCTTTGTGTTCTCTATTCCTCATATCTTGTATTGTGCATGCAGCCTTATATACCCAGTCAATTTAGAACTCACATTACCCAAGTTAAACCTGTAGAAAAACAGGGCATAACATTGGCGGCAGCGGTGGTTCTTGATTCGGATAAAAGGTTGCATTACACTGCAAGTTTGGAACAGTAGAAGCATGGCAACATCGCGAAATCTTCAGCCATTCGCACACATTCCCAAGTATGATATAAACACTTATGATATCACCAGTTACTTAGACATAATAAAGCCAGTGTACGATGTGGTACTTCATAATGACCACGAAAAAATCGCCTGGGCAATTTTGCATATTATACAGTTGGGAGAAGCCGTTTCCCAACTTGTTGATAAGCCTACCTTTCAAGAATTTGTTCACCAAATGGTGACACAGGATACGCCAGAGAGTACCTGGAACCAGTTTCGATCCTTCGTGATCCGGACCTTAGATCCACTTTTGGGTTCCCCCGTCGCCCCCAAAATAATAAAAGTCGACGAGATCAAGTATGAAGGGGATATAAATGTGACCCTCATACAACTCTACAGATACGTGAGGACCACGTATAGCTATGAAGATTACGACCAACAAAATGAACTCTTATTCACCGCTTTGTTAAACATCCTCCCACCCCACATCACCGCCCATCTCGACCCGTATGGCTTATTCGAAGAACATATGCTCGCCATCAGAGAAGAATGCCTACGCAGTTCGATGAATCCCCTATCCAACCTTTTAGCCCCTATCCAAGACTCCGTGCACCCTTCCAAAATGACTTCCGGTGAAAGTCCAACTCCAGTGAACTCTCCCCCCACCAACCCTCAGCAGCCCCCCCAACAAGAGCCGTATTCTAGCTATGCCTACCTATGTAGGCCTACCACAACATATTTTCCACATGACCCCAGAAATGTTCAGCTATCCCCCCACCAACAAAATTTCCCTTGTGACAGTTTACCGACCTCTCCCCCCACCAACCCTCAGCAGCCCCCCCAACAAGAGCCGTATTCTAGCTATGCCTACCTATGTAGGCCTACCACAACATATTTTCCACATGACCCCAGAAATGTTCAGCTATCCCCCCACCAACAAAATTTCCCTTGTGACAGTTTTCCGTCGGTAGCTTGTGACAGTTTTCAGTCAGTAGCTCCCTTCCACCCCCACACAATTCACACCCCTAGAAAACTTCGAAACCCCACAATTGACTCGCCCTCTCATGTCAAACAAACTCACCAGTCCCAGATAACCTCTAACCAGACCGAGACTGCCACCAAGAAAATTCCCCAAACTCGTCCTGTTAATGTCAAACAAACCCACCAACCCCAGATAACCGCTAACCAGACCGTGACTGCCACCAAGAAGATTCCTAAAATTCGTCCTGTTAACAACCCCAAATCAATAGATCAGTCCTCTACCAATAACCCCTGTTCTACACCTAACTCTTCCCCCACCAACCCGCCGCAGTCCCCCAACAAATCCCGTTTCCTAACTCGCTCACCTCTCACCACCCTGACCCTCCCACACGCGCCGTAAACCCTCCCCTCACGCGTGACGACCTAAGGACCCAACTATGTTCCCCCCCTTCCCCCAGAAATACTCAGCTATTCCCCCACCAACAAAATCTCCCTTGTGACAGTTTTCCGTCAGTAGCTCCCTTCCACCCCCCCACAATTCACACCCCTAATAAACTTCAAAACCCCACACTTGACTCACCCCCTCATGACAGACAAACCCACCAACCCCAGATAACCTCTAAGCAAACCGTCACTGCCACCGACACACCCCACCACTCGGATCCTCCCACACGCGCCGTTAATCCCCCCCTCACGCGTGACCCCCACCAAAGTGATTTCCCCCCCTCATGCGTACCGAACACCTGCTCACCAGTCGGTCCCCCACCATCATGAGCCCAGCTAAACTTTCAACCTCTCCCTCTTCACCGTTACCCCACCCGCCCCAAATTCCCCCCCCCAAAGATCCCGCTCGACGAAATACCACTCCCCTCCCAATCCAACCACAAAACTTTTTCCACCTTGGCTAAACCCCCAAATACTCTCCTCTCGCCCCAAACAACATAATCAACCTCTCAACTTCAACCACTCCTCGAAATCCCATCCATGTCTCTCCCGGAAATAAAATCAGTCTAAATTCAACCCCTCTCAAACCACAACCTTGCCTGCCCAGACACGCCCCACCATCTCCCTATCAAATCCCCACACCCCAAACCTCCAAACCACCCGATCATAGTAAACTCTCAACCTTCAGCCTTACTCACCCTTCCCCAAACCCCACTCACGACCACAACTCTCTACACAATTCAACCCCTCCCCAGCACCAACCTCTTCCGCAACAACAACCCCGACTCGACCTGCCCGTTTCATCTTTAAAAGCCACCTATCACTACCCCGACCGAAACCACTTAGACCCCCCCTCCCAAACTGGCCTCGGGCCAGCTCGCCCCCAGACCCACATTCCTAACGACAAAAACTAACGGTATATCCACCCCGCCCTTCCAAAGTGAAAGTGAACCACCACCCCCTATTACCAGACCGTCACCCAGACTAACGGCGACCCTAAATACCCCCCCCCCCCCCTGATGATGATGAGGATATTATTGTACTAAATTGTTTCGAATGTTTTCAATTCCTAAGCGATTGGGCATGATTCTATACATTTACATGTTTTCCATATACTGTATATATTATTTGTTTTCCTTAGTCATACTACTTTTCTTGTTACCTACACTTTTCTGACTATCTTTTAAATTTGCTTTATACATTGTTAAACACTTTACCTCTTCTTAATTTCCTGTGTTCTGAATTATCTGCCCTTTCTTAAATTTACATGTTTTCCATATACTGTATATACTATATTTTTTTCCTTAGTCATACTACTTTTCTTGTTACCTACACTTTTCTGACTATCTTTTAAATTTGCTTTATACATTGTTAAACACTTTACCTCTTCTTAATTTCCTGTGTTCTTAAGTATCTGTCCTTTCTTAAATTTACATGTTTTCCATATACTGTATATATTATTTTTTTCCCTTAGTCATACTACTTTTCTTGTTAACCTACACTTTTCTGACTATGCTTCTTTTTACTTCACCCTTGAGGCTCGAGGACGAGCCTATAATGAAGGAGAGGGAAGTAAAATGCCCCAGAACGAGAAGCCCACCACAGAAGCCATGAACGAACACCACACAGAAACACCAAAGGAAAGGTCCACAGAACGAAAGGACCAGCTGACCGAGCCAGCCATTTCAGACAGCCCAAGCCCGCAGGGCTAAACAGCTCCAGGACACACCCATTTACCTTTTCTAAAACTGACCATTTTCCACACCTCACGTACACTAACCCCCTCGTGTCCTACACTTCTAACTACAAAGATGATGAACAGGAATATACATTCATATTAAAAACACCCATGCCTGTCCCGACGTTGAGCCAATGCCAACACATCAGACAGCCATAATTATATCTATGTATGTTCTTGCATCCGAGAAGTAGATGTTATATATCTTAGAAGTTAAAGCACCCACGCTGTCCCTAGACCTCGTATATCATTTTCCATGACGAGTATAGATATATGTAACCCGTGCTCAGTCGCCCCTTGCATTGCTCCTCTAGTAACTAAGTATTAATATTAACATTCCCTAACATCTTGTCTTGCCAGACTAAGCTTCTGAAGACCCATCGCCCATAAATCTATGTATGCAATCCTTAGGTTAAGTATTTTTATCCGCCATTGTGTTCACCTTTTTCCATTTACTTTCCACAATTGTCATACGTCTTCCCCTTGCCTCCTTCGTATCCACAGCCCACACTACGCCAATTTACTTCGTGTCTTACACCTCTTACCCCAACCAGAGATTATATAAGATAACCTGGTTATCAGTATCTGTCATAAGTACCCCGAAACAATAACTAAGTACCCCTACGAACTGCCACTGTGGTTGGTATTTTATATTTAATAGAAAACGCAGTTCCCAGGGCCAACTAAGAGTATCCATAACCCTCTGACTGATCACATAACTCTATCTTTTCCAGACTCATATACCACCCCATAGTTGCATTCCCCGGTAGCATTTGGCTAACGTATTCTACTGCCTTTTCAAACTTCCATATCAATTGTAGCCTAATGCCACCCCCACGCCCAGGGACCTTAGGGGCAAAATTTCCCTGTAGCCCTTGAACTCTCCCCCCCTCTCATTAAGACACCCGCGCTTCTCGACTCTTGTCCGACCTAGCCTCTCTCTCATACCTCTTGAAGATCCTTGAATTGTCCGTTACTAACGCTCTCCAACCTTTTATATATATACTCCTATCCAGCCTACCTTCACTTAGTAGGCCAGAACAACATTAGAACTTTACTAGCCCCTTGCATGCCATCTATTCTCTTACAACACATTCACAACCCTGCACCCAATGGTCGTCGGTGCGAGGCTAGCCGCCCCGCCAGTAACTAACTTCTATTGTCATACTTCCAGATAAATGTGGCAGAGTTAGCAACCCAGTCTCCACCATATCCAGCAAACCCTACAATTAACAACCAGCCGAGTAAAACCAGCTAGCTAAGGCACCTTCGGTTTTGGTATTAAAGACACTCACATCTGTCTCATACACAGAGGGTTATTACAAACACTGGTGATATGGCAAGCCCCTATCCACAGCCGCCGGACGACTATATCAGAGAGGGCGCCCAGCTCCCCCTTTTTGCCCACCCGAGGAGGGAGACCCCCACCCCCGCGGAGGTATACCTGGCCCCTGTTTTGACTTTCGAGTCATTGCCAGGTAGCACAGGAATTCTTCCTATCAATGAACTAACCATGAATGACTAACACCTTTACTAACCTCTATTAACTCACAATAAACCATTTACCTTTCTTGCATGCTCTGATCACTAAATTAGCACCTCAGCTATACCATAGAATGAAGATTGAACAATCTAGAGAGACGCTCCTATCACAGCTCTCCCCATCCTCCTCGCAAAGTAGATCCAGTCTCTCTCCCCTAAATACGTCCAGTATAGCCAAAATAGTACCTCTTACTAAGGCTCAGTTATATGAAAATATAAAGGCTTCCTATCGCCCTGTGCCACAACAGTAAATACCATCTTACCTAGTCCCCATATCTATTGAGAGCTCAATTAAGTCCATAAGACTCGAGATCCCTACTGTCTACAGGGTCCAGAACCGAGCCTATAAATCTAACTCCCGCCCCCAGTCAAATCAGTTGAAAGCTAGACACCAACCAGGGGTCACTACCCTGCAGTTAATTTCTAGCTCTGCCCTTGTGTTGTTCCGGAGTGAGATCCCAGAACCGGCAGACTCCGTGGCAGTTTTGGATAGAAGGACCTGCCCACGTATTGAAGAACTTCACACATATGGCCCCCCTGGACGGCCGCGGAACCAGTCGTTAGCCCCCAACATCATGGACGCAAGATAACCAGGACCAGACCCATCAGATACTACCCAAGATTCCCTTTAGCAGTACTACATATTACTGTGCTGTTTTAGATTCACTAATTAATATTTCTACGAAGTGGCTAAGACCTTGCCCAGTGTAATTCATACTTAACCATTCCATTTGGGACGTACTAAGCGATCAGTGCTCTTTAATTAACAGGCGACCTTGACTCTCGTAATTACCTTATTCAGATATTAAAACTCTAGTGATATCTAACGTTCGCCCACTGATTTGCGTTCTATGTATTTCTGAGACAAGGATATAAAACTTAGATCAGTACCCCCCTGAGGTTACTAGAATTCCCGTGCTCTAAAAATGCGTGTCTAATCTAGTCTGTGAACTACTACTTGTGCACCAGAGCTACCAGTAATAAATCTAACAGTGAATATGAATCTATAAGTAACATTGATGGTCTTCGGTATATAAACCTGTGAAATCAAAGCCAGTGATCAGAAGATTAATACCTGAACGTTGGAAGTGGGAGACTAGGCTCCATCCAGATCCACTTATGCTAGTGTTGTTCAATTCTATTATATTGTCTTACACAAGTATTCTGCAGTGGTATATCAATAAACGTGATCATGTAACTTGCTACCATGTGTTTCTTTGTGTTCTCTATTCCTCATATCTTGTATTGTGCATGCAGCCTTATATACCCAGTCAATTTAGAACTCACATTACCCAAGTTAAACCTGTAGAAAAACAGGGCATAACAAAAACTGTAAGAAAAAGAGTCGCTAAATAGTAAATAAATGTAAACAAATTGCTAAACTACTGTTACAATCTCTAGAATAGTTCTCAAAATGACTCAAATATCCAGAATAACGCTAAAATTCATGCTGCTGTATAAAATTATGCTGCTAGATCGAAGTAAATACCTCTAGATCTAGCGGAAAAGTGGCTCAATTAGCAACACTCAGCGTTGCCAACTATGTAGATAACATTTGTGTAAACATTCCCACGCTATGATTCCAACGAACCCTGCCCAGTGATAGTGCTATATCTATCTATCTACAGTACTGCCAAACTATTTGATCTTCGAGGGGGTATCCGCGAATGAATCGCCTATCATCTATCTAACTATTGCCAGATGCCATAATCCCCGAAGGGATGGCCACGATATGAATCACCCTCATGCACCTCTGTCCCCTGTCAGCCACTGCCCTCCTCCCATCCAACACCCCTTTCACACATAGGCTATACAGTAATTCTTAACTCCATCCTTCTACCTCACTCTCGGTCTGCAGCTCCCTCTCTGTGCTTCCTCCTCACTCTTAAGCAAATTGTACACTCTCTTAGTCATTCTCAGCTTGCTTCCCATACATTCCACACGGCCGAACCCTCTCCAGGTGTTCCTTTTTACACTTTCCAGCACATCTACCTCCACACCACACCGCTTTCATACTTCCTCATTTGTCTGTTTAACCCTCCATGTAGGCCTATCTCTACACACACACTTCTCAAGTAACTCATTTCCACCCCTCTCACTCTTAATTAATTTGTGTTTCTCCAACAACGTCCATGCTTCACTCCCATACATCAATGTTGGGATTACCATGCTATCATGCAAGGACTTCTTTACTTCCATGCTGACCACCCTATTCCTTGTTACTGCTTTCAGCATTCCTACAACCCTGGATCATCCCCTGCTGCACCCTCTCCCAGACTTCTTCATCCATACTCCTATCTTTACTCAACACACTGCATGCCCAAATACTTATAAACGAGCTGACATTACTCAACACACTGCATGCCCAAATACTTATAAACGAGCTGGCATTCTTCAGTTGGCATCATAACCTAACTATTCAACCTCACCTCACACTAACTGCATCCCTTTCAAAGACCATAACCTTACTCTTCCCCACATTTAATTACCTTCAGATTCCGTTTTTCACACACTGTTCCAAACTTATTTACCCGAGCAACATCCATTTATTTTTTATCTTGGTAGTGCCCTTCTCCCATTTCCCATTCTTCTCAGTTGTCTCCCTCCTTTTCCATTTATGCCAGTTGGCCACATAAGTTCTGTTCCTCATCAGGATTTTATGTATGAAAGTGTAATAGCATGAATATACTGTGAGTGTGGTTTCTTATAATTATTAGTTGACTAATCAGATGAGTTAACCACTGCATAAGAAGCTACACTCGTAATTCAATCATGCACAATTTATTTCCATGTAGAAGATCACGGAAAGGAACAGAACTAATGTGGCCAACTGTACATGTTAGTGCCTATTTCTTCCTGGTGCACATATCCTCCCCTTCCCATTTCCCAATTTTGTACATGATTATGTCTCCTTTTTCTTGGTAGCACCTAACAAGCATCAGATCAAACCACGGAAGACAACCAGAGTGGCAGCTATTTCCGTAGCCAGACATGAGCGGCATAATAACCAGCCCTTCCCTACCTCCGCGTGTCCTAGCTCTCTACCTGGCCCACCTCGCAGCCTCAATTGTAGGAATAGGATTTTACACCATACCCGAAAAAGGAGTTTTGGAGTTCCGATCTTAATTTCAACCATCTTAACAATTTTACCATCCCGAAAATATGCCATTGGCTGGGATTGAACCCGGGACCCTAATAGGCTATGAGGCAGACACTCGACCAGTTAGACCAAGAAAGATATCTCACTTGGCCTGGTTGGATCAAGTATATTTCCGCATCTGGTTCTGTTTAGGCTAACTGACTTTACTGACTTTACTTTTTACTGACTTTACTTTGTACTGACTTTACACAATCCCCAAAGCTGCTTCCACCAATGACACCCTGCCAGACCAATGTAAAGAAATTGACAAATGCAAGGTATTAAAGATAGGGAAAATGCGGGGAAGAGCAAGGTTATGGTCTTCGAAAGGGGTGAAGTCACAGAGTGTGAGGTGAAGCTGAACGGTCAGGCTATGGAGATCGTCAACTCTTTTAAGTATCTGGGCAGTGTGTTGAGTAAAGATGGGACTATGGATGAAGAGGTGCGGGAGAGGGTACAACAGGGGAAGTAGGAACGCTAAAAGCAGTAACAAGAAATAGGGTGGTCAGTATGGAAGTGAAGAAGTCCTTGCATGACAGTGTGATAATCCCGACACTGACTTACGGAAGCGAAGCATGGACGTTGGTTGAGAGACTCAGACCAAGAGTGAGAGCAGTGGAAATGAATTACTTAAGGAGTGCGTGCGGAGTTACATGGAGGGGTAGACAGACTAATGAGGAAGTGAGAAGGAGGTGTGGTGTGGAGGTAGATGTGCTGGAAAGTGTGAAAAGGAACAACTTGAGATGGTTCGGCCATATGGAACGTATGGAAAGCGAGAGAATGACTAAGAGGGTGTACGAGAGCGAGGTGGAGGGACAGAGAGGGAGAGGTAGACCGAATGAGAGGTGGAAGGATGGAGTGAGGAAGTACATGAACGAAGGCGGTGCTGGTTGGGGGGAGGGGCGTCGACTGACTGGGGACAGAGGTTCGTTCGTGTCCACCCCTTCGGGGATCACGGCGACAGGCAATAGATAGATAGATAGAAGATGCATACAAATTTTAAATATAAACTAGCTAATATGGAATTAGAAAATCAGACTGTGAGAAAGATCTAGGTGTGTTTGTTATCAATGATTTGAAGCCTAGAAAACAATGTATAAGCGTTCGTAACAAGGCAAACAGGATTCTCGGGTTCATATCTATGAGTGTGAGTAACAGAACTGCTGATGTTATCTTAAAACTTTACTTGTCATTAGTGAGACCCCATATGGATTATGCTGTTCAATTTTGGTGTCCTTATTACAGAATGGACATAGATTCATTGGAGAGAGTACAACGTAGAATGACAAAAATGATCCATAATATTAGAAATTTTCCGTATGAAGAAAGGTTGAAGAAATTAGGCTTACATTCGTTAGAGAGACGCAGAGTTACAGGTGACATGATAGAGGTATTCAAGTGGGTTAGTGGAATTAATAAAGGAGACATGAAAAATGTAGTAAAGCTCAGTGATAGCGAAATAACTCGTACAAATGGTTTCAAATTAGATAAATTTCGTTTCAGAAAAGATACCTACCACTACCACTAAAAGTCAGCCCACAACCACACCACCACCAAACTCAGCAGAACAGGTAACAGGAACGGGACACACCAAGGCCACTGCTAAACCCACAACACAAAAGACAAAAGACAACATTGAGAGTGCACGCCCCACATGCAACAGATGCAGTCATTATGCTCCGACATACAGGACTCCAGCAGCAATTGAACCCACAACCACAAGAACAGGTGAGGCGAGTGCTGTAAATTCAAATCCATGGAGACCTAGGCCCAGAGCTGAAAACAAGGGCACTTATACTAGGAGGAAAAGAATGGAAGTATGCAATTTCTACCTAAGAAATGAATGCCGATATGGAGTAGTTGGCATGGGATGCAAAGAAAACCACCCAAAAATATGTGCAAGATTCATGAAGCACGGGCTGGATGAAAGGATCGGTTGCAAGCGTGGATGGAAGTGCATCGACTACCACCCATATGTATGCAGAATCTCGCTCAACAAAAGGGCATGTACTATCAGAGACTGCAATCTTCCACACATCAAGGGAACCAAAACACTGACGCCCAGAAACAATGTCAACAATCCAAGGGAACATGCTACAGGACACATCCAAAGGGAATTTGCCTACACACCAACACATGAACAACTAGAAAGCCAACGCAATGCCCTCAGAAGCTGGCCAACCATCCAGCAAACTCACAAGGTCATACCAGCAGCGGTACACACGGCTATGCCTGACCAAGGTGCTTTTTTAGAGGTAATAATGGGACGTCTTCTGGAAGTGGAAAAACGGTCTCAAGTGATAATGGAGAGATTCCTAGCCCAAACCGAGGGGCCAGACATGAACCACAGAGGAAGGTGTAACTACCACTAACTAGTTTTTTTGTGGGCAACATCAGAGGACTTTACCCACGAAACAATCAATGCAAAGTCCCCATGTTGGAGGAAATTGCAGAGGAAGATAACTCAATTTTTCTAGCCCTCACAGAAACACACTTGAACGAAAACATTTTGGATGCAGAGATCAATATCCATAATTTCACTCTATTCAGAGCCGACAGAGAGGACAGAAGCCACGGAGGAGTAGCACTCTACCTAAGGGAGGATATGGCTGCAAATACCGAAACTTTAGTTGCATTCTCAAACGGCACAACAGAGCTACTAGCAGTACACATAAGACAAACCGACATGCTCATCATAATTTTGTACCGACCTCCAAACACCACAGGGGAAATTTTCAAGGAGGTCACAGAGAAGATACAATCACTCCTACAAAATCTGCCAACTCCCGCTACAGATGTCATCATCACAGGAGATTTCAACCTGCCCATCATCAATTGGGCAACCATGAAAATAGACGGAGGAACCAGGGATGAAAAACAGCAAGCCAAGGAGCTAATGACTATCATGGACACTGCATACATGAAGCAATACATCGAGGAACCTACAAGAGGCAACAACACACTGGACTTACTATTTGGCAACAACTTCGACCTGGTACACTTGTACGAAACTGTAAAAACTATAATGTCCGACCACAGCCTCATCAAAGTTAGAACCCCCACACCAGCTGCCACACCACCAAGAAGATGTCAACAGGAATCAAGCCAAATACCCTGCACCTCTCTGAAAGATCTCAACTTCTACAGCAAAGATATAGACTGGGACAGACTGAGAGCAGAACTGGCAGTAACTGATTGGAGGGCACTATTCGAAGATAAAAACGTCGATGAAACTCTCAGTATCCTCCAGAAACAATGCCTGGAGACCTGTAAAAACACCATACCACCCAAATCAAGCAGGAAGCAGATCAAGCAGATTCCCAGAGATAGAAAAATACTAATGAAGAAAAGGACATACTTGAGAGCCAAGCAAAGGAAGACCAGCTATGCGCACAATATCACCAAACTACAAGAAGAGCTCGATGAAGTTGAACGTAAACTCATCCAGTCACACCAAGAGCAAAGAACACGTGAAGAACTACAAGCAGTTTGCAAACATACGAGTAAATAGCAAATTCTTCTATGCATACGCAAAAAGGAGACTCAGGAACACCTCAACAATAGGACCACTTGCAAAACCTACGGGCGAACTTGAGAGTGACCCGACCGAAATGGCCAAGATACTCAAACAGCAGTACGAAAGTGTCTTCAGCCCGCCAAATGAAGACAATAAAATCGATAATGCAACGACCTTCTTTGACAACGCTCCAGGGACACCACATCAACTCTCCTCGGTAACAGTATCAACAGAGGACATAATAGCAGCCATCGACAAGATTGGACCAAACTCTGCGGCAGGACCAGACGGCTTTCATGCCCAACTACTAAAAAACTGCAAACATCAGCTAGCCTTGCCTCTAAAACTGCTGTGGAGCAAGTCCCTCCAAACTGGATATGTACCACAATCCCTAAAAGAAGGTACTGTCACACCAATACACAAAGGGGGCAGTAAAGGCATAGCCAAAAATTACAGACCAGTGGTGCTGACGTCACATCTTATTAAAATCATAGAAAGAACAATACGAGCTAAGATGGTCAGCTACCAGGAAGATAACGAGGCATTCAACAAGGGTCAACATGGCTTTAGACAAGGCCGCTCCTGCCTTTCACAACTACTATCACACTACGACAAAATCCTACAGGATATTCAAGACGGAGAAAATGTAGACGTCATATATCTAGATTTCGCCAAAGCTTTTGACAAGGTGGACCATGGGATCCTTCTACATAAACTCAAATCACTGGGAATAGGGGGAGACCTTGGAAGATGGCTCCACAGCTTCATCACCAACAGAAAACAAAGAGTCACGGTTCAAGGAAGCCTATCAGAAGCAGGTGGGGTCATCAGCGGAGTACCACAAGGATCAGTACTGGGACCTCTCCTATTCCTCATCATGATAGGAGACATCGACAGGGACCTGGAACACTCAACAGCCTCATCGTTTGCAGACGACACCAGACTCATGAAGAAAATCACCTCACAACATGATGCACAGCTACTACAACAAGACTTGGACAAAATCCTGAAGTGGGCAGAAGAAAACAACATGGCCCTAAACGGAGACAAGTTCGAGCTTCTAAGGTACGGGAACAAGAGAGCACTACAAAACGACACCAACTACAAAAGTGGACAGCAAGAAATTACCGCCAAAGACACAGTGAAGGACTTGGGAGTAAATATGAGCAGTGACGCCACTTTTTCCCAGCATATTACCAAAGCCACAACAACAGCAAAACAAATAGCAGGCTGGATCCTGAGAACCTTCCACACAAGAAATGAGAGGTGTATGTTAACACTGTGGAAGTCACTGGTCCTACCACGACTGGAGTACTGCTCTCAGCTCTGGTCTCCCCAAAAAGTAGGAGAAATAACAGAAATCGAAGCCACCCAGAGGACATTCACCAGTAAAATCCATGGGTTTCAACACTTTAACTACTGGGAGAGACTCAAGGAGCTGCAGCTGTACTCACTTCAAAGACGTAGGGAGAGATACATCATCATCTACGTCTGGAAGATTTTGGAAAAAAAGGTACCAAATCCAAACATCCAAGAGACTCAACACCAAAGGCGAGGGAGGCTGTGCTATGTGAGGACTACGCCGGGATCAACACAAAAAATCAAATCCCTGATCCATCACAGCTTTACATACAATGGAACCAGACTGTTCAACTGTATACCAGCCCCTCTCAGGAACATGACCGGGGTGTCTCCAGACACCTTCAAGAAACACTTGGACATGTGGCTGGCCAAAATACCGGACCGGCCACCAACACCAGGATACCCCAGCACCAACTCCAACCGACTTCTAGAATGGAGAGTGGAAGAAAGGGAGCTGCCTGGTCGCAGTGGAGCCCCAGCTCAACTGTGTCACTAACGGACGGAATACAACAAAGTGTAACAAAGTGTAAGTGTATAGGCAAATATTGGTTTGGTAACAGAGTTGTAGATGGGTGGAATAGGCTACCAAGTGATATAGTGGGATCAAGAACGATAGGGAGCTTTAAGATAAAATTAGATAGGCATATGGACGAGATGGGTTGGGTGTGAGGGGGATCTACCAGGTGTGGGCCAATCGGCGCTCAGCAGACCCCCGTAATCATGTGTTAATCTCTGACCGTTTTGGTGGGGTCAGTACTCAAGGTATTAGTGAGATGGGTCTATAATTGGGCCTTGTAATTGGGGTTGGGTGTGACAGGGATCTGCCTTGTATGGGCCGATCGGCTTTTTGCAGACTCCCATTTTTCTTATGTTCTTATGTAAAGTACGGTAGCAAAAAGGTAGTCCTTGATTTTGGCAAATTATACACCAAGACTTGTTATTGTACTTAACTTGACAATCCTATATTAGTGCCCAATAATTATTATAAGTTGTTATTACCGTACTCACTGAGGATACATTACTACAAATCCTTACAGTTTATTGCCGAATTATACACCAAGACTTGTTATTGTACTAACTTGACAATCCTATATTAGTGCCCAATAATTATTATAAGTTGTTATTACCGTACCGTACTCACTGAGGATACATTACGTACTACAAATCCTTACAGTTTATTGCCGAATCTATTATGCAAGACTAAACAGGTTGTGTGCATTCACTAAACGGGAAGAAACAAGATATTCAATACACGTATGCAATATAAGAATAAGGCAATTTATACAATCATAGACAGTACAATGGTGTTATATACACATAGTTATGAAATACAGGAGTCTCTGGTATTGAGCTGGGATATAAATGAATGGTTACAATATTGTCACAACAATTACAAGTGTCACATACAGAGTAGGCTAGTTATGGAACTATCTATCACAGGTATGTGCCACCAGTGCGACAAATTAGTTTTAATTTGGACAAAATTTGTTATATCTACCATATAAAGCAATAGTACTGTAGCCTACCCTAAGGTTATGTGCATATTTTACTTGTATAAGGAACAGGTGAACATTAAAGAGCCAGAATATAGGTGTAAGGAGCATAACCAGTGAACCAAAAAATTATAGTCACACGAGGGTGTGACTATGGTACCAAAATCAAAGGAAGGCAGACAGGGTGGGATCGGATTAGCTGCTGATTCGAGGGTGTGACCAGGACTGTCAGTACGCGGGTCAGTGCAGTCTGTTATACACCAAGCTCTATTCAACCTCTTGGTCTTAACCTAACTGTGACTATACATAGCAAGGAAGATTTGTGAAGTAACGGAAGTTGGTAGTAAACTGGTCAGTGCAACTTAGTTACCGGTACCTTACAAACTCTGGGTATTATCCTACTGCCAGTACACTGGTCCATGCAGTTTGTTAGTTCACAGCCCTGGCCCCTGGGTATTAACCTGCTGCCAGTACACTGGTCGTGCAACACCTAGCCTCAAGCAGGGAAATTGCTAGGTTGCCAGTACACTGATCTGTGCCGCCTTATAAGTTCTCTGGCCCTCCTGACCTATTTTCGGATAGCAAGGAGTCCAGGTACCGGTAATTCCTAACCTGTGTTAGAGATTACCAACCCTCTCTGTTATACAGGCCTGCCTGCTATAGCAAGGAGGTGCACACTGGATGTGTAAGCCAAGTGGTGGGAATGAGACCCATCATTTGGATGTACCGGTAACAATAAGGTAAGCTTGGCTCAACCCGTGGAACTGGTACCTGAAGGGTGTCCAAACCCTATAGCAGGTGCAGACCACAAACTGTTCTACCTTCATGGGTAGTTACGGTTGTTTGTAACCTGGGGTGGTGTTAAGGAGAGCTGCCAGTACACTGGTCAGTGCATTTCTCCTTAAGATTGCTCCGGCATAAAACTTTGAGAACTTTAAGCAATGTGTTGGGACCAGCCGGAAGACGTCAACGGAGGACCAAACCTGCCGTTGAGCCACTGCAGGGACGAGCCAGATGCAGACCAATAGATGTTGGACCACAACTTCAAGAAGGCTGTACAATAGACTTCCCTTCTCACTTGCTAGGCCTCCATAAACGAGGATACAATACACATAGTCTATCATTGTGCTAATAAAATATTTTGTAGGCTGCAGGCAAACTCTGTAGAGTTTGCCTAAGGTAATATTTTATCTTCGCAGCCAATGCAATACACACCCACCAAACCGTCACGTAAACTCAACCTCAGTGACTCCTTTCTTTTCCTTTGTAAACTATGATAAAAGTGCTGTGCAAAATTATTAATTGTGTAACGTATAAACTCATGCTATCTAAGTTCTAGAAGTGCTTAGTGATATATTGATTTTCGTGTGCCAAGACGGGTGCGCTTTTGTAACTAATATATGCCCTATGATGAACTCTAATAGTTGAGTCTTAAAAGTGTATTTAAACCATTGCGTTTGCGATATTTATTATTTAGAGTGATGAACCCAGTCTTAACGTATTATAACTTGTGCCATTGTTGGGTTATTTCTGTCCATATTCTGTGAATTATATTAAATGTTATTCATGTGTGTACAACTAGCTAGATAAGCCATTTAGTATTTGTAACCTTATTGTGAATATAATAACTGTAAATGTCCTTCTGTGTTGTACTTAACCCCTTGTATGTTTGTATGTGTGTTTGTGTCTGATTGTATTCCTTGCTCCATCAAAAGTGGACCTACGAAATAAGTCAGCTAAACCCAGTAAAAATCCTGGTATAACAAAAAGTACCAGTAGTCAACATGCAAAGGTGCCAGCATCGTATATCAGTTTACATATGAACATCACTACGATCACTACAATCACATTTACAAAACTGCCAAAGAATACACGAGTGTGTGATCTACATGGACCTGGTGAAAGCCTTAGACAAAGTTTCTCACGGGGGACTCTTGAAGAAGGCTGAGAACTTTAGGGTCGAGGGAAACCTGCAGTGGATATATGCCTCTCTCCTGAAAGTAAAGAAGTTCAGTTATGAGTAAGGCAATCTGGATTATCTGTGAGTGGAATTAATCCAGCAGTTTAATACCTTCCAGAAATTTGCAGGAATGGTTGCCTTTTTGTGCTAAAACGGAGTAGCAAGAGGAGGTTTATGTTGTTGTTGTTGTTCCCCAGGCTGTCTGACCGAACAGCCCCAAGGTCCCAAGTTAGGCCAAGGCTATAACCGAGCACCCCCACAGAACCCTCTCTGCTTACCACTAAGAAAGCCCAGGTGACCGAAGCCACTCCTAGGCGAGGAGCTGAGAAGGGCGCGGTAACGCCCGGGACACCGAAGCCCCGCCCAAGGCCCTGTGCCCCTCAGCAATTATGAAGGGAAAGTTGTGGGGCAAGGGAAAAATGTGACGCTTTGGCTCCCAGTCTGTCAACCTCTTTGGTTGGCAGTAGGTAGGTCAATCCACGGAAAAGACACTGTCACTTGAGATCTAGAAAATATATAAGTAAAAGGAACAGTCAGAGTAAGCTATGGGTATGGCAGAGATCGCTCAGCTCTCACTCTGATAGACCAGCCCATCACCACATGGCTAGAATTCAATCCTCTCAGCATCAGCTAGGAAAGGCCCTAGAAAGCCGTCTTTGGCGGAGGGATACCGTACCTACCCTATTTCAATGGGCACCCGCCAAGCACCAGCACCAGCCGAACAGGGCGGTGCTCCTGGGAAGTGCTACAGGTGGCTGATAGCCTATATGCATAGCTTCAGCTCCTGTTTCACCACCTGGCCTCCTTTGCTGATCCTTTCCATGCCTCACCAATATTGAAGGCAACCCCAGTTTGCCCTTCATAACACCCCCTCGTCCTACATTATACGACAACCACATTAAATATATACTACAAAAACAAAAAAATGGCACGAAAGGTCTTAATATTGGCAAAGAAATGGGGCAAAAGGTCTGAAAATCGCCAAGCTAATGGGATGAATGTTTTGAAATCTCAAAACTAATAGGGCTAAACATGAGGGAGGAGGAGGACTCGAAAAACCAATTAACTGCCTCCCCTTAAGTAGGCGACTAACCATGGTAATAATCACGAGGTGTAGCGTGTGGGTCCTGAAAGCGCCTGAACAGTATATACTGAGCCTTTAGTCAGAGTCGAGGGTATTTATATCAGCCTTTTATCAGGGCTTCCACAGAGCGAATATTTTTCGCCCTAAATCCCCACCCCACTTCCGAGTTTCAGGCTATAAGGAAGTTGGAGCTGTCATTTATAAATACATATAAGCAAATTCAGCAAACTTTCTATCCATCATCAACTCTTATAAATTCTGTATATCTCCTAAATATTGATGTTTACAGTTCCAACTTCCTTATAGACCACAATTCGCAAGTGGTCAATTACATTAAACTCTTTCTTGCACTAAATTTGTACCTTTACATGGCCATTCGAAGAGGGGTAAAGAGTTGGGGGGGGGGGGGGGGGGTGAAGCAAGTCAAATCAGCTGGGGGGGTTCGGGGGGGGGGGGGGCTGTAAATAAATAAATTAAAATAAATAAATTAAAACAAACAAATAAATAAATAAATAATAAACAAATAAATAGATAAACAAGATTCCCCTTCTACATAAATATTAATGTGTTTTTTTCGGTACAAAAATTTACCCAGTCCACCAAATGCCCCCCCCCCCCCCCCCCCCTTATGTCCCCACGGATCCCCGAACCTCCTACCCCCCTGATCCAACTCAACGATGAACCTGCTACAGGAAAATGAGCGGAGCTGCTCTTACCACCACGAGCCCCCACTGGTCGAGCCAAAGTGATACCACAAATGACGTCACATCAGAGGGATCCCTGGATTGGCGGAGACGCTCGCCCAGGCACTCCCCTGATTGGCTGACCAAGACAGGTGAAAGAGGATGCAAGAGTCTGGAAAGGTGGAAGTACACATAAGAAAAGTGACAGTTGACGACCTGACCTAAGGGGTCATCTGATTAGCTGGAAGAGGAACAAGATATCCTCCTCCAGGCCTTGTAAGGACCCCTGGCTGCTGCCAGAATCATGTCAGTCTACTGTTCCAAAGAACGCGGACCTCCTCTCCCTCCTCACCCCAGTTCTCCCTTCAGTAACTACCGGCATTAAGGAAACATCAAGGTGGTATGCGGGATGATACGAGTTCGATCCCACCCAGGGCAGCAGGTATTTGTGGCACACTTGCCAACTCCCTACCCCTCGAATAGTTCTATTTGTATTAAGCTTCCACTACAAAGAATTTCTCATTGTATATATATATACTGAATATGCCATTTGATAATAAAGTGTATCTTAAGTTATAATATTAATTTACTTACCGCTTGGGGTTGTAATTTGTTGTGCTTACTACTGCCTTGGCCCATGATCTCTTGTTTACTTGTCTTCCTCAACACTTCATAGGTAGGGTACCGGTATTTCTTCTTCTGTTTCTTCTCCTAAGCCGGTGTCACACGAGCAGTTTTTCTCCTAAGTCAGTGTCACACAAGAACTTTTTCTCCTAAGCCGGTGTCACACGAGCACTTTTTCTCCTAAGCCGGTGTCACACAAGCACTTTTTCCGGCAATGTTCGATGAGCAAGTGTTTTCTTTTTCGTAATATTTTTAGGCTCGTTCGCATTGAATTCGGAAACTAGATTTGAGGTAGTTTATGCTAGGTGGCTTTTTCGCATTCACGTTTCCAGATATATACTTTCATAATTAGATATTTGTGAAGTCCACGAATATCTATGAGTGGGTGGGTTAGAGACTATGGCATCCGAGTGTACCTGGAATTGTAGACAGGTTAAGGGGGTGGTGCTTGTTTTATCTTTCTCTCCTTTTCTCTCTTTCCCTGGCTTGTATCCATTCGGCCCCATTCACCCAACTGTTTTAAGACGTTTATCCCCATCCAGGTGTCGATTTCTTCCTGGCAAGCGATAGCTAGCCAGCAGAAAACCGGCTTCGCGGGAGACATTTTTCTATCGAAAAATGTACAAATTTAGCTTGCTGTCAAAAAAAAAATATATATATATATATACTGGCTCGCTACCGCTCGCCAGGAAAATATTGACACCTGGAAGGGGGTAAACGTCTTAAAACAGACTGAGTGGGGCCGAATGGATACAAACCAAAGAGAGAGGGAGAGAAAGAGAAAAAAAGCGAGGAGGGCTCCCTTAAGGGGGTAGTGGTTGTTTTTTGGTCTATATATTTATCTATTAACCCTTTTGGTCTATATATTTATCTATTAACCCTTTGGCTGCGGGCTGTTTTGGTCTATATATTTATCTATTAACCCTTTGAGGCGGGCTGTTTTGGTCTATATATTTATCTATTAACCCTTTGGCTGCGGGCTGTTTTGGGCTATATATTTATCTATTAACCCTTTGGCTGCGGGCTGTTTTGGTCTATATATTTATCTATTAACCCTTTGGCTGCGGGCTGTTTTGGTCTATATATTTATCTATTAACCCTTTGGCTGCGGGCTGTTTTGGGCTATTTAGGGCCTATTCAGGCACTCCTGAATGATAAATGAAGCATCTGCATTAAATGAAGTGTATTCTGCCAAAAACTAGGTGAAAATAGCTTCAAAATGACACCAGAACGGACCGTATCTGGTTCACCCGCAGTGATCCTAGTGAAACGCGGGAACCCCGCTATTATGTAACACTCGCTCGCTTGGCTGCACTTATGAGACACAGAGAGAGACTCGCCCGCCACACAGCCTTTGAAGCCTGGAAATTGCTGTAACTTGCCAAAACATTCCAGAACGTCACCCGCAGCGAATGGGTTAATGTATTTTTGGGTTTCCTCGCTAGATCTCCATCAAGCAAAAAAAAGCACCCCCAGACCCCCTTTCAAGATAAATGTGTACATTTTTCGGTAGAAAAATGTCCCGGCTCAAGGCCAATTCCTTCTAAAGGTACAGGCTCGCTATCGCTCGCCAGGAAAACATCGACACCTAAATGACCCGAAAGGTCTTAATATTGACAAAGAAATGGGGTGAAAAGTCTCAAAATCGCCAAACTAATGGAACGAACGTCTTCAAATGTCAAAACTAATATGCTAAACATGAGGGAGAAAGGGGTGGAGAAAAACCAACTCCCCCCTCCCCCCCTTTAACCCTTAACCCTTTCAGTAAACCATGACATATTCGTTCATTATATCCAGGGTACTGCTAGCCGATATCCAGGGTACTGCTAGCCGATATTCAGGGTACTGCTAGCCGATATTCAGGGTACTGCTAGCCGATATTCAGGGTACTGCTAGCCGATATTCAGGGTACTGCTAGCCGATATTCAGGGTACTGCTAGCCGATATCCAGGGTACTGCTAGCCGATATTCAGGGTACTGCTAGCCGATATTCAGGGTACTGCTAGCCGATATTCAGGGTACTGCTAGCCGATATTCAGGGTACTGCTAGCCGATATTCAGGGTACTGCTAGCCGATATTCAGGGTACTGCTAGCCGATATTCAGGGTACTGCTAGCCGATATTCAGGGTACTGCTAGCCGATATCCAGGGTACTGCTAGCCGATATCCAGGGTACTGCTAGCCGATATTCAGGGTACTGCTAGCCGATATTCAGGGTACTGCTAGCCGATATTCAGGGTACTGCTAGCCGATATCCAGGGTACTGCTAGCCGATATTCAGGGTACTGCTAGCCGATATTCAGGGTACTGCTAGCCGATATTATTAAGTTTAGAAAGGGTCTGTGGGGGCTTAATGGTTAATTGAAGTAGATATGACGACTTTTGCTGTCTACCACAATGGCTTACGGTCTTTTAGAAAGGGTCTGTGGGGGCTTAATGGATAATTGAAGTAGATATGACGACTTTTGCTGTCTACCACAATGGCTTACGGTCTTTTCGCCCACCTATCTTTTCGCCCACACTAGGAGTCTTTTCGCCCAAACAATGAAGTCCCTTCGTCCAAATTAAATTTCGTTCGCCCACATCTTGAAGTCTTTTCGCCAGGAAAATATTGACACCTGGATGGGGGTAAACGTCTTAAAACAGTAGGCTGAATGGGGCCGAATGAATACAAGCCAAAGAGAGAGGGAGAGAAAGAGAACAAAAGCGAGGGTACAGTATTATAGGCACAAGTATAATCTATTAAGGGAACCCACCTCGCTTTTTGGCTCTTTCTCTCCCTCTCTCTTTGGCTTGTATCCATTCGGACCCATTCAGCCTACTGTTTTAAGACGTTTACCACGATCCAGATGAACCAGGTGTCAATATTTTCCTGGCGAGCCAGCATATATATATTTTTTTGTTTTGACAGCAAGCTAAATTTGTAAATTTTTCGATAGAAAAATGTGCCCGGCGAAGCCGGATTTCTTCATACAATGCTGACTCGCTTTCGCTCGCCAGGAAGAAATCGACACCTGGTTCATCTGGATGGTGATAAACGTCTTAAAAGAGTTGGGTGAATGGGGCCGAATGGATACAAGCCAAAGAGAGAGAGAGAGAAAGATAACAAAAGCCGGTGACCCCTCTTAATCCTTCTTATCAAGGTGTTTTAATTACCGTCTCCAGACAGATTATCTCTGGATGAATCACCTTCCACTCCCGCCTACACCGGTAACTTTGAGGTGAACTAATCCACTGAGGCGGAAGGGATTACCACTTATCTTAATCCACTGAGGCGCAGGGTGTCAAACCGAAGCAATTTTGATTCAAGACTTGAATGAATATGAGAAGAAATGCAAGATAACTAACATGATATAGCATTATTTTGGCCATTTTATAACTTCCAAGACATAATTTGAACTATAAACCATAATTTTATCTTTACATAATCAATTATAAAGCCTAAACAAAAATTAACTGGGCTTTCGTTTGACACCCTGCCGGGCTGAGTGAGGCGGAAGGGATTACCACTTATCTTAATCCACTGAGGCGGAAGGGATTACCACTTATCTTAATCCACTGAGGCGGAAGGGATTACCACTTATCTTAATCCACTGAGGCGGAAGGGATTACCACTTATCTTAATCCACTGAGGTGGAAGGGATTACCACTTATCTTAATCCACTGAGGCGGAAGGGATTACCACTTATCTTAATCCACTGAGGCGGAAGGGATTACCACTTATCTTAATCCACTGAGGCGGAAGGGATTACCACTTATCTTACTCCTTCTTATCAAGGTGTTAAGGGGGGTGACCTGTTTTGGTTCTGTCCTTTTCTATCTTTCTCTGGCTTGTACCCATTTGGCCCCATTGAGCCTACTGTTTTAAGACGTTTATCCCCATCCAGGTGTCAATTTTGTACTGGTGAGTGGTAGCGAGCCAGCATATTTTTTATTTTTGTTTGATAGCAGGCTAAATCTGTACATTTTTCGATAGAAAAATTTCTCCGGCGAAGCCGGATTTCTTCATATAATGCTGGCTCGCTTTCGCTCGCCAGGAAGAAATCGACACCTAGATGGGGATAAACGTCTTAAAATAGTTGGCTGAATGGGGCCGAATGGATACAAGCCAGAGAAAGATAGAAAAGGACAGAACAAAAACAGGTCATCCCCTTTAACTTCCACCCCACCTTTCCTCCATCCCTTCCACTATTGGTAGGAGGTGGAGTGAGGGAGGGGGATTGAGGAGGTGGAGTGAGGGAGGTTGAGTGAGGGAGGGGGTTGAGGAGGTGGAGTGAGGGAGGGGGGTTGAGGAGGTGGAGTGAGGGAGGGGGGTTGAGGAGGTGGAGTGAGGGAGGGGGGTTGAGGAGGTTGGAGTGAGGGAGGGGGGTTGGGGAGGTGGAGTGAGGGAGGGGGGTTTGAGGAGTGAGGGAGGGGGGTTGAGAGTGAGGGAGGAGGGGGTTGGGGAGTGGAGTGAGGAGGGGGGTTGGGGGGTGGGAGTGAGGGAGGGGGGTTGGGAGGTGGAGTGAGGGAGGGGGTTGGGGAGGTGAGAGAGGGGGGGGTTGGGGAGGTGGAGTGAGGGAGGGGGGTTGGGGAGGTGGAGTGAGGGAGGGGAGTTGAGGAGGTGGAGTGAGGGAGGGGGGTTGGGAGGTGGAGTGAGGGAGGGGGGTTAGGGAGGTGGAGTGAGGGAGGGAGGTTATAGAGGGGGTTAGGGAGGTGGAGTGAGGGAGGGGTGAGGAGGTGGAGTGAGGGAGGGGGGTGAGGAGGAGGTGGAGTGAGGGAGGGGGTTGGGGAGGTGGAGTGAGGGAGGGGGAGGTGGAGTGAGGGAGGGGGGTTGGGGAGGTGTAGTGAGGGAGGGGGGTTGGGGAGGGGGGGTGAGGGAGGGGGGTTGGGGAGGTGGAGTGAGGGAGGGGGGTTGAGGAGGGGAGTGAGGGAGGGGGTTGAGGAGGTGAGTGAGGGAGGGGGGTGGGGGAGGTGGAGTGAGGTAGGGGATTCGGGAGGTGGAGTGAGGGACGGGGGTTGGGGAGGTGGAGTGAGGGACGGGGGTTGGGGAGGTGGAGTGAGGGAGGGTGGTTGGGGAGGTGGAGCAAGGGAGGGGGGTTGGGGAGGTGGAGCGAGGGAGGGGGGTTGGGGAGGTGGAGCGAGGGAAGGGGGTTGGGGAGGTGAAGTGAGGGAGGGGGGTTGGGGAGGTGGAGTGAGGGAGGGGGTTGGGGAGGTGGAGTGAGGTAGGGGATTGGGGATGTGGAGTGAGGGACGGGGGTTGGGGAGGTGGAGTGAGGGACGGGGGTTGGGGAGGTGGTATGAGGGGAGGGGGGTTGGGGAGGTGGTGTGAGGGAGGGGGGTTGGGGAGGGGAGGTGGAGTGAAGGAGGGGGTTGGGGAGGTGGAGTGAGGCAGGGGGGTTGGGGAGGTGGAGTGAGGTAAGGGGATTGGGGAGGTGGAGTGACGGAGGGGGGATGGGGAGGTGGAGTGAGGGAGGGGGTTGGGGAGGTGGAGTGAGGGAGGGTTGGGAGGAGTGGAGTGAGGGAGGGGGTTGGGGAGGTGGAGTGAGGGAGGGGGGTTGGGGAGGTGGAGTGAGGGAGGGGGGTTGGGGGGTGGAGTGAGGGAGGGGGGTTGGGGAGGTGGAGTGAGGGAGGGGGGTTGGGAGGTGGAGTGAGGGAGGGGGGTTGGGAGGTGGAGTGAGGGAAGGGGGTTGGGAAGGTGGAGTGAGGGAGGAGGTTGGGGAGGTGGAGTGAGGGAGGGTGGCTGGGGAGGTGGAGTGAGGGAGGGGGGTTGGGGAGGTGGAGTGAGGAGGGGGGTTGGGGAGGTGGTATGATGGAGGGGGGTTGGGGAGGGGGGTGGGGGAGGGGGGTTGGGGAGGTGGAGTGAGGGAGGGGGGCTGGGGAGGTGGAGTGAGGGAGGGGGGTTGGGGAGGTTGAGTGAGGGAGGGGGGTTGGGAAGGTGGAGTGAGGGAGGGGGGTTGGGGAGGTGGAGTGAGGGAGGGGGGTTGGAGAGGTGGAGCGAGGGAGGGGGGTTGGGGAGGTGGAGCGAGGGAGGGGGGTTGGGGAAGTGGGTGCGGCTCTGGCCAAGTTATAGTGTGCTGGGAGTGGGTTGGAACAATGGAATATTGTGGGGCAAACTGTTACAGTACCTGCGACTAAATAAGTCAGTGTCCATCGGTCATTACGTTTAGGCTTGCTCTGGTTGCTGTATTAATGTCTGTCAGATGTGAATGAGGGTGGGGTATGTGTAGGAAACATGTTTGTTATAGTTTCACTCGGTTGTACCGGTAATACAAAAAGGATCAAGTGAATAGTTCGAAGCCTATTACTTGCTGAGAGGCCCTTTTTTAAAACTGATTAAAATCGTCTAATAGTAGCCAGTATAAAGTTAACAGACGTCACCGGTACCAGAATGGGGGTAAACTGATATATATATATACTATATTATAAAAAACAAATGACATGAATTGTTTATATCCGAATCATCATAACCAATGTTATTGCCCCGTGAAAAAAAAAAAAAAAAAAAAAAAAAAAAAAAAAAAAAATATATATATATATATCTATATATAATATATATATATATAATATATATATATATATATATATATATTAATAGACTTATCTATTATATATATATATATCAGGATATATATCTATCTATATATATATATTTATATATATTTATCATATAATGGTTAGAGCGCGTAAAATGTTGTGGGGAATTTGCGTCATGTGTTACTCCAACAGTATACCACCTCACACAGTATTATTTCATCACCAAGTGGAAATGCCCAGGAATTCCCACCCCCTCCTCCACAATGTAACACTTCCGCTTCCGGTTGCTTCATTGTTGGGGCGAGAGAAAAGACTTCATTGTTGGGGGGAATGGACTTCCTTGATGGGTGTTGGGGTGACACGTACTGTACCCTCCTTGTTTGGGCGAATGAAACTGTTTTGTTTGGGCGAAATAGACTTTAAACCATCACAATAACAAAAAGGAATTGCCTTAAAGTGAAATATAAGTGAAATACGCAGAAATATTGCGCTATTATTTGAGAACATCTGGGTGATAATTTTGGTTTCTCGTTATGTTAACCCTTTCAAGCTCCAATACGCGTTTTCTGTTGTTTCTGGATACTATTAGGGACGAGTTATTCAGATCAGTAACTGTATATGGAAGTCATGCGAGGGTTGATTGAGATAGTATTTACTCTCTTAATACCCACAGATCCCTTCCTAAGCTGCATATAAAAAGAGTGCTATTGATAGCCAAAATAAACTGCTAAAACGCGTCAGAGCTTCAAGGGGTTTAACCAATTCTGTACCGGCGACAGTCTTTGTATTTGGATTCTAGATATATATGGACGATGTTGTGCAGCTTAAGAAGGATCTGTGGTAGTAAAATGGGTCAAGTGAGAGAGTTCGGACGCGTGCGTAAGCCGCTGTCACACGAGCGATTTTTCCGTAAATTTTCCATGAGCACATTTTTTCTCGTTATATTTAGGGACTTTTTTAGTACCGGTATCGGCAACTAGACTGAATGTGGAAGTACGTTAGGAGGTTGCTTGAATTCTGATACAGTGTAATAATGAAGATGGCAAGTCATTACTGCCCGTAAAAATTGCTCGAAAAAAAAACGGCTCGTGGGACTAATAGTAGCAAGTACTAAAGTGAAACCGACGACACCGGTACAGTATGAGGTTCCTGGGGATCATCTTACTTAACCCTTTTTTACTACCACAGGTCCTTCTTGAAATGCACCAAAAATCATCTAAAAAATAGCACAAATAAAACCATAAAGGACGTCGCCGGTACAGAAGGGGTTTTAAGGGGAGGAATGGTGGGTAATCTGGACACTCTTCTTCATATTAAGCCCCATTAGTTTTCAGTTTTGAAGACGTTCAGCCCATTTACTTGTCGAATAGAAAATGTTTTGCAATATATATAGTTTTTTAGTTGATGTGTACAATAATATTCATAAAATTAGTTTCACAGAGATATACTCTCACAATTAGAAATAGGCGAGGCCCACCGAAATTTTAAGAGAGTGATTGTACAGTCGCGCTAATAAGTCGGTCGCGGCATAATTGGTTTCAGCCAAATATCTAAGCTTCATTTCTTGATATCGAGTGAAATTATACAAAACATGTTCCTAAACTTGTCCACCCGATTCAACATCTGACAGATATTAATACAGCACAGAGCGAGCAAAAACACAATGACAGCTGGGACGTGACTTATAAAATTAACGCGGACTGTACATCCCTAATAATCCAAGTACCCCACCACCATGGCTACCCTTTCGCCCAGTCACTCCCAAAATCACGACACTTCACGATGCGCAGTCTGGTCCTTCTGCCAATTGTCTTCCGTTCACTGAGGGCCTCCCACGTGATCACCAAGCGATTTATGATACCCCACTACCATAATAAACAAGGGGAATATCCTCCACAAACGCGGTAAATTAACTCAAATGCCAAGAGGTGTTACTTTTTAGCAAAGGCATTGATTTCCCGAGCGAGCAACGGTTGAAGAGTCTACAAGTTGAAGATCAATCAGGGTGTTGCCAGGTCAGGTTTGCTAGATAGTAAACAAAGTTGCCGAAAACCGCTAGGACTAACGGCACCATCTCTACTATAGCGCGTTATTATGGATCAAATCTCCAAAATATCGCTAGGAATTAATTTCGCCTAAGTGTAAAAAATTTGCCTCTAGATCGAATTGAAATACATTCTATATTCTGTTTCTTTTCAGCTAACGATAAATTTGAATCCCTTTGCAAGATAATTTATCGATACTTAATGGAAAAAAAATATGAAAAACTACTATGTCTCGGCATCATATCAAGACCAAGTTTATATATTCTAACACACCATATTTCACGACAGAATCTTAAAAATAAAATGAGAAAATCATGAGGGGGAACTTTGCAATTGACAGTCAGTTGAAAAAGTGAGCTAAATTGGCAACACTGCTCTGACTGGTCCGAGTTAAAAAGATTTCAAGTCGTACTTTTCACTCAATTTCGTACGTTTGCCAAAACCCAGCGATATCCATAACTAGGATTTTACGGTTCTCCTTGGTTGTAGAACAAAAGCAGGGCTTTTGGGATTTTGAAGCGAAAGTAATTGTAAGATATATTTTGTTCTTAGAGGAATGTAAAAAAGGCATTAGTATTGCGTGTAAAGAATACTTATACGATATTAAAATGTATGTATGATAGCCCCTGGAGCGAGCGAAATACCACCACCCGACTAAACGTCATGCCGAGTTGTCAACGTTGCCATCCACGGTGTATTTTGGTTTATATTCTATTAACACTAGATATAGACCAATCTTGATTGATCGTAGGATGGACCTCTGGGAATGTAGAGGTAGGAGGTATATGAACTGGCCCCCTTTGAGTCACACAGGAAGGCTCTTAAAGCTTGAGCAGCAAAGCGTCTTTAATATTAGCAGGGACAATAGTAGAAATTAAGGGCAGAAATTTCCACCTGGAGAATTTTTGTTTTTGAACCTCTTTCTCCCTCATGTTTAGCCACCATTGCTTTTGAGATATTAAGACGCTTGGCCACCTTAGTTTGCCGATTGTAAGAACCCTCGACCCCATTTCTGTCAATTTTAAGAACATTCGTTGCCAGTTAGGTGTAGAATTTTTTCCTGTGCGAGCCGATAGAGAGCCTGTAATTTAAGGGGAACCGGCCTTCGGCCCAGACATTTTTCTACCGAAAAAATGTACAAATGTATCTGGAAGGGGGTCTAGGGTGAGTAATTTTAAGCTTGATGGAGGTCTAGGGAATCAACTACAAACCTGCCCTTAGGGGGGTAGGCCGTATAAATGTTATTGAATGCCCGCCATCATTTTAGTATGTTTTATTTGTGTTTAGTTTCCTCCTCAGACCTCCATCAAGCGGCCCCTCCAAGTGACCCTCCTTCAGAGATGAAATTGTACACGGGTCGATAGAAAAATGTCGGTTTCTCTTAAATTACAGGCTCGCTCTATCGATCGCCAGGATAAAATCGAGACCAAAATGACACGAAACAGTCTTAATATTGTAAAAGATATGGAGCAGAAAGGTCTTAAAATCACCAAACTATGGGACCCAAACGTCGTAAAAAAATGAAAACTACATGGCGGCTAAACATGAGGAGGAAGGGGGGGACCAGATAAATAACTCATATCCCCTTAACACCTTTTGACAGTTTATTCCTGGATCATATTATTATGTTCCTTCCAACAAGCCAACGATACTCCTAATATCGATTATTACTGAAATTACACAAACACATGTGGCAGTCCTGTGGGAAATCTCGAAAATCCAGGATGCTCACACCGAAAAACGATTTTATGCAAAACATGAGGAAGGATCTGTGGGGAATTTATGCAACATAGGAAGGATCTGTGGGAACTATAAGGGTACAAGACTATCTCAATTAACCCTACGGACTTTCCACACCACCCCCTAAATCTGAATAAAATCGTCTAATAATAGCCAGGAAAACAGAAAACAAAACACGCCATGGTACCTTCTTGTATGGGGGGTGGCTTCCTTTTCGTTGTATTCTGGCAACTAGGCTATTAGACGGTTTTAATCAGCTTAGGAAGGACGTCTACCCGTTGAAAGATGACAGACTATCTCAATGCGTCGTTTTAGCTACCACACACCTTCCTAAGCTTAATAAAATCGTCTATTAATAGCCAGAAAAACAGGCAAGAAATACGTGATGGGATCTTATAAAAGTACCAGCGACGTGGGTTAATTCTATCTTATTCTAGCTATATTTAGACGATAGTAGGCAGCTTAGGAAGGATCTGTGGTAGTTAAAAAGGGTTGGTTTGAGATAGTGTTAAGGCCAATTATTGCTAGAGGTCCTTCCTAAGCTGATTTAAAGCGTCTAATAGTTGTCAGAATGGGATGAAAAGAACGTCCCTGGTACTCTGAGGATTATTAACAGAGGTGTGGGCGTATTAACAGAGGTGTGGGCGTATTCTGAAAACAGGTAAGGGGAGTTGGATCGCTTTTATGAGCCCCTTTCTCCCTTACGTTAAGCCCCATTTTGTTTTGAGATTATAAGACGTTCGGCCCGTAGTTTTGGCGATTT
>CM064562.1:36462438-36512438 GCA_032716605.1 Paralithodes platypus
GCTATAAGGAAGTTGGAGCTGTAGACATCGATATATAACAACAATTACCGGCTAAAAAGACGGTTTGTAGTGCATTTATAAATACATATAAGCAAATTCAGCCAAACTTTCTAATCCATCATCAACTCTTATAAAATCTGTATATCGCCTAACTAGTGATGGTTTACAGTTCCAACTTCCTTATAGAACCACAATTCGACACGTGGTCAATTACATTAAACTCATTTCTTGAACTAAATGTGTACCTTTATGGCCATTCGAAGAGGGGGTAAAGGAGTGGGGGGGTGGGGGGGGGCGGGGGGGGTTTTGTGAGTTGAAGAAAGTCAATATCAAGTGGGGGGTTCGGGGGTGGGGGGGGCTGTAAATAAATAACATTAAAATAAATAAATTAAAACCAACAAATAAATAAATAAATAGATAAACAAATAAATAGATAAAACCAAGAGTACCCTTCTACATTAAATATTAATGTGTTTTTTTCGGTACAAAAATTTACCCAGTCCACCCAAATGCCCCCCCCCCCCCCCCCCCCCCCACCTAGGTCCCCACGGATCCACGCACCTCCTACCCCCCTGATCCAACTCAACGATGAACCTGCTACAGGAAAATGAGCGGAGTGGAGCTGCTCGTACCACCACGAGCCCCAACTGGTCGAGCCAAAAAAGTGGGATACCACAAATGACAGTCACCTCAGAGGGAGCATGGATTGGCGGAGGACGCTCGACCCGGCAATCCCCGCATTGGCTGAACCAAGACAGGTGAATGAAAGAGGGATGCAAGAGTTCTGGAAAGGTGGAAAGTACACATAAGAAAAGTGACAGTTGACGAACATGACCTAAGGGGTCAATGATTAGCTGGAAAGAGGAACAAAGATATCCTCACTCCAGGCCTTGTAAGGACCCCTGGCTGCTGCCAGAATCATGTAAGTCTACTGTTCCAAAAGAACGCGGACCTCCTCTCCATCCTCACCCCAGTTCTCCCCTTCAGTAACTAAAAACCCCCGGCATTAAGGAAACCTCAAGGTGGTATGCGGGATGATACGAGTTCGATCCCCACCAGGGCACGCAGGTATTTGTGGCACAAATTGCCAACTCCCTACCCACTCGAATAGTTCTATTTGTATTAAGCTTCCACTACAAAGAATTTCTCATTGTATATATACTATACTGAATATGCCATTTGATAATAAAGTGTATCTTAGTTTATAATATTAATTTACTGAAAACGCTGGGGTTTGTAATTTGTTGTGCTTTACTCACTGCCTTGGCCCATGATTCTCTTGTTTACTTGTCTTCCCTCAACAATTCATTAGGTAGGGTTAACGGTATTTCTTCTTCTGTCTTACTTCTTCTCCTAAGCCGGTGTCACACGAGCAAGTTTTTTTCTCCTAACGTCAGTGTCACACAAGAACTTTTTACTCCTAAGGGCCAGGTGGTCCCACGAGCACTTTTTCTGCCTAAGCCGGGTGTCACACAAGCACTTTTTACGGCAATGTTCGATGAGCAAGTTGTTTTTCTTTTTCGTAATAGTTTTAGGCTAGTTCGCATTGAATTCGGGAAAACTAGGATTTGAGGTAGGTCGTTTATGCTAGGTGGCTTTTTTCGCATTCACGTTTCCAGATAGATACTTTCATAATTAGATATTTTGTGAAGTCCACGAATATCTCTGAGTGGTGTGGTGTTAGAGACGATGGCATCCGGAGTGTAACCTGGAATTGTAGAAAGGTTAAGGGGGTGGTGCTTGTTTTATCTTTCTCTCCTTTTCTCTCTTTCCCTGGCTTGTATAAATTCGGCCCCATTCACCCAACTGTTTTAAAGACGTTTTATCCCCATACACGGTGTCGGATTTCTGTCCTGGCAAGCGATAGATAGCCAGCAGAAAAACCGGCCTTGCGGGAGACATTTTTCTATCGAAAAAATGTACAAATTTTGCTCTGCTGTCAAAAAAAATAAATAATTATAAATACTGGCTCGCTACCGCTCGCCAAGGAAAATATTGACACCTGGAAGGGGGTAAACGTCTTAAAACAGGACGGAGTGGGGCCGAAGATGGATACAAACCAAAGAGAGAGGAGAGGGGAGAAAGAGAAAAAAAAGCGAGCGAGTGCTCCATTAAGGGGGTGGTGGTTGTTTTTTGGTCTATATATTTATCTATTAACCCTGTGGCTGCGGGCTGTTTTGGTTCTACTATATTTATCTATTCACCCTTTGGACTGACGGGCTGTTTTGGTCTATATATTTATCTATTCACCATTTGGCTGCGGGCTGCGTTGGTCTATATTATTTATCTATTAACCCTTTGGCTGCGGGCTGTTTTGGGCTATATATTTATCTATTAACCCTTTGGCTGCGGGCTGTTTTGGTCTATATATTTATCTATTAAAATTTGGCTGAGGGCTGTTTTGGGGCTATATATTTATATATTAAACCCTTTGGCTTCGGGCTGTTTTGGGTCTATATATTTAATCTATTAACCCTTTGGATTCTGCGGGCTGTTTTGGTCTATATATTATCTATTTAACCCTTTGGCTGCGGGCTGTTTTGGGCTATTTAGGGGCCTATTCAGGCATCTCCTGAATGGTAAATGAAGCATCTGCATTAAATGAAGTGTATTCTGCCAAAAAATAGGTGAAAATAGCTTACAAAATGGACACCAGAACGAGACCGTATCTGGTTCACCGAGTTGTGATACTAGTGAAACGACGGGAACCCCGCTATTATGTTAACCACGCGCTCGCTTGGCTGCACTTATGAGACACAGAGAGAGACTCGCCCGCCACCCAGCCTTTGCAGCCTGGAAATTGCTGTAACTTGCCAAAACATTACCAGAACGTCACCCCGCAGCGAATTGGTTAATGTATTTATTGGGTTTCCTCGCTAGATCTCCATCAAGCACAAAAAAGCACCCCCAGACCCCCTTTCAAGATACATGTGTACATTTTTACGTAGAAAAAATGTCCCGGCTCAAGGCCAATTCCTTCTAAAGGTACAGGCTCGCTATCGCTCGCCAGGAAAACATCGGGACCACCTAAATGGGACCTGACAGGTCTTAATATTGACAAAGAAATGGTGGGTGAAAAGTCTCAAAATCGCCAAACTAATGATTATAGAACGAACGTCTTCAAGTGTCAAAACCTAATATGCTAAACATGAGGGAGAAAGGGGTGGAGAAAAACCGACCCCCCCCCCCTTTAACCACTAACCCTTTCAGTAAACCATGACATATGCGTTCATTATATCCAGGGTACTGCTAGGCCGATATCCCAGGGTAATGCTAGCCGATATTCAGGGTACTGATAGCCGATATTCAGGGTAATGCTAGCCGGATAATTTCAGGGTACTGCTAGCCGGATATTCAGGGTACTTGCTAGCGGCGATATTCATGGGTTACTGCTAGCCGTTATTCAGGGTACTGCTAGCCGATATTCAGGGTACTGCTAGCCGATATTCAGGGTACTGCTAGGCCGATATTAAGGGTACTGCTAGCCGAGATTTCAGGGTTACTGCTTAGCCGATATTCAGGGTACTGATAGCCGAAATTCAGGGTACTGCTAGCCGATATTCAGGGTACTGCTAGCCGATATTCATGGGTACTGCTTAGACGATATCCAGAGGTACTGCTAGCCGATATACCGGGTACTGCCGAGCCGATATTCAGGGTACTGCTAGCCGAATAGATTCAGGGTACTGCTAGCCGATATTCAGGGTACTGCTCGCCGATATCCAGGGTACTGCTAGCCGATATTCAGGGTACTGCTAGCCGATATTCAGGGTACTGCTAGCCGATATTATTAAGTTTAGAAAGGGTCTGTGGGGGCTTAATGGATAATTGAAGTAGATATGACGACTTTTGCTGTCTACCACAATGGCTTACGGTCTTTTAGAAAGGGTCTGTGGGGGCTTAATGGATAATTGTATTAGATATGACGACTTTTGCTGTCTACCACAATGGCTTACGGTCTTTTCGCACACCTATCTTTTCGCCCACACTAGGAGTCTTTTCGCCCCCAAACAATTGAAGTCCCTTAGTCCAAATTAAATTTCGTTCGCCCCACATCTTGAAGTCTTTTCGCCAGGAAAATATTGTCACCTGGATGGGGGTAAACGTCTTAAAACAGTAGGGGCCCTGAATTGGGGCCGAATGAATACAAGCCAAAGCGAGGAGGGAGAGAAAGAGAACAAAAAGCTAGGGGGTACAGTATTATAGGCACAGGTATAATAATCTAACGGGAACCCACCTCGCTTTTTTGGGGGCTTTTTCTCTCCCGCTCTCTTTGGCTTGTATCCATTCGGCCCCATTCAGCCCACTGTTTTAAGACGTTTACCCCAATCCAGGTGTCAATATTTTCCTGGCGAAGCCAGCATATATATATTTTTTTGTTTTGACAGCAAGCGCGAAATTTGTAAAATTTTTCGATAGAAAAATGTGCCCGGCGAAGCCGGATTTCTTGCATACAATGCTGACTCGCTTTCGCTCGCCAGGAAGAAATCGACACCTGGTTCATCTGGATGGTGATACAAGTCTTTAAAGAGTTGGGTGTATGGGGCCGAATGGATTACAAGCCAAAGAGAGAGAGGAGAGAAAGATAACAAAAGCCGGTGACCCCTCTTAATCCTTCTTATCAAGGTGTTTTAATTACCGTCTCCAGACAGCTTATCTCTGGATGAATTCACCTTCCACTCCCGCCTACACAGGTAACTTTGAGGTGAACTAATCCACTGAGGCGGAAGGGATTACCACTTATCTTAATCCACTGAGGGCGCAGGGTGTCAAACCCGAAGCAATTTTGATTCAAGGGATGAATGAATATGAGAAGAAATGCAAGATAAATAAACATGATATAGACGTATTTTGGCCATTTTTAAACTTCCCAGACATAATTTGAACTATAAACCATAATTTTATCTTTACATAATCAATTATAAAGCCTAAACAAAAATTAACTGGGCGTTCGTTTGACACCCTGCCGGACTGAGTGAGGCGGAAGGGATTACCACTTATCTTATCCATCCACTGAGGTGGAAGGGATTACAACTTCTCTTAATCCACTGAGGGCGGAAGGGGATTACCACTTATCTTCATCCACTGAGGCGGAAGGGATTACCACTTATCTTCATCCACTGAGGTGGAAAGGGAGTACCACTTATCTGAATCCACTGAGGCGGAAGGGATTACCACTTATCTTAATACAATGAGGAGGAAGGGATTACCACTTATCTTAATCCACTGAGGCGGAAGGGATTAACACCCTCTATCTTATCCCTTCTTATCAAAAACAAAGGTGTTAAGGGGGGTGACCTGTTTGGTTTCTGTCCTTTTCTATTCTTTCTCTGGCTTGTACCCATTTGGACCCATTGAGGATACTGTTTTAAGACGTTTATCCCATCACGGTGTCAATTTTGTACTGGTGGAGTGGGAGCGAAGCAAGAGTATTTTTTATTTTTGTTTGAATAGCAGGCTAAATCTGTACATTTTTCGATAGAAAAATTTCGCCGGCGAAGCCGGATTTCTTCATATAATGCTGGGTCGCTTTCGCTCGCCAGGATGAAGAAATCGACACATCGATGGGGATAAACGTCTTAAAATAGTTGGGCCTGAATGGGGCCGAATGGAGCAAGCCAGAAGAAAGATAGAAAAGGACAGACCAAAAAACAGGTCATACACTTTAACTTCCACCCCACCTTTCCTCCATCCCTTCCACTATTGGAAGGAGGTGGAGTGAGGGAGGGGGGTTGGGGAGGTGGAGTGAGGGAGGTTGAGTGAGGGAGGGGGTTGGGGATGTGGAGTGAGGGAGGGGGGTTGAGGAGGTGGAGTGCGCGAGGGGGGTTGGGGAGGTGGAGTGAGGGAGGGGGGTTGAGGAAGTGGAGTGAGGGAGGGGGGTTGGGGAGGTAGAGTGAGGGAGGAGAGTTGGGGAGGTGGGGTGAGGGAGGGGGGTTGGGGAGGTGGGAGTGAGGGGAGGGGGGTTGGGGAGGTGGAGTGAGGGTTGGGGGTTGGGAAGGTGGAGTGAGGGAGGGGGGTTGGGGAGGTGGAGTGAGGGAGGGGGGTTGGGGAGGTAGAGTGAGGGAGGGGGTTGGGGAGGTGGAGTGAGGTAGGGGATTCGGGAGGTGGAGTGAGGGAGGGGGGTGGGGGAGGTGGAGTGAGGGAGGGGGGTTGGGAGGTGGTAGTGAGGGAGGGGGGTTGGGGAGGTTGGAGTGAGGGAGGGGGGTTGGGGAGGGGGAGTGAGGGAGGGGGCGGGGGAGGTGGAGTGAGGGAGGGGGGTTGAGGAGGTGGAGTGAGGGAGGGGGGTTGGGGAGGTGGAGTGAGGGAGGGGGTTGGGGAGCGTGGAGTGAGGGAGGGGGGTTGGGGAGGTGGAGGTGAGGGAGGGGGGTTGGGGAGGTGTAGTGAGGGAGGGGGGCTGGGGAGGTGGAGTGAGGGAGGGGGGTTGGGGAGGTGGAGTGAGGGAGGGGGTTTGAGGAGGTGGAGTGAGGGAGGGGGGTTGGGGAGGTGGAGTGAGGGAGGGGGGTGGGGAGGTGGAGTGTGGGAGGGGAGTTGGGGGGGAGGTGGAGGTGAGGGGGGGGTTGGGGAGGTGGAGTGAGGGAGGGGGGTTGGGGAGGTGGAGTGAGGCAGGGGGGTTGGGGAGGTGGAGTGAGGCAGGGGGGTTGGGGAGGTGGAGTGAGGGAGGCAGGGGGGTTGAGGAGGTGGACTGAGGGAGGGGGGTTGGGGAGGTGGTAGTGAGGGAGGGGGGTTGGGGAGGTGGAGTGAGGGAGGGGGGTTGGGAAGGTGGATGTGAGGGAAGGGGTGTTGGGGAGGTGGAGTGAGGGAGGGGGTTGGGGAGGTGGTATGAGGGGAGGGGGGTTGGGGAGGTGGTATGAGGGAGGGGGGTTGGGGAGGGGAGGTGGAGTGAAGGAGGGGGGGTTGGGGAGGTGGAGTGAGGGAGGGGGGTTGGGGAGGTGGAGTGGGGGGGGGGGTTGGGGAGGTGGAGTGAGGGAGGGGGGTTGGGGAGGAGGAGCGAGGGAGGGTTGGGGAGGTGGAGGGAGGCAGGGGGGGTTGGGAGGTGGAGTGAGGGAGGGGGGTTGGGGAGGTGGAGTGAGGGAGGGGGGTTGGAGAGGTGGAGTGAGGGAGGGGGGTTGGAGAGGTGGAGTGAGGGAGGGGGGTTGGGGAGGTGGAGTGAGGGAGGGGGGTTGGAGAGGTGGAGTGAGGGAGGGGGGTTGGAGAGGTGGAGTGAGGGAGGGGGTTGGGGAGGTGGAGTGAGGGAGGGGGGTTGGGGAGGTGGAGTGAGGGAGGGGGGGTTGGGGAGGTGGAGTGAGGGGGGGGGGTTGGGGAGGTGGAGTGAGGGAGGGGGGTTGGGGAGGTGGAGTGAGGGAGGGGGGTTGGGGAGGGGGGGTGAGGGAGGGAGGTTGTGGAGGTGGAGTGAGGGAGGGAGGTTGGAGAGGTGGAGTGAGGGAGGGGGGTTGGAGAGGTGGAGTGAGGGAGGGGGGTTGTGGAGGTGGAGTGAGGGAGGGGGGTTGTGGAGGTGGGTGAGGGAGGGGGGTTGGAGAGGTGGAGTGAGGGAGGGGGGTTGGAGAGGTGGAGTGAGGGAGGGGGGTTGGGGAGGTGGGTGCGGCTCTGCCAAGTTATAGTTTGCTGGGATGGGTTGAACAATGGAATATGTGGGGCAAACTGTACCGTACCTGCGCTAATAAGTCATGTCCCATCGGTCATTACGTTTGGCTTGCTCTGTGCTGTATTAATGTCTGTCAGATGTTGAATAGGGTGGGTATGTGTAGGAACATGTTTGTATAGTTCACTCTGTTGTACCGGTAATACAAAAGGTCAAGTGAATAGTTCGAAGCCTATTACTTGCTAGAGGCCCTTTTTAAACTGATTAAAATCGTCTAATAGTAGCCAGAATAAAGTTAATCAGACGTCACCGGTACAGAAGGGGTTAACTGATATATATATATATATATTATAAAAACAAATGAATGAATTGTTTAATCCGAATCATCATAACCAATGTTATTGCCGTGAAAAAAAAAAAAAAAAAAAAAATAAAAAAAAATATATATAGATATATATATATATAATACCGGTATATATATATATATATATATATATATATAATATATATATCATATATATATATATATATATATATATATATATATATATATATATATATATATATATATATATATATATATATATAATGGTTAGAGCGAGTAAATGTTGTGGGGAATTTGCTTCATGTGTACTCCAACAGTACCACCTCCACATATTATTTCATCACAAGTGGAAATGCCCAGGAATTCCCACCCCCTCCTCCACAATGTACCACTTCCGCTTCCGGTCTTCATTGTTGGGGCGAAAAGACTTCATTGTTGGGGCGAATGGACTTCCTTGATGGGGTGAACGTACTGTACCTCCTTGTTTGGGCGAATTAACTGTTTTGTTTGGGCGAAAAGACTTTAAACCATCACAATAACAAAAGATTGCCTTAAAGTGAAATATAGTGAAATACGCAGAAATAATTCTATATTATTTGAGACATCTGGGTGATAATTTTGTTTCTCGTATGTTAACCCTTTCAAGCTCCAATACGCGTTTTCTGTTGTTTCTGGCTACTATTAGACGATTTTATTCAGATCAGTAACGGTATATGGAAGTCAGAGGGTTGATTGAGATAGTATTTACTCTCTTAATACCCACAGATCCTTCCTAAGCTGCATAAAATCGTCTATTGATAGCCAAAATAAACTGCTAAAACGCGTCAGAGCTTCAAGGGGTTAACCACTTCTGTACCGGCGACGTCTTTTTATTTTTATTCTAGATATATCTGGACGATGTTGTGCAGCTTAAGAAGGATCTGTGGTAGTAAAATGGGTCAAGTGAGAGAGTTCGACGCTGGTTAAGCCGCTGTCACACGAGCGATTTTTCCGTCAATTTTCCATGAGCAACCTTTTTCTCGTTATATTTGGGGACTTTTTTGTACCGGTATCGGCAACTAGACTGAATGTGAAGTACGTTAGGAGGTTGAATTCTGATAAAGTGTAATATTTGAAGCTGCCAGATCATTATTGCCCGTAAAAATTGCTCGAAAAACGGCTCGTGTGACTAATAGTAGCCAGAATAAAGTGAAAAGGACGACACCGGTACAGTATGAGGTCCTGGGGATCATCTTACTTAACCCTTTTTTACTACCACAGGTCCTTCTTAAACTGCACAAAATCCTCTAAACATAACACAAATAAAACCATAAAGACGTCGCCGGTACAGAAGGGGTTAAGGGGGGAAGGTTGGGTAATCTGGCCACTCTTCTTCATATTTAGCCCCATTAGTTTTCAGATTTTAAGACGTTCAGCCCATTACTTTTCGATCGAACTTGTTTTGCAATATATATAGTTTTTTAGTTGATGTGTACAATAATATTCATAAATTAGTTTCCAGAGATATACTTTCACAATTAGAAATAGGCGAGGCCCCCGAAATTTTAAGAGTGAGTGTACAGTCGCGCTAATAAGTAATGTCTCGGCATAATTGGTTTCAGCAATATCTAAGCTTCATTTCTTGATATCGAGTGAAATATACAAACATGTTCCTACACTTGTCCACCCTATTCAACATCTGACAGACATTAATACAGCACACAGCGAGCAAAACACAATGACAGCTGGGACGTGACTTATTAACGCGACTGTACATCCCTAATAATCCAAGTACCCCACCACCATGGCTACCCTTTCGCCCAGTCACTCCAAAATCACGACACTTCACATGCGCAGTATGGTCCTTCTGCCACTTGTCTCCGTTCACTGAGGCATCCCACGTGATCACCAAGCCTTATATGATACCCCACTACCATAATAAACAAGGGAATATCCTCACAAACGCGGTAAATTAACTCAAATGCCAAGCGGGTTACTTTTTAGGGCATTGATTTCCCGAGCGAGCAAGGTGAAAGTCTACAAGTTGAAGATCAATCAGTGTTGCCAGGTCAGGTTTGCTAGATAGTAAACAAATGCCGAAAACCGCTAGACTAACGGCACAATCTCTACTATATCGCTTTATTATGGATCAAATCTCCAAAATATCGCTAGAATTAATTTCGCTAAGTGTAAAAATTTGCCTCTAGATCGAATGAAATACATCTATATTCTGTTTCTTTTCAGCTAACGATAAATTGAATCCCTTAGCAGCTAATTTATCGATACTTAATGGAAAAAATATGAAACTACTATGTCTCTGCATCATATCAAGACCAAGTTTATATATTCAACACACCATATTTCACTACAGAATCTTAAAAATAACTGAGAAATCTTGATGGGAACTTTGCAATTGACAGTCAGTTGAAAAGTAGCTAAATTGGCAACACTGCTCTGACTGGTCCGAGTTAAACAGATCAAGTCGTACTTTTCACTCAATTTCGTACGTTTGCCAAAACCCAGCGATATCCCTAACTAGGATTTTACGGTTTCTTGGTTATGAACAAAAGCAGGGATTTTGTGATTTTGAAGCGAAGTAATTGTAATATATATTTTGTTCTTAGAGGAATGTTAAAAAGGCATTAGTATTGCGTGTAAAGGATACTTATACGATATTTAAAATGTATGATAGCGCCTGGAGCGAGCGAAATACCACCACCGCTAACGTCATGCAGAGTTGTCACGTTGCAAATCCACGGTGTATTTTGGTTTATATTCTAGCTAACACTAGACTAGACAATCTTGATTGATCTTAGGATGGACCTCTGGGAATGTAGAGGTAGGAGGTATATGAACTGGCCCCCTTTGAGTCACACAGGAAGGCTCTAAAGCTGCAGCAAAGCGTCTTTAATATTAGAGGGACAATAGTAGAAATTAAGGGCAGATTTCCACCTGGAGAATTTTTTTCTGAACCTCTTTCTCCCTCATGTTTAGCCCCATTGCTTGTGAGATATAAAGACGCTTGCCACATTAGTTTGACGATTGTAAGAACCCTCGCCCCATTTCTGTCAATTTTAAGACCATTCGTGCCATTTAGGTGTCGATTTTTTCCTGGCGAGCGATAGCGAGCCTGTAATTTAAGGGGAACCGGCCTTCGGCCGGGACATTTTTCGGTAGAAAAATGTACAAATTTATCTTGAAAGGGGGTCAAGGGTGAGTAATTTTAAGCTTGATGGAGGTCTAGGGAATCAACTAAAAACCTTCCCTTATGGGGGTAGGCGTATACATGTATTTATTGGATCATTTTAGTATTTTTTATTTTTGTTTAGTTTCCTCCCTAGACCTCCATCAAGCTTACCCCCCTCCAAGACCCTCCTTCAAGATAAATTTGTACATTTGTCGATAGAAAAATGTCGGTTCCTCTTAAATTACAGGCTCGCTATCGCTCGCCAGGATAAAATCGAGACCTAAATGACACGAACAGTCTTAATATTGACAAAGATATGGAGCGAAAGGTCTTAAAATCACCAAACTAATGGACCAAACGTCTAAAAAAATGAAAACTAATGGGGCTAAACATGAGGAGGAAGGGGGACCAGATAAACAACTCATCTCCCCTTAACCCTTTTGACAGTTTATTCCTGCTATCATATTATTATGTTCCTTCCAACAACCAACTATACTCCTAAAATCGATTAATGAAATTTACAAACACATGTGGCAGTCCGTGGATTCGAATCCAGGATGCTCACACCGAAACGATTTTATGCAACATAGGAAGGATCTGTGGGAATTTTATGCAACATAGGAAGGATCTGTGGGAATTATAAGGGTAAAGACTATCTCAATTAACCCTCCGACTTCCACACACCCTTCCTAAACTGAATAAAATCGTCTAATAATAGCCAGAAAACAGAACAAAACACGCCATGGTACCTTCTTAGGGGGTGGCTTCCTTTTCGTTGTATTCTGGCAACTAGGCTATTAGACGGTTTTAATCAGCTTAGGAAGGACGTCTACCCGTTGAAAGATGACAGACTATCTCAATGCGTCGTTTTAGCTACCACACACCCTTCCTAAGCTCAATAAAATCGTCTATTAATAGCCAGAAAACAGGCAAGAAATACGTGATGGGATCTTATAAAAGTACCAGCGACGTGGGTTAATTCTATCTTATTCTAGCTATATTTAGACGATAGTAGGCAGCTTAAGAAGGATCTGTGGTAGTTAAAAAGGTTGGTTTGAGATAGTTTGAAGCCTTATTATTGCTAGAGGTCCTTCCTAAGCTGATTTAAAGCGTCTAATAGTTGTCAGAATGGGATGAAAAGAACGTCCCTGGTACTCTGAGGATTATTAACAGAGGTGTGGGCGTATTAACAGAGGTGTGGGCGTATTCTGAAACAGGTAAGGGGAGTTGGATCGCTTTTATGAGCCCCTTTCTCCCTTACGTTAAGCCCCATTTTGTTTGGAGATTATAAGACGTTCGGCCCAGTAGTTTGGCGATTTAAAGACCTTTCACCCCATTTCTCTGTCAGTATTAAGACCTTTCGTGTCACTTAAGTGTCGATTTTTTTCCTGGCGAGCGATAGCGAGCCTATATTTTTATGAGGAAGCGGCCTTTGCCCGAGAAATTGTTCTACCGAAAAATGTACACATTTATCTTGAGGGGGGTCTAGGCCCTAGGGGGTGCTTCTTAAGCTTGATGGAGGTCTAAGGAGGAAACTAAGACACTAATAAAAACATCAATACATACGCAAATAAATACCCCCCCCCCCTTCACTTTTTGGTCGATTTTTGCATGTATTCATTATTTTTCTAGTTTCCTCCCTAGACCTCTATCAAATTGAAATAAAAAAAATCCATTAGATCCCCCTTCTAGATTAATTTATATTTAGATGATTTTATGCAGTTTAGGAAGGATCTGTGGTAGTTAAAAGGTTGATTGAGATAGTTCGAAGCCTTATAATTGCTAGAGATTCTTCCTAAACTGAATAACATCATCTAATAGTTACCAGAATATAATAAAAAGGACTTCGCCGGTACAGTATGGGTTAATAATGTAGCCTACATAATGAGAATTGTAAGAAAATTAATATTTATATTATACAAATAATTAATGTTGATTCAAATGGCAGTATGTACAATTAATTAATATCTAAAATATAAATTTACAATAATATTTATATAAAATATTTGAATAGTTACCCAATTTAATACATTTTCGATAATCAGTCCCATCTAAAGAAAACGCTAATTTTTATCACAAACCATACTATTTGTATTTTTATTCAGCATACACATAATTTAGCTTTATCTTGGGGACCCGCAGAGGGCTGCACACGGGCAGCATGATATGCGCGGGTTGTGCAGGGAGTTAAGGGAGCTCAGACGGTATTGTGCAGCATAATTTACTGGTTCGGCTCAATGGTTTAAGGAGGGGGTTTAGTTGCTTTCTAAACCTCTATCAAACTTTAAAAAACACCCACAAGACCCCCCTTCGATATAAATTTTTAAATTTTTCGGTAAAAAAATTTCCCGGTCGAAGGCTGATTTCTCTTCATATACAGGCTCGCCATCGCTTGCCAGGAATAAAAATCGACACATAAATGGCACGAAGTCTTAATATTGGCAATGGGGCAAAAGGTCTGAAAACGCCAAACTAATGGGGCGAATATCTTGAAATATCATAACTAATAGGGCTAAATATGAGGGAGGAGGACTCGAAAAAACAACTGCCTCCCCTTAACCCCTTCAGACTCATATGACGCAGAGGTTGCCAGATTAGCAATAAGAAATAGAGTTCTCTCTCTTATAAATACCTCTCCAAAATTAGTTTTCTGCCCACAGCTAACTCAAAGACAACTGCAGAGGTTGAAGTAACTAAACTAAAGGTTTCTAAATACCCCTGATAATAACAAAGGCTTTAAAGTATCCCTAATAGACTTAAAATTACGTCATATGTCGGAGAGGGTTAAGGGACTAATGGGAAGGATGAGGATGAGGATAAGGAGAAAATGTTTGGTGATCCTAGCTTTAAGGGAAGACTGACAGTTTGTTTTTGTTTTTTTCATCTATTAATTAATTGATTCCTTTATTTCTTAGTTTTTTCGCTAGACCTCCATCAAGCTTAGAAAATCAGCCCCTAGACACCCCTTCAAGATAAATCTGTAGGCTACATTTTTCGGTAGAAAACGTCCCCGGTTTCTCCTAAAATTACAGGCTTGCTATCGCTCGCCAGGAAATAATCGACACCTAAATGGCACGAAAGGTCCTAAAATTGACAACGAAATAGGGCGAAAGGTGTTAAAATCGCCGAACTAATGGGCCGAACGTCTTATAATTTCAAAACAAATGGGGCTTAACACGAGGGAGAAAGGGGACCAGAAAAACGACCCATCTCCCTTTAACCATCAGCCTCACCTTAAAACTATCAAGAGAGGGACTGTTAACTATATGAGATGCTGCGGGGAAAAAATGAGTACCTAAATATGTCGGTGCTTGCCTGGTATGTGTGGTATTTTCGGCTGTGGCTGCCTCTTGTGGATCGTATGCTTGCAGGGTGTAAATATGTGTCTTCGTAGCGCAATGGATAAATGCACTGAATTTCGGTGTGAGCATCCTAGGTTGGAATCCCTGGACTGCCACATGTATTTGTTGATTTCATTAATTGAGTTTAGGAGTAAAGTCGGTTGGTGGAGGTAACATAATAATTTGTCTACGTCTACTAGATTGTTTGTGATGTTGCATAGCATTTGTTGTCTGTGTATTTGTCTTCTTGTTGCAAGTGTGTCTAATTTAATGTCTTGTTTGAGCAAAGTGACCGATGTAGCGTGTCTGTAATCACGTCTGATCCATCTTGCCGCCTTATTTTGTATGGCTTCTAGTTTATTAATGTTGTTGTGAGTGTGTCGATCCCAGACGGTGTCGCAGTATTCAATGTGTGGTCGAACTAGTCTTTTAAAAGCTAACATTTTGATGTCTGCGTTGCACCTCCTTAGGTTCCCGCGCAGGAAACCCAGGGCTTTGTTGGCTTTTGCTCCGATGCTACTCACATGAGTGCTCCACCTCATGGTGGTTTGATGAATCGGCCTTTGTCCCGGACATTATTCTACCGAAAAATGTACACATTTATCTCGCAGGGGGGTCTAGGGGGTGTTTTTTTAAAGTTTAATGTAGGTCTAAGAAGGAAACTAAGAAATTATAAGAAGACTAATAGTGCCAGAAAATCCACTAAAAACGTCACCGTGCCCCAGAGGGTTAAGGAAACAAAATTATTGGAGTTATTTTTCGGTTTTATTAATAATATTTTTGTGTAAATGAGGATGTGGGCGAGTCAACTTATTTATATCTTTTTGGTTTAAGGGGGCCCATCTCGCTTTTTTTTCTCTTTCTCTCCCTCTCTCTTTGGCTTGTATCCAATCGGCCCCATTCAGCCTACTGTTTTAAGACGTATACTCCCATCCAGGTGTCAATATTTTCTTGGCAAGCGGTAGCGAGCCAGCATATATATATATATATATATATATATATATATATATATTTTTTTTTTTACAGGAAGCTAAATTTGTAAATTTTTCTATAGAAAAATGTCTCCGGCGAAGCCAGATTTCTCCATACAATACTGGCTCGCTATCGCTCGCCAGGAAGAAATCGATACCTGGATGGGGATAAACGTCTTAAAACAGTTGGCTGAATGGGGCCAAATGGATACAAGCCAGAGAAAGAGAGAAAAGGAAAGAAAGAGAAAAACCCCCCTTAACCCCTTCTGTACCAGGGACGTACTTTTCAATTATATGTTGTTGTTGTTGTTGTTGTTGTTGTTGTTCCCCAAGCTGCCTGGCCGAACAGCCCCAAGGCCCCGAGCAAGGCCAAGGCGATAACCGAGCGCCCCCACAGAACCCTCCCTGCCGACCACAATAAAGCCTGGGTGACCGAAGCCACTCCATGGCGGAGAGCTGAGGAGGGTGCGGAAACGCCCGGGAAACCAAAGCCCCGCCCAGGGCCCTGTGCCCCTCAGCAATTATGAAGAGAAAGTTGAGGGGCAAAGGAAAAATGTGACGCTTTGGCTTCCAATCTGCCAAGCTGTAGATTGGCAGATTGGGAGGTCAATCCACGGAAGAGACGCCGTCACTTGAGATCTGGAAAATATATAAGTAATAGGAACAGTCAGAGTAAGCTATGGGTATGGCAAGAGATCGCTCAGTTCTCACTCTGATAAACCAGACGTTTTGTTTTATTATATTCTAGCTATTATTAGACAATTTTATTCAGCTTAACAAGGGTCTCCAGCAGTTAACAGTCTTCGAACTATCTCACTCAACCCTTTTGACTACCACACCTCCTTCTTAAGCTGCATACAATCGTCTAAATACAGCTTGAATTAAATAAACAAAAACGTCGCATGTACAGAAGCGGTGTAATGATCGTCAATGAACCTACTGTATCTTATAAATGTACAGAACATTATTTTTTCCTAACTTGGCTGTCAAAAGTGTAAGTTTAAGGGGAGATGGGTCGTTTTTCTGGTCCTCCTTCTGCCTCATGTTTAGCCCCATTAGTTTTCAGATTTTAAGACGTTCGGCCCATTAGTTTGGCGATTTTAAGATCTTTCGTCCCAATTTGTTGTCAATATTAAGACTTCGTGTCAATTAGGTGTCGATATTTTTTTGGCGAGTGATAACGAGTCTGTAATTGAAGAGGAACCGGCCTTCGGCCGTGACATTTTCCTATAGAAAAATGTACAAATTTATCTTGAAGGAGGGTCTTGGTTGGGTTCTTTTTATAAGCTCGATGGAGATCTACGGAGGAAACTAAACAAACAAAAATATAATGAACAAATAAATACGCCCATCCCCCCTAAAGGGAGGTCACCTCTTTTTGTTCTGTCCTGCCCTATCTTTCTCTGGCTTGTATCCATTTGGCCCCATTCAGCCTACTGTTTTTTAGACGTTTATCCCCATCCAGGTGTCAATTTTTTACTGGTGAGCGGTAGCGAGTCAGCATGTTTTTAATTTTTGTTTGACAGCAGGCTAAATTTGTACATATTTCGATAGAAAAATTTCTCCGGCAAAGCCGGATTTCTTCATATAATGCTGGCTTGCTTTCGCTTGCCAGGAAGAAATCGACACCTAGATGGGGATAAACGTCTAAAAACAGTTGGCTGAATGGGGCCGAATGGATACAAGCCAGAGAAAGAAAGAAAAGGAGAGCAAGATAAAAAAAAGCCGGTGACCCCCCTTAAGGTGGTGTCACACGAGGGTTTTTTTCCAGCAATTTTCGTTGAGCAAGTTTTTTCTCGTAATATTTTGAGGCTCTTTCGCACTGGCATCGGAAACTAGATCGAAGGTAGACTACACTATATTATAGGTTATATGACGTAGTTTAAGGGGAGATGGGCCGGTTTTCTGGCCCACTTTCAGCCCTCGTGTTTAGCCCCATTAGTTTTCAGATGTTAAGATGTTTGCCCCGTTATTTAGTCGATTTTAAGGCCTTTCGCCCTATTTCTTCGTTAATATTTAGACCTTTCGTGCTATTTAGGTGTAGATTTTTTCCCTGGCGAACGATAGTGAGCCTGTAATGTTGGAAGAACCGGCCTTTGGCCGGGAAATTTGTCTACCGAAAAAATTACACATTAATCTACTGTCTAATGGGTGTCTAATGGGGGTCTAATGGGTGTTTTTTTTTAATTTGATGGAGGTCTAGGGAGGAAACTGGAAAAATAACGAATACATACAAAAATCGCTCAAAAAGTGAACCATCTCCCGTTAATTCATATCAAACTAATATTTTGAAGCAGCCAGACAAGAATTGCTCGTAAAAATCGGCGGGAAAATTGCTCCTGTGACACACCGCCTTTATACACTTCTATATAAAGATGCTGGTAAGAAAAATACGCTCTTATGTACACTTTGTGAGTTTGTTTATTTTTATCCACTACCAATGCTCCCCAGTTTATGACGCTGTAAGGACTGTGTTCAAATGCAACCAAAATTATATATTTATTGGGGGAGACACTCGCCTGCCTTTTGTCTCCATCACATAGACCAAAAAAAAAAAAAAAAAAAAAAAAAAAATATATATATATATATATATATATATATACTGTATTAGTTGAGAATATAGGGGATAGGATAGAGAAGGTTGAGACATAGTTGAGTTTAATTGAAAGGGACATAGATAGAGAAACTATTAATCTGCGTTTGCTATAGTTATCAATGACTTACAGTATATCATTTTATAGTATTTATGGGGCTATTAGTGTCTGAAATAGGGGGGGAGGCTGATTTATGATAATATATGTTTTATTAATTTCACCACAACACCAAACACCACCATTGAAATTAATGAAAGCATATAATTGTGATCCACCGGGATTCGAACCCGGGGTATCACACACAGATTTTTAGACACCTTAACCACCACCATTCAGACTTTTGAGATTGTTTTAACGTCACATCTGCTGTATACAGACATTGTTTTAACGTCACATCTGCTGTATACAGACATTGTTTTAACGTCACATCTGCTGTATACAGACATTGTTTTAACGTCACATCTGCTGTATACAGACATTTATTTGACTACCAAACAATATAAACATTGGACATTAGTATATTATATTATAAATGACTTTTTTTAGAAAACACTGACACAATTTAGAGATGTAATTAGTGGAAAAAAGATGCCCAATGAACGAGACGACCCATATCGTTTCTTGGTCACTTGTTGTGCTCAACCGCCTCCGGGGGTTCTTTACCCCTGGGCAGCTTCTAGCTCTGAACAGGGGCACAGTGCGTCCATGTATATTGAGTATTGTTCACACTTGTGGGGAGGATCCTCTCACACCCTACTTCTAGACAAAGTAGAAAAGAAAACCTTCCATCTCATTAACTCACATCCACTTATCAATTCTCTGCACTCTCTCTTCGCCGCAATGTTGCATCTCTCTCACCATTCTACCGCTATTACAATAATCAGTGTTCCTCAGAACTCTCTGAGTGTATACCACCCCCTCTTTGTAGAGCACGTAGCAACTCTCCAATCCAAGAGTGAAATGTTATTCTCAATCTTTCTTCTATTTAACCGCTGAGCTTTGGAACTCTCTCCCAGACTCAGTCTTTCCCTCTTCCTATGACTTAGATTGCTTCAAAATCCGTGGGTCCAGGCATTTTGGCTCGAACATCCCTTGATTTTGGCCCGGTCACGCTTTCAACTCCTCAACTCTGGGGGAGGCACTCGCTACAGGCAGTTCTGTCATTTGTCTCCCTCACTCTCTCACATAGAAGAAAAAAAACCCTACTTAACTACTCGTCAACACGGGATCTCACTGTATCCTTGATAGGTGGTATTGGTGGAACAGACAAATGAAGCGGACTTTTTTTTTTAACATTTTAAGTACGGAAGACGTCTTTTTGTTATATTCTGGCTGTTACTAGATGATTTGTTTCAGTTTACGAAGAGGTCAAGGCTACTAACTATCTCCATTAACCATCTTAGCTTAGGTTCTCGTGCCCCCGCAAGGGGGCAGGGACTTGTTGTGGCGGTTTGGCTCCCAGGACTGCTCTCCATGGTTGGCAGCCGGCTGTCCCCCATCAGTCAGTGATCTTGTCCCCAGCCAGGTGGGTCGGCAGCCATCCATGGTCGGCAGCCCCGGGAGGTGGACCCACGACGCAGACACCGCCTCTCCTGGTCCCAACAACAACCATCTTAGCTACTATGTATCCTTTCCAAGAGGCTAAAAATCGTCTAAATATAGCTAGAATGAAATGAAATAGACGTCACCCGCACTAAAAGGATCAATAGGCTGTAATCGCCCCTACGACGCATACCATTCAGGTTACATTTTGAACACAGGATATTTACAGCGCCACAGTTCCATAGCCACGGTGATGGGATGATGCTATAGCTACACAGTGATGGTATGACTGATGATAAAAGTGGTGTCACACAAGCGCATTTTAGGGCATTTTTTTATGAGCAAGTTTGGTCTCGTTATATATTGAGGCTTTTTCACGTTGGAATCGGAAACTAGACTGAAGATAGATTATGTTAGATGGCTGAATTCTAATATAACTGAGATTTTAAAGCTGCCAGACTCCAATTGACGGAAAAAGCGCTCGTGTAATACCGCCTTAACGTAAAGGCAATTTCACACGAGCACTTTTTTGGGTAGTTTTCTACGAGCAAGTTTTATTTCTTATTATTTCAGGGTATTTTCACATTATCATCGGTAACTAGCCTGAAGGTAGATGTTATCAGCCCTCTCACTGGGCGTATTCACTGGCATATTTTAAAACAGAAAATACCCTCAAGAAAGTTTGGTAAGTTTTCTTTAGTTAGCCTTAAACTCCTGAGGATTTCTATGGACCGTGCAATGAAAAAAAAAGATTTTAGAAGGCTAACTTAGTTATTGTTTTACATATTTAAATAGATAATTTCGCTAGATAGTAACTGGTAACCGTGAGCCTGAAATGTTAATTTAGAAGCTGGCAGACCACAATTGCCCGAAAATATTGCCGGAAAAATCGCTTGTGTGACACCGCCTTAAGGTAACGTTAATGAGGCTCTTAACCTATTGAGTACCGGTAACGTCCTTTTCATTTTATTCTGGCTAATATCAGACGATTTTATTCAGTTAAAAAATGACCTCCAACAATTAAAAGGCTTTGTACTCTCTTACTTAACCCATTTTACTACTACAGATCCTTCTTAAACTGCACAGAATCGTCTAAATATAGCTAAAAAAACATGAAAAAGACGTGGCCGGTACAGTAGGGGTCAACTACCGACGTTGTTGAGGGTGCTGTGGCTTAGGCTGTTGTGGCTGCGGATGTGACCTTTGCTGTTGTAGCTTTGGATGCTGTTGTTTTGGCTGCGATTTTGGCTGAGAAAGCTGTTTCTGCAGTTTGGGATGAGATTGCTGTTGCTGGGCCTTGGGCTGCTGTGGTTGTTGTGGTTGCTGGTGGTGTGGTTGTTGCTGCTGCTGTTGTGGTTGCTGTGGTGGTGGCTGTGGTGGTGGCTGTGGTTGGACGTGGGTGGGGGCGTAGGGTGGAGGTAGGTCAGATAGGGTATGCAGTGAGTGTGGAGATGAGACCCTCCGCCCGCCGCCTCCAGAACTCACCCTCCGTCCCACCCTCCCCCCGGCGGGATAGCTGGGGGCGTGGTAGCTTGGGGGAGGGTCTGCGGGGTAGTGGGGGTTTCTGGGGAACACAGGACTCTGGGAGTACCCCTGGAAAAAGAAAAGGAATACTTTTAGAAAGATGATATGAACCCCGACACATTAAACATGAACACAATTACATAACAGAATCCAACCACATAATAGAACGTGAAAACAGTGTGAAAGACCTTGTGGTGTTAATGTCTGAAATTACGGGATTCAAAGAACATAACCAGGTCAAAGTTGCAGCTGCGAAATGGCTAACAGGTTGGATTCTAAGTACATTTAAAACACGCGGTGAATTGCCTATGATAACGCTCTACAAATCCCTGGTCTTATGAGTGAGTGGGGTTTTGGTTGGGATCGATGAACCCATTGGCCGCTCCACATGCGGGGAGATTGATTTGATGAGGTCAAAATGCTTATAGTGACTGCGTGTCCATGCCAATGGTTCAAGCAAAACTGAGTGTAAGAGTGTCGAGATCTGTCCTTTCAAAGGGGAAATGCAAAACGTATAAAGACGTTGAAACCCTTCAAGAACGTCTCAGGACGTTGCCCAAACTTTAAGTGTCAACCTGTAAGGAATCTTATGGGCACTTCTTAGTTTGAAAGGGTTGGGGGGGGGGGGGGGGTAGTTTGAAAGGGGTCTGGGGTAGTGTTTTTTAGTTTGCAAGGGGGTCTGGGGAGGCTTAATATGTTTGCAAGGGGGTCTGGGGGGGGCGTTTTTTAAATTTGGAAGGGATCTGACGAGCGTGTTTTTTTTTTTTTTTAGCTTAAAAGGGATATTTAGTTTGGAAGGAGTCTGGGAAGGCATTTTCTTTTAGCTTGAAGAGGGTTGAGGGGTAAAATATACTAAACCAAATACTCTAACCTGTGATAGATGTGTTGGCGGTGGAGGAACCTTAGTGATGGAGTGGGAGCGAGTGGAGTTGTTCCTTGAGGGTTGTCTGGGTTCAGACTCCGGGGCCGAGGGTCTGGGGGCTAGCTGGGGGTGGGAGGCGACCCCAGTGAGAGTGAAGACTGACCCCCCCGCTCCACCAGCACCCCCAGAGAGCTGTCTGGGGGTGTTAGGGGAGGCCAACAGACACCCCGCGGCTGCCACCAATCCGCCCATGCCTGGAAAGGCCAAATATAATGTTACCTTGTTTTTAACTCTATGCATTGTCTAATAAATAGAAAAACAAAAATAATAATGGTTATTGTTTCCTTTCTCTATTGTCTCTTATAAAAACATAAAAATAATATAAAAGATTATCTATGTTTTTTCTTCCTCTATGCATAGTTTCATTAAACAAAATAATAATAATAATGTCTGTTTTTCCTTCCTCTATTCATTGTCTCTTAACCCGTTCAGTACCAGCGACGGCTGCCAGCAGTCAGTAATATACGATCCTTGTAACTGCCAGTATCAGGCAGTACCTGGTACCACAATGTTTGAACACTGCTCTAAGACCTTGGCAACACTTCTCAGCTTATATCCAAGCCCCCACATGCTGGGAGAGGCAGTATTCCTCTATCTTTTGAGGTGGGAGGTTGTTATATCTTGCCTCTGAAGCCATTTTGGCCACATTGCTTGGGACTGGGGGGTACATTGCTTGGGACTGGGGGGTACATTGCTTGGGACTGGGGTACATTGATTGGGACTGGGGGTACATTGCTTGGTACTGGGGGGGTACTTGGCTTGGGACTGGGGGGTACATTGCTTGGGACTGGGGGTACATTGCTTGGGACTGGAGGGTACATTGCTTGGTACTGGAGGGTACATTGCTTGGTACTGGAGGGTACATTGCTTGGTACTGGAGGGTACATTGCTTGGTACTGGAGGGTACATTGCTTGGTACTGGGGGGTACATTGCTTGGTACTGGAGGGTACATTGCTTGGTACTGGAGGGTACATTGCTTGGTACTGGAGGGTACATTGCTTGGTACTGGAGGGTACATTGCTTGGTACTGGAGGGTACATTGCTTGGTACTGGAGGGTACATTGCTTGGTACTGGAGGGTACATTGCTTGGTACTGGAGGGTACATTGCTTGGTACTGGGGGGTACATTGCTTGGGACTGGGGGTACATTGCTTGAGACTGGGGGGTACATTGCTTGGTACTGGGGGGTACATTGCTTGGGACTGGGGGGTACATTGCTTGGGACGGGGGGGTACATTGCTTGGTACTGGGGGGTACATTGCTTGGGACTGGGGGGTACATTGCTTGGGACTGGGGGGTACATTGCTTGGGACTGGGGGGTACATTGCTTGGGACTGGGGGGTACATTGCTTGGTACTGGGGGTACATTGCTTGGGACTGGGGGTACATTGCTTGGGACTGGGGGTACATTGCTTGGTACTGGGGGGTACATTGCTTGGTACTGGGGGGTACATCTATGCTAGTACTATGGTACAGTAGGGGTTAAGAAACGAAAGAATAAAATCTCTGTTTTTCCTTCCTCTATTCATCGTCACTTAGAAAATGAAGGAAAGAAAATAAATGATTCATGTTTTTCCTTCATTGTCTCTTAGCTAAACAAATAAAAATAAAAATATATATACGGTATATATATATTATATATATATATATATATATATATATATATATATATATATATATATATATATATATATATCTATATATATATATATATATATATATATATATATATATATATATATATATATATATATATTATATATATATATATATATATATATATATATATATATATATATATATAGATATATATATATATATATATATATAATATATATATATATATATATATATATATATATATATATATATATATATATATATATATATATATTATCTATGCTTTCCTTCCTCTATTAGAAGAAAGAAAGAAACAATTATTGTTTTTTCTTCCTCTATTCATTATCTCTTAGCTAAAAAATAAATAAATAAACGATTATCTATGTTTTTCCTTCATTAATAATTGACCACTTGCGAGTTTCGGTCTATAAGGAAGTTGGAGCCGTAGACATCTATAATTAACAGAATTATCACCTACATGGCGGTTGTAGTGCTTATATAAATACATAACACCCAATCCAACGGGTTTTTTATCCATTAGAACCCTACATTCTTCCTTTACTAATAAAATCGCTTAGTAACCCGTCCTTTTCACCCTATTCTGGCAACTAGTCCAGGATTTTATTCAGCTTAGGAAGGACCTCCAGCCATAATAAGGCTTCCAATGATCTCAACCAACCCTGTTAACTACCACAGCTCTTTCCTAAGCTGCATAATATCGTCTTAATATAGCCAGAATAAAATATAACACACGCCGCTGGTATAGTCGGCCTAATAAGTCATGTCTCGGTACCCAGTATGTTTTGATCAATAATAATTGGTATCGGCAATATCTAAGCTTCATTTATTCTTTATGAGTGAGATATACCAACACTTTCCCACCCTATTCAACATCTGACAGACATTAATGCAACACAGAGCGAGCCAAACGTAATGACAGCTGGGACATGGCTTATTAGCGCGACCGTACTCAAATAAACTGTCAACACTCGTCGTGATTCTAAAGCCGGAGTCACACGAGCCGTTTGTCGAGCATTTTTTACGGGCAATTATGGTCTGGCAGCTTCAAAAACTACACTTTATCAGAATTCAACCGCCTAACCTACTCTACCTTCAGTCTAGTTACCGATACCAGTGCAAAAAAGTCCCGAAATATTACGAGAAAACACTTGCTCATGGAAAATTGACGGAAAAATCGCTCGTGTGACAGCGGCTTAAAGGGATAAAAAGGGTCGATTATTAATGTATTATGGACACTTTAAATGCCCCTTTCATACCCATTATTATTTTATTTAGAGTGTGTAATGTTAGTTTGTTCATTATTTCTTAAGGGGGGTGACCTGCTTTTTTTTCTCGCATTTTCTCTGTTTCTCTGGCTTGTATCCATTTGGCCCCATTCAGCCTACTGTTTTAAGACGTTTACCCCCATCCAGGTGTCAATATTTTCCTGACGAGCGGTAGCGAACCAGCATATAATTTTTTGTTTTTACTGCAAGCTAAATTTGTACATTTTTCGATAGAAAAATGTCTCCGGCGAAGCCGGATTTCTTCATACAATGCTGGCTCGCTATCGCTCGCCAGGAAAAAAATCGGCACCTGGATGGGGATAAACGTCTTAAAACAGTTGGCTGAATTGATACAAGCCAGGGAAAGAGAGAAAAGGAGAGAAAGATAAAAACAAGCCGGTGACCCCCCCTTAACCAATTGAGGATAATGACGCGTTTTGAAAGTTTATTCTGGCTGTCATTAGACGATTGTATTCACTTTTGGAAGAACCTGTGTGAGGTTGAGTGTGTGTGTGTGTGGGTGTGTGTGTGTGTGTGTGTGTGTGTGTGTGTGTGTGTGTGTGTGTTTCGAAATGATCAGGCGTTACTCAACAAATCCAGTTTTTCAGGCCTTACGATAAACCTGACAAATATTTCAGTGTTGCAAGAATATTAGTCCTAGGAAATATGATACTAGAGTGTATTCGCTGTAAGTAGGCGAGAAATCATGACCTCTATCCTCTGTAACTCAAAAAGTTTTTTTTTTTTTTTTTTTTTTTTTTTTTTTTTTTGTATATTTCCACATCTATTCCTTGACTGACTCTTCCCAAATGGTAGACATATTAGCTCGGTTACTCTAGTCGTTTTTGAGTTACAGAGGTCATGATTGCTCGCCTACTTACAGCGAATAGACTAACGGTCGGCAAGAAGATAATTAACCCTTTCAAGCTCCGATACGCTTTTCTGTTTTGTTTTCTGGTTATTATTAGACGATTATATTCAGATTAGGAAGGGTATATGGAAGTCAGAGGGTTGATTGAGATAGTCTTTTAGCCTTTTAAGGGGAGGTATTTAGTTTGTTCCCTAGACCTCCATCAAACTTAAAATTACACCCCCTTGAGTCCCTTTCAAGATATATTTGTACATTTTTCGGTAGAAAAATGTCCCGGCCGAAGGCCGGTTCCCCTTAAATTACAGGCTCGCTATCGCTCGCCAGGATAAAATTGACACCTGAATGGCACGAAAGGTCTTAATATGGGGTGAACGTTCTTAAAATCGCTAAACTAATGGGGCAAACGTTTTATAATATCAAAAGCAATGGGGCTAAACATGAGGGAGAAAGGGGTCAAGAAAAAAATCCCTCAAGTGGAGATCTGCCCTTAAGACCCACAGGTCCTTCCTAAGCTGCATACAATCGTCTAATGGTAGCCACAATAAACTGCTAAAACGCGTCCGAGCTTCAAGGGGTTAACGGGAGATTTCCACTTGAGGGACTTTTTTCTTGACCCCTTTCTCCCTCGTGTCTAGCCCCGTTGCTTTTGAGATTTTAAGACGTTCGCCCCCATTAGTTTGGCGATTTTAAGAATTTACGCCCCATTTTGTCAATTTTAAGATCTTTCGTGCCATTTAGGTGTCTATTTTATCCTGGCGAGCGATAGCGAGCCTGTAATTTAAGAGTAATCGGCCTTCGGCCGGGACATTTTTCTACCGAAAAATGTACAAATTCATCTTGAAAGGGGGTCTGGGGGGTGATATTTTAAGCTTGATGGAGGTCTAGGGAACAAACTAAAAACCTCCCCTTAATACAACTACACCCTGTTCCAAATAGGTAGGCTCTATCCTCTGTAACTCAAGAAGGGCTAGAGCAAATGGGCTGGACATTTCCACGCCTATTCCCTGGCTAACCCTTCCCAAATGGTTGAACTATATAAGCTCGATTACTCCAGTAATGGCATGCACCTACACACACACACACACACACACACACACACACACACACACACACACACACACACACACACACACATTCTCTTCCTCTCTCTTCCACACACACCACACACACACACACCGTCACACTATCACACACCGTCACACTATCTCACACCACACACACACACACACATTCTCTTCCTCTCTCTTCCACACACACACACACACACACACACCGTCACACTATCACACACACACACACACACACACACACACACACACACACACACACACACACACACACAAACACACACACACCCACCCCCACACACACACACCATTGACATATATAAGGTATTCATATGTTCGTGGATGACTCATGAACTGTTATCAATCCATATTAACCCCTTGAAGCTGGGACGCGTTTTAGCAGTTTATTGTGGCTATCATTAGACGATTTTATGCAGCTTAGGAAGGACCTGTGGGTATTAAAAGGGCAAAGACTATCTCAATCAACCCTCTGACTTCCATATACCCTTCCTAATCTGAATATAATCGTCTAATAATTACCAGAAAACAAAAAAGAAATGCGTATTGGATCTTGAAAAGGTTAAGGGGACATTGGTTATTGCGGGGTCTATTTATTTATATATTAATTTATCTTTTAGTTTCCTCGCTAGACCCCCCTTCAAGACACTCCCTAGACCCCCCTTCAAGACACTCCCTAGACCCCCCTTCAAGACACTCGCTAGACCCCCCTTCAAGACACTCCCTAGACCCCCCTTCAAGACACTCCCTAGACCCCCCTTCAAGACACTCCCTAGACCCCCCTTCAAGACACTCCCTAGACCCCCCTTCAAGACACTCCCTAGACCCCCCTTCAAGGCACTCCCTAGACCCCCCTTCAAGACACTCCCTAGACCCCCCTTCAAGACACTCCCTAGACCCCCCTTCAAGGCACTCCCTAGATCCCCCTTCAAGACACTCCCTAGATCCCCCTTCAAGACACTCCCTAGATCCCCCTTCAAGACACTCCCTAGATCCCCCTTCAAGACACTCCCTAGACCCCCCTTCAAGACACTCCCTAGACCCCCCTTCAAGACACTCCCTAGACCCCCCTTCAAGGCACTCCCTAGACCCCCTTCAAGACACTCCCTAGGCCCCCCTTCAAGACACTCCCTAGATCCCCCTTCAAGCCACTCCCTAGATCCTCCTTCAAGACACTCCCTACACCCCCCTTCAAAACACTCCCTAGACCCCCCTTCAAGACACTCCCTAGACCCCCCTTCAAGGCACTCCCTAGACCCCCTTCAAGACACTCCATAGACCCCCATTCAAGACACTCCCTAGACCCCCTTCAAGACACTCCCTAGATCCCCCTTCAAGACACTCCCTAGACCCCCCTTCAAGACACTCCCTAGACCCCCCTTCAAGACACTCCCTACACCCCCCTTCAAAACACTCCCTAGACCCCCCTTCAAGACACTCCCTAGACGCCCCTTCAAGACACTCCCTAGACCCCCCTTCAAGACACTCCCTAGGTCCCCCTTCAAGACACTCCCTAGATCCCCCTTCAAGACACTCCCTAGACCCCCCTTCAAGACACTCCCTAGACCCCCCTTCAAGACACTCCCTAGACCCTCTTTCAAAACACTCCCTAGAGCGCCCTTTAAAACACTCCCTAGATCCCCCTTCAAGACACTCCCTAGATCCCCCTTCAAGACACTCCCTAGACCCCCCTTCAAGACACTCCCTAGACCCCCTTCAAGACACTCCCTAGATCCCCCTTCAAGACACTCCCTAGATCCCCCTTCAAGACACTCCCTAGATCCCCCTTCAAGACACTCCCTAGACCCCCCTTCAAGACACTCCCTAGACCCCCCTCAAGACACTCCCTAGACCCCCTTTCAAAACACTCCCTAGACCCCCTTTCAAAACACTCCCTAGACCCCCTTTCAAAACACTCCCTAGACCCCCTTTCAAAACACTCCCTAGACCCCCCTTCAAAATATCACTCCCTAGACCCCCCTTCAAAATATCACTCCCTAGACCCCCCCTTCAAAATATCACTCCCTAGACCCCCATTCAAGATACTCCCTAGACCCCCATTCAAAATACTCCCTAGACCCCCATTCAAAATACTCCCTAGACCCCCATTCAAAATACTCCCTAGACCCCCATTCAAGACACTCCTAGACCCCCCCTTCAAGAATACACTCCTAGACCCCCCCCCCTTCAAGACACTCCTAGACCCCCCCTTCAAGACACTCCCTAGACCCCCCCTCAAGACACTCCCTAGACCCTCTTTCAAAACACTCCCTAGACCCTCTTTCAAAACACTCCCTAGACCCTCTTTCAAAACACTCCCTAGACCCTCTTTCAAGACACTCCCTAGACCCTCTTTCAAAACACTCCCTAGACCCTCTTTCAAAACACTCCCTAGACCCCCCTTCAAGACACTCCCTAGACCCCCCCTTCAAGAAACATGTGTACATTTGTTGGTAGATAAAACGTCCCAGCCAAAATTATAGGGTCTTTATCGTTCGTCAGGAAACACAAAAAAAATAGACACCTAAATAGCAAGAAAGGTCTTAATATTGATAAGGAGATGGCGCGAACGGTCTTAAAATCGACAAACTAATGGGGCAAATATCTCAAAATCTGAAAACTGATGGGGCTAAAAATGAGGGAGACGGAGGTCTATAAAAACGACCCATCTCCCCTTATATAATCACCCCCTAGAATCCCCCTACAAGATAAATTTGTACATTTTTCGGTTGACAGGACCAAAATTGCCAGAAATAAGGCCTAGTGTGAATCATGGCAACAAAAACCGCGTGAGTGGTTTTGTGTTTTAGATAAATTTGTACATTTTTCGGTAGACAAGACCACAAATGTCTGGGGAAACTTGTCGGAAATAAGGCCAAGTCAACAAAAACGGCAATTTTTTTTATTTTTTTTATATTAGATAAATTTGTATATTTTTCGGTAGACAAGATCACAATTGCCTGGAAAAGATTGCCGGAAATAAGACTTCGTGTGAAACAAGTCAACAACAACCGCGAGAGTGGGTTTTTTAGCTACTGGAAACAAGGGCGCGGTGGGTTGGGTTGGGGTGGGGTGGGTGGTTGGTTACGTCACAGCTGGGAGGTCTGGAGGGCGACAGGGAGGGAGGGAGGGAGGGAGGGGATATGGGTCGTTTTTCTGGTCCCCTTTCTCCCTCGTGTTTAGCCCTATTAGTTATGAGATTTCAAAACATTCGCCCCATTAGTTTGGCGATTTTCAGACCTTTTGCCACATTCCTTTGCCAATATTAAGACCTTTTGTGCCATTTAGTGTCGATTATTTCCTGGCGAGCGAAAGCGAGCCTGAAATTTTAAGAGAAACCGGCCTTCGGCCGGAAATTTTTTCTACCGAAAAATGTACAAATTTATCTTGAAAGGGGGGTCTAGGGGTGTTATTCTAAGCTTGATGGAGGTCTAGCGAGGACACTAAGAAATAAACGGGTACAGTCGCGCTAATAAGTGATGTTTCGGCACCAAGTATGTTTTGATCAATAATTGGTATCAGCAATATCTAAGCTTCATTTCTTCATATCGAGTGAAATATACAAACACGTTCCTACACTTACCCACCCTATTCAACATCTGACAGACACTAATACAGCACAGAGCGAGCCAAACGTAATGACAGCTGGGACATGACTTATAAGCGCGACTGTACCTTCCATATTTTAACCCCTTTAGCAAGATGACGGCCTTTCATTTTTGATCATGGTTAAAATTAGACCAAAGTATGCAAGTTAAGAAGGACCTCTGGTATTCCTAAGGGTTATGGAGATCGTGTTTACTCCTTTAAGGGGGGTGACCTGTTTTGGTTCTGTCTTGTTCTATCTTTCTCTGGCTTTTATCCATTTGGCCCCATTCAGCCTACTGTTTTAAGACGTTTATCCCCATCCAGGTGTTAATTTCTTACTGGTGAGCGGTAGCGAGCCAGCATATTTTGTATTTTTGTTAGACAGCAGGCTAAATTTGTACATTTTTCGATAGAAAAATTTCTCCGGCGAAGCCGGATTTCTTCATATAATGCTGGCTCGCTATCGCTCGCCAGGAAGAAATCGACACCTACAGTAGATGGGGATAAACGTCTTAAAATAGTTGGCTGAATGGGGCCGAATGGATACAAGCCAGAGAAAGAGAAAAGGACAGAAATAACAAAAAGCAGGTCACCCCCCTTAAGGGGACAGTGGCTGTTTGTTGGGTCTATTAATTCATTTATTCATATATATATATTTATATATTCCTCCCTAGACCTCCATCAAGCTCAGAAAAACACCCCCTAGACCCCCCTTCAAGATAGATTTGTACATTTTTCGGTAAACAAAAATCAAGTTATCTGTCCATATCAAGTATACAGTAAATATACAAAACATTATTTATATTGACAGATAACTTGAATTTAAAGGTGATAATAGGGTTGGGTGGTGGCTGATAACTACCGTGTTTGATGGAGGAGTAATAATGGTTTGGTGGTTCTCACAGGTAAGCCACGGTAGCCGTGTCCGTTTCTTAGTCATTACTGTGTGACTTTAACCTCATGACACAGGGACAAGTGGCTTATTTCTACACTTTTGGTAATGCACTATATTGACAAACATTAGGCCACAGTGTGAACAAAGCTGTGTCAAAATATCATACTGATCCAACTGTTTGTTAAGAAGTTATTCCCGAAAAACGATGTAACACGGCCTCTGAAACCCATAGTAGCTACTGTTCCATATGTTCGTTCCACCCACTAGTTCAACCCACTTGTTCCACCTGGTTCCACACGTTCCGTTACACCCGTACCGCACTTTGATCCACGTACGGTCGCGCTAATAAGTCAAGTCCCAGCTGTCATTACGTTTGGCTTGCTCTGTGCTGTATTAATGTCTGTCAGATGTTGAATAGGGTGGGTAAGTGTAGGAACATGTTTGTATATTCCACTCGATATGAAGAAATAAAGCTTAGATATTGCTGATACCAATTATTGATCAAAACATACTGAGTGCCGAGACATGACTTATTAGCGTGAATGCACAGTCGGCCAAATAAATGATGTCGCGGCACCAAGTATAGGTCGATCAATAATTGGTATCAGTACTGTCTAAGCTATAATTCGTCGTTTCGGGGAGTGAGATATACAAACATATTCCTATCATTACACACCTATTCAACATCTGACAGACATTAATACAGTACACAGCGAGCAAAACGTAATGACAGCGGCGACACGACTTATTTGGTCAACTGTACGGGCGTTCCAACTACCAATTGACCACTTGCGAGCTTCAGGCTATAAGGAAGTTGGAGCCGTAAACATCGGTATTAAGGGGAGATCTCCACTTGAAGGACTTTTTTCTTGACTCCTTTCTCGCTCATGTTTAGCCCCATTGCTTTTCTAATTTAAGACGTTCGACCCATTATTTTGATGATTTTAAGAACTTTCAACCCATTTCTGTTAATTTTAAGACCTTTCGTGCAATTTAGGTGTCGATTTTATCCTGGCGAGCGATAGCGAACCGGCTGAAAGCCGGTTCCTCTTCAATTACAGGCTCTCTATCGCTCGCCAGGAAAAAAATCGACACCTAAATGACACGAAAGGTCTTCAAATTGACTAAGAAATGGGGTGAAAGGTATACAATCTCCAAACTAATGAGGCGAATGTCTTAAAATCTCAAAATGAATGGGGCCTAAGCATGAGGGAGAAGGGGGTACGTAAAAACAAAAAAAATCCCCTTCCTTAACCCTTTCTGTAGCAGCGACGTCTTTGTCAACCTATGCTGGCTGCTGTTAGACGATTATATTCAGTTTAAGAAGGTCCTCCAGCGATTAACAGGCTTAGAACTATCTCTCTTAAGGGGAGGTTTCCACTTGAGGGACTTTTGTCTTGACCCCTTTCTCCCTCATGTCTAGTCCCATTGCTTTTGAGATGTTAAGACGCTTGCCCCATTGGTTTGGTGATTTTTAAGAATTTCCGACCCATTCTGTCAATTTTAAGACCTTTCGTGCCATTTAGGTGTCGATTTTATCCTGGCGAGCGATAGCGAGCCTGTAATTTAAGAGTAATCGGCCTTTGGCCGGGACATTTTTCTACCGAAAAATGTAAAAATTTATCTTGAAAGGGGGTCAAGGGGGTGAAATTTTAAGATTGCTGGAGGAGTAGGAAACAAACTAGAAACCTCCCCTTAACCCTTATTACCAAGACAGCTCCTTCTTAAACTGCAAAAAAAAATCTAAATATATAATTGAAAGGATATCGACGGACCAGAAGGGGTTAATGTTTCTTTTTTTTTTTCCCCACAGAAGCCGTTATTCCCGAGAAAAGGGTGGCTATGAACATTAGGGGTTTGTCGCGAATCGCTAAGTCAAGTTGCCCGGGCTTGACAATAACCAATACCATTTTGACAGTGCAGACTCGATCCGCCGACCCTTTGATCAGCAGCCGACGCTCTACTGACTATGCCACGGCTCATACTTGCACAATTTACAATATACATATAACAAATCTCTCTCTCTCTCTCTCTCTCTCTCTCTCTCTCTCTCGTCAATATTTTAAACTGTCTTGATAGCGTAATGCATAAATGCGCGGAATTTCGATGTGAGTGTCCTAGGTTCGAGTCCTTGGAGTGCCACATGTATGTGTTGATTTCATTAATTGAGCTTAGCAGTGAAGTTGGTTGGTGGAAAAAATATATTAATACTTCAATTTGGGCACCACTTTAGCCAATCAAGGAATGTTATTGGTTTTGACTTGTATTCCCAATGTTTAAGCAACAACATTACTGACATATTTGACAAAGTATATCGTTATATAGCCCCCTCCCCCCTACTCCTAATATAGCCCCCTGCCCCCCCCCCCCCCACCCTCCCCCCACCTCCTACTCCTAATATTCTACATGCTAACCTTTGTGAATCCCTAACAATGGCCTGGTATAGAAGTGAATGAATACCCCCAATTAGCCTATCACGTAAACAATGTGTCCGATTCCGGGGGTGTGGCTGTGTTCGAGTTCCTTGATTATTGGTTTGGACATCGATCAGTTCAGTGTTTGTTATTGTAGTGATTGGTGTTCGCTCTGTCTCTCTCTCTCACTCACTCTCACTCTATCTCTCTCTGTATATATATAAATGATTGTGTGTATTTGCGTGTTAGAATTCACACACACACACACATACCGTACACACACACACACACACACACAAACAAACACACACAGACACTGAGGGACTACCAGTTTTTCTCTCCCCTAAAAGGTCTCTGCACCAGTCCCCAAATGAACAGGAATACATTGACGTCACGAGCGGAGGCATATCAACGCTTTTTCACACACACATTCCTATATACAACTTTAAGGGTTTATTAGTCGATATACAGTATTGATTTTTATATATATTATTATTTATCGTTTTTTCCCTAGACCTCCATCAAACTTATAAAGCCACTAACCAGCCAGCCACAACATAAACAAAGCCACTAACCAGTTTAGTTATGCCCTGTTCCAAATAGGTTGTCCAGAAATCGTGAACCTTAACCTGTGTAACTCAAAAAAGACTAGAGCTAATGGGTTGTAAATTTCCACATCTATTCCCTAGCTGGCCCTTCCCAAATGGTAGAAATATTAACATAATTACTCTAGTCGTGTTTGAGGTATTGAGGTTAATGTTCCAGAGTTTGGGGCTACTTATTTGGAACAAAGTATAGCACCATTAGCACCAATATAAATAAAGCCACTAACCAGCCAGCACCATTAGCACCAACATAAACAAAGCCACTAACCAGCCAGCACCATTATCACCAACATAAACAAAGCCACTAACCAGCCAGCACCATTATCACCAACATAAATAAAGCCACTAACCAGCCAGCACCATTAGCACCAACATAAACAAAGCCACTAACCAGCCAGCACCATTAGCACCAAAATAAATAAAGCCACTAACCAGCCAGCACCATTAGCACCAACATAAACAAAGTCACTAACCAGCCAGCACCATTAGCACCAACATAAACAAAGTCACTAACCAGCCAGCCCCATTAGCACCAACATAAACAAAGCCACTAACCAGCCAGCACCATTAGCACCAACATAAACAAAGCCACTAACTAGCCAGCACCATTAGCACCAACATAAACAAAGCCACTAACCAGCCAGCCCCATTAGCACCAACATAAACAAAGTCACTAACCAGCCAGCACCATTAGCACCAAAATAAATAAAGCCACTAACCAGCCAGCCCCATTAGCACCAACATAAACAAAGCCACTAACCAGCCAGCACCATTAGCACCAACATAAACAAAGCCACTAACCAGCCAGCCCCATTAGCAGCAACATAAACAAAGCCACTAACCAGCCAGCCCCATTAGCACCAACATAAACAAAGTCACTAACCAGCCAGCACCATTAGCACCAAAATAAATAAAGCCACTAACCAGCCAGCCCCATTAGCACCAACATAAACAAAGCCACTAACCAGCCAGCACCATTAGCACCAACATAAACAAAGCCACTAACCAGCCAGCCCCATTAGCAGCAACATAAACAAAGCCACTAACCAGCCAGCCCCATTAGCACCAACATAAACAAAGCCACTAACCAGCCAGCCCCATTAGCACCAACATAAACAAAGCCACTAACCAGCCAGCCCCATTAGCACCAACATAAACAAAGCCACTAACCAGCCAGCCCCATTAGCACCAACATAAACAAAGCCACTAACCAGCCAGCCCCATTAGCACCAACATAAACAAAGCCACTAACCAGCCAGCCCCATTAGCACCAACATAAACAAAGCCACTAACCAGCCAGCCCCATTAGCACCAACATAAACAAAGCCACTAACCAGCCAGCCCCATTAGCACCAACATAAACAAAGCCACTAACCAGCCAGCCCCATTAGCACCAACATAAACAAAGCCACTAACCAGCCAGCACCATTAGCACCAACATAAACAAAGCCACTAACTAGCCAGCACCATTAGCACCAACATAAACAAAGCCACTAACCAGCCAGCACCATTAGCACCAACATAAACAAAGCCACTAACCAGCCAGCCCCATTAGCACCAACATAAACAAAGCCACTAACCAGCCAGCCCCATTAGCACCAACATAAACAAAGCCACTAACCAGCCAGCCCCATTAGCACCAACATAAACAAAGCCACTAACCAGCCAGCCCCATTAGCACCAACATAAACAAAGCCACTAACCAGCCAGCTCCATTAGCACCAACATAAACAAAGCCACTAACCAGCCAGCCCCATTAGCACCAACATAAGGGAGTCGCCGCTGCTGAGGGGGTCATCGCTGCCGTCCTCATCGTCGTCGTCGTCATCGTCATCGTCGTCGTCGTCACCGTAGCTGCCGTCGAAGGCGTGGGTCTTGAGGATGAGCGTGCCGAAGACGACGACCACAAGGCAGAACACCACCACAAAGAGCAGCACCTTCCGAGTAACCCGCCAAGGGCCCACCTGAAAAAATAAATAGTTACCCATTAGTGATATACAAAGAAATATCTATCTATCTATCTTTCTATAGCCTATACTCTGGCACATGCCCCATTTTATTTTATTTTTAAGCTGGGGATGGCCGACTCAAGACAGAGCCCGAACAGGGACAACATAAAAAAATAATAATAACAACACAAAAACAAAACACAAATTCACACACATCTACAGTAGGTCGCCCACGAGAAGACCCAGACAGCAAGGATCATAAGGGGTCTCCAGCAGGATTCCCAGGTCCCAGATCTCCCGGAGAGGTTCCAGTCTCAGCAGGCAAACATGCAGCGAAGCTACCACCACAACGCCAGCCCACCATGCATCCAGGCGTACCCTTCATATATACCGGCTCCCCGGGCCAGGCGTCTAACGGACTATTATCTAGTCCAACTGGCGCCTCACCCCCTCTCCCAAACGACCGCATTTTCACTCATCTATTCACAAGCATTCTCCATTCATTCCTATATATTTCTACTTCTCTTGCCTGATCTATAGTCATTCCTCTATCTCCCAACGCTTGTACTACACAGTTACCCCATCTCAATGGAGGTCTTCCTACCCCTCGACCTCCTCTTGTATCTGACTCACATATTCTCTTTGTAAGCCTTTCATGTTTATATATACAACAATACAAAATATATATACCGGTATACAAAACACAAGAAAACAAAAATAATATATAGATATATATAGGAGGAACAAAACTACAGAATACAGAACATATATACAGACAAATATATAGCAGGAAATATTATAAAACAATACAAAAATAATGTACAAAGAAATAGAAAAAGGAATTTACAAAAATACAAACTACAGAAAAATATATAAATAAATTTAGGGGGAAATAAAGAAAACAAAATATATATAGGAAGTAATATAAACGATACGATATACAGAAACAATATGATGTAATATAAACGATACGATATACAGAAACAATATGATGTAAAGACATATAGGCGGAAATAAGGGGAGGTTTTTAGTTTGGTCTCTAGATATCCTTCAAGCTTAAGATTACACCCCCTTGAGCACCTTTCAAGATAAATTTGTACATTTTTCGGTAGAAAAATGTTCCGGCTGAAAGCCGGTTCCTCTTAAATTACAGGCTCGCTTTCGCTCGCCAGGATAAAATCGACACCTAAATGGCCCGAAAGGTCTTAAAATTGATAGATATGGGTTGAACATTCTTAAAATCGACAAAATAATGGGGCGAACGTCTTATAATTAGAAAAAACAATGGGGCTAAACATGAGGGAGAAAGGAGTCAAAAGAAAAAAATCCTTCAAGTGGAAATCTCTCCTTAAACATAAGTACAAAAATAATCAATTACATCGCAAATAATATGCTAAAATATAAAATACAGAAATAATGCACAACGCAATATATTTAGAATTATACAATGGAGGGGCCAGGAATCCTATCTATCTATTGCCTGACGCCGTGATCCACGAAGGGGTGGCCACGAACGAACCCCCCCCCCCCCCAGGAATCCTCCTCCTCCTCCCCTTGTATCATTCTCCTACTCGACAAGACAGAGAAAGGGGCGAGGGAACGCGAAAGTGGTCCCGGACCCTGAGAATAGGCACTTTAAAATTTTGTTTTCTGTTTGGGCTCTGTCTCGTGTCGTCCACCCCCAGCAATGAGGTATGTGCCTGAGTATATACGTACATGCACACATACAAACATGCATACATACAAAATACATAATTAATATATAAACAGAAATGTAAAGAGATTGGCTGGAGTGAAAAGAGTGGCCCTGATTGGCTAGAGTGATACGAGTGTCCCTGATTGGCTGGAAGAACAGGATAGCAAGGTCATATTTATAACGGGACGTATATTACACTAGTTTGCATCTACTAATAGTCTATTTTTATCCAGCTGATGCTAAATTGATATATCTTCATCTTAAGGGGAGATTTTTAGTTTGGTCCCTGGATATCCTTCAAGCTTAAGATTACACCCCCTTGAGCCCCTTTCAAGATAAATTTGTACATTTTTCGGTAGAAAAATGTCCCGGCTGAAAGCCGGTTCCTCTTAAATTACAGGCTCGCTATCGCTCGCCAGGATAAAATAGACACCTAAATGGCACGAAAGGTCTTAAAATTGACAGAAATGGGTTGAAAGTTCTTAAAATCGTCAAAATAATGGGCCAACGTCTTAAAATTAGAAAAAACAATGGGGCTAAACATGAGGGAGAAAGAGGTCAAGAACAAAATCCTTCAAGTGGAAATCTCCCCATAATTACTTGGCTACTACGAATCATTTGTAGTGATGCAGAGACATAGTAATTAGATGATGCAGAGACAGTAATTAGATGATGCAGAGACATAGTAATTAGATGATGCAGAGACATAGTAATTAGATGATGCAGAGACATAGTAATTAGATGATGCAGAGACATAGTAATTAGATGATGCAGAGACATAGTAATTAGATGATGCAGAGACATAGTAATTAGATGATGCAGAGACAGTAATTAGATGATGCAGAGCCATAGTAATTAGATGATGCAGAGACATAGTAATTAGATGATGCAGAGACATAGTAATTAAATGATGCAGAGACATAGTAATTAGATGATGCAGAGACATAGTAATTAGATGATGCAGAGACATAGTAATTAGATGATGCAGAGACATAGTAATTAGATGATGCAGAGACATAGTAATTAGATGATGCAGAGACAGTAATTAGATGATGCAGAGACATAGTAATTAGATGATGCAGAGACATAGTAATTAGATGATGCAGAGACAGTAATTAGATGATGCAGAGACATAGTAATTAGATGATGCAGAGCCATAGTAATTAGATGATGCAGAGACATAGTAATTAGATGATGCAGAGACATAGTAATTAGATGATGCAGAGACATAGTAATTAGATGATGCAGAGACAGTAATTAGATGATGCAGAGACAGTAATTAGATGATGCAGAGCCATAGTAATTAGATGATGCAGAGACATAGTAATTAGATGATGCAGAGACATAGTAATTAGATGATGCAGAGACATAGTAATTAGATGATGCAGAGACAGTAATTAGATGATGCAGAGACAGTAATTAGATGATGCAGAGCCATAGTAATTAGATGATGCAGAGACATAGTAATTAGATGATGCAGAGACATAGTAATTAGATGATGCAGAGACATAGTAATTAGATGATGCAGAGACATAGTAATTAGATGATGCAGAGACATAGTAATTAGATGATGCAGAGACATAGTAATTTCATATATTGTCATTAAGTAAGGAGAAATCGGCTGCTAAAGGATTCAATTTGCCATCAGCTGGAAATAAACTGACTATAATAATAATAATAATAATAATAATAATAATAATAATAATAATAAAGATAATAAGAATAACAACTATACTACTACTACTACTACTACTACTACTACTACTAATAATAATAATAATAATAATAATAATAAATTTTATACAATTATTTTAAGGCCTGGGACAACTGGATGATCAGCTGGTTAATTCAAACAAGTGGTACCATACGATACAAAAAGTGCATTAACCCATTCAAGACTGTGACGCATTTTGACAGTTTATTCTGACTATCATTGGACTATTTTATACAGCTTAAATAGGAGGAATTATAAGGGTACAGACTATCTCAATTATAAGGGTACAGACTATCTCAATTATAAGGGTACAGGCTATCTCAATTATAAGGGTACAGACTATCTCAATTATAAGGGTACAGACTATCTCAATTATAAGGGTACAGGCTATCTCAATTATAAGGGTACAGACTATCTCAATTATAAGGGTACAGACTATCTCAATTATAAGGGTACAGACTATCTCAATTATAAGGGTACAGACTATCTCAATTATAAGGGTACAGACTATCTCAATTATAAGGGTACAGACTATCTCAATTATAAGGGTACAGACTATCTCAATTATAAGGGTACAGACTATCTCAATTATATGGGTACAGACTATCTCAATTATAAGGGTACAGACTCTCAATTATAAGGGTACAGACTATCTCAATTATAAGGGTACAGACTCTCAATTATAAGGGTACAGACTATCTCAATTATATGGGTACAGACTATCTCAATTATAAGGGAACAGACTCTCAATTATAAGGGTACAGACTATCTCAATTATAAGGGTACAGACTATCTCAATTATAAGGGTACAGACTATCTCAATTATAAGGGTACAGACTATCTCAATTATAAGGGTACAGACTATCTCAATTATAAGGGTACAGACTATCTCAATTATAAGGGTACAGACTCAATTATAAGGGTACAGACTATCTCAATTATATGGGTACAGACTATCTCAATTATAAGGGAACAGACTCTCAATTATAAGGGTACAGACTATCTCAATTATAAGGGTACAGACTATCTCAATTATAAGGGTACAGACTCTCAATTATAAGGGTACAGACTATCTCAATTATAAGGGTACAGACTATCTCAATTATAAGGGTACAGACTATCTCAATTATAAGGGTACAGACTATCTCAATTATAAGGGTACAGACTATCTCAATTATAAGGGTACAGACTATCTCAATTATAAGGGTACAGACTCTCAATTATAAGGGTACAGACTATCTCAATTATAAGGGTACAGACTATCTCAATTATAAGGGTACAGACTCAATTATAAGGGTACAGACTATCTCAATTATAAGGGTACAGACTATCTCAATTATAAGGGTACAGACTATCTCAATTATAAGGGTACAGACTATCTCAATTATAAGGGTACAGACTATCTCAATTATAAGGGTACAGACTCAATTATAAGGGTACAGACTATCTCAATTATAAGGGTACAGACTATCTCAATTATAAGGGTACAGACTCAATTATAAGGGTACAGACTATCTCAATTATAAGGGTACAGACTATCTCAATTATAAGGGTACAGACTATCTCAATTATAAGGGTACAGACTATCTCAATTATAAGGGTACAGACTATCTCAATTATATGGGTACAGACTATCTCAATTATAAGGGTACAGACTATCTCAATTATAAGGGTACAGACTATCTCAATTATAAGGGTACAGACTCAATTATAAGGGTACAGACTATCTCAATTATAAGGGTACAGACTATCTCAATTATAAGGGTACAGACTATCTCAATTAACCCTCTGACTTCCATACACCCGTCCTAATCTGAACGAATTCATTTAAGGGGAGATTTCCACTTGAGGGATTTTTTTCTTTACCTCTTTCTCCCTCATGTTTAGCCCCATTGCTTTTGAGTTGTTAAGATGTTCACCCCCTTAGTTTGGCGATTTTAAGAACGTTCGCCCCATTTCTGTCAATTTTAAGACCTTTCGTACCATTTAGGTGTCGATTTTTTCCTGGCGAGCGATAGCGAGCCTGTAATTTAAGAGGAACCGGCCTTGGGCCGGGAAATTTTTCTATCGAAAAATGTACAAATATATCTTGAAAGGGGGTCAAGGAGGTTTAATTTTAAGCTTGATGGAGGTCTAGGGAATAAACTAAATACCTCCCCTTAAAAGTAGCTGGAGAACAGAAAAGAAATGCGTATTGTCTCTTGAAAGGGTATATACACTAATTAACCTTTATTATTCTGAACAACAATGAGCTCTAGTAATTATGAAGCAATAAGTCAATACACGTTCATGTTCCTAAAGCCGGTATCACACGAGCGCTTTTGCGATCAACATTTATACTCAACACTGGTCTGGCAGCGTATGAGGTCAACATTTAAAATATTTCTGTCACCGAAATTCATCTATCACCAGTCTAGTTTCCGTTACCAGGGCAAAATTTTCCAGAAATGTTGCCAGACATTTTTTGATAATCGAATGTTGACTTTAAAAGCTCTCGTGTGATACCGGCTTAACACTTAAAGAGCGGGGCCCGACTTAAGTCCGTATCTAAAATGCAGCAAGTTAGGAGTATTATTAAGGCTTTTAAAGGGTTAAAATCGAGTGCAAATGGCCGGCAGCGCAGCAGGCCACACGGCCGACACCCAGGGCTTACCGCCGCCCACTGACTCACGCTCCCTCTGTTCTCGTGAGGCCGGCAGTCTAGCCAGTAGTGAGCGTAGCTGGAAAAAAATATGCCGCTATACGCTAAACTCCCATGGTGGTACCACTGCATCAAAACGACGAGTGCTACGTAGCTCGTTCTGGTCTCATTTTGAAGCTTGTAGCGCCTAGGTTTTTGCTGAATACATTTCTTTTCAAGCAGATACTTGATTGATCATTCAGGAGGGCCTGAATATGCCCAAAATAGCGCAAAACCCCCCCGCTAGACGAGGGTTAAGAACGTCAATGATAATATTGCTGAGCCTGGTTATCCGTGAGCTGTGCCCAACAGACCTAACCTAATCAAGCAGATTAGAAATTCTAGGATCGATCATGCAATGTTGCAGTCTCCTAACTTATCCGTGAACTGTGCCCAGCTGATCCTAACCTTATACCTTAATTTCATCAATTCTAAGCTCACATGCACTAAGGTAATTAGAGGCTATCTTGACTTCTTGTGTTCTAGGAACAGAGAGAGTCAGGCTATTAGAGTAGCTATATTCTGGCTTTGCAGCTTGAGTTCTGTGAATAACAAGCACTTAAGTTCTGTGAACAGTAAGTTATTTATCTATCTATCAATTGACTTCTAAAGTAGCTCTAGCTTAACAGTGAAGCAAGTTACAATATGTGAGCAATGACTCATTTGAGTGTCTGTGAACAGCAGATGGCCTTATCAATATTGGGTTCCTACCAACACTTCTAAGAGCGTTCTAACAACCGTCAAACGATTTTATAACTAATAAAAAGGTGGTGGTTTGGACCAGGCCGTCTCGGCAGCATGTCACTCCTTTGGCAGGTACCTCGTCGACAGCTGCGCCTCTCACAGGGCTCCGGCAGTAGACCACACATAGAGCGTCAACAACAGGTACTCTCGGATAGCGGGACCTCTCAGGGCATCTTTAGAGGCAACCAACTCAGTACTATGGGATGAAGGCCTCAGTCGCTGGCTCAGTTTCCTCCTATATAAATAATAGCAGTTTTGGTAACTCATTCTCCCAGTGAGTGGTGAGTTCCCCAAAGTAAGAGTCTGGGGCGCCCAAGGTGTAGTTCTCGATGAAGGCACTCAACTCCTGTAGCTCGGTGAAATCAGGTGTAGGGAGCAGGTGAATCAGTGGCTGCAGGAGACTCGAGGTTAGTCTATATTCCTCTTTTATGTCTGATAACAAATCGTCTTTTTCATAGGAATCTCTTTCAGAGCTCTGTCCACTGACAACACCTTACCACCGTACGCCTTGAGTACTTCAGGAGGGGAGGACGGTTTTGACTGCTGGGGTTGTACAGGAAGGAGGGAAGCCGAGTTCGTGTGAACAGCGACTGTGTGCTCGGTGGCTGGTTCAGAGTCCTTCTATAGTTGGTTGGCGGGTCAAGCATTTCTCCTCCAGCCAATAATGGAGATTCCAGGATTACTGGTCTGGATCCTGGATGATAGTGACGCTCGCATGGGTTTGGAGCGGTCTGCCTTGGCCAATAGGGTGGAAGCCCGGGCGAGCGTCTTGATTAATGCGGTAGCCAGCATTCCTCAACTTCATCATCTGTATCGCTCTACCTCAGCCAATAGGAGGGCGCGGTGAGTGGAGAAGCTTCGCTAATTTCCAAGAACTTCCAGGCGGGGGGGGGGGGGGGGGGGGGGGGGGGGGGGGGGGGGGGGGGGGGGGGGGGGGGGGGGGGGGGAGGAATGTTGGGTATCTATAAGGTTAGACGAGGAATTTTGAGTACCGGTATCTTCATCAATGAGGTTAGGACAGGACTCTGACCAAGGGGACTTATGCCACGCCTTCTGGGGGGAAGGGACTGTGGGGGACTTGGGGATCTTCATAGACATTAGGCCAGGAAGTGTGTGTGTCTGGATGGTTCCTTACAGGGCTGTTTGACAGTTCTGGCCAACTTCCAAATAATACTAATGACAATAAAATTAATAATAACAATACTAGTAATAATAGCAACAACTAATAATGATAATAATAAAATAATATACAATAATAATAATAATAATAACAATACTACTACTACTACTAATACTATTGCTACTACTACTACTAATACTACTAATACTAATACTACTAATACTACTACTACTACTACTACTACTACTACTACTACTATTAATAATAATAATAATGTCCACTAACCTGTAGGGCCGCCTTGAGGAATTGGCTTGTGTCCTGCATCTTGGCTTCTGAAAAGAGAGAGAGAAAAAAAAATATATAAGTTAATCAAATATATATAAAGTGAGAGAGAGAGAGAGAGAGAGAGATGCACATGGAGCATATATATATATATATATTCAATCTAGGAGGAATCAGCCTTCGGGCAGGAAATTTTTGTACTGAAAAATGTACAAATTTATCTCGAAGACGGGTTTTGGAAGTATTTTATTTTAAGCTTGTTGGAGGTTTAGGGAGCAAGACAAAAAAAGAAAGAGAGAGAGAGAGAGAAGAAAAAGCCTCCCCTTAAAATTAAAATTAATCTCTATCGCTTTGCCCCCCCCCCCCCCCCCCCCCCCCCCCCCTCTCTCTCTCTCCTTTTGCACCACCACACTACCTTTGCAACATTACTAAGCAGTTTTTGATCTTGAAGCAATGCCCCCCCTCCCCCCCTCCTCCTAAATAATAAGAACTCGTAAATTGTATCTCACTATCCTTATTTATTTTGTTTTTGTTTCTTTCTCTTTCTAATTATCTATCTATCTATCTATCTCTCGCTCTCTCTCTCTCTATATATATATATAATATTTATATATATATATATATATATATATATATATAAATATATATATATATATATATATATATATATATATACATATATATATATATATATATATATATATATATATATATATATATATATATATATACATATAGATATACCCGGTATATATATATATATATATATATATATACCTAGCTAGATAGTTCTCGTTGTCTCTCACTCACTCTCACACATACACACTCTCTCTCTCTCTCTCATAATTTTACCGTACCATACCAGTGCCTGTATATTGGTAGTGGGTGTGTGTGTGTGTGTGTGGGGGGGGGGGGGGGTAATAAAGGTTATGGTATTAAGTCTCTCTGTCGGCTATAATCATTCACCCACTTTCCTTCAACCTCGGCTTTTACTGGGGTTCGTTTCCTGTTTCTCTTTCTCTCTCTCACTCGCACTCTCTTTATTTCTTTCATTCGTATTTTCTCTCTCTCTCTCTCTTTGTTTATTCCATTCGTTCTTTCTTTACTCTCTCTCACTCTCTCTTCATTTCTTTCATTCGTATTTTTTCTCTCTCTCTCTCTCTTTGTCTCTTTGTTTCTTCCATTCGTTCTTTCTTTTCTCTCTCTCTTTCACTCTCTGCATTTCTTTCATTCGTATTTCTCTCTCTCTCTCTCTCTCTCTCTGAACCTTAAGCCTTAGATATACCACCGTCATTTGAAGAGCATAATAAGGGTATGACAATAGAAATACAAGTAAGATAACGGTACACTCGGATGACATAATTAGTGAGTGAGTGAGTGAGTGAATAAGATAACGGTACACTCGGATGACATAATTAGTGAGTGAGTGAGTGAGTAAGATAACGGTACACTCGGATGACATAATTAGTGAGTGAGTGAGTGAGTAAGATAACGGTACACTCGGATGACATAATTAGTGAGTGAGTGAGATAACGGTACACTCGGATGACATAATTAGTGAGTGAGTGAGTGAGTAAGATAACGGTACACTCGGATGACATAATTAGTGAGTGAGTGAGTAAGATAACGGTACACTCGGATGACATAATTAGTGAGTGAGTGAGTGAGATAACGGTACACTCGGATGACATAATTAGTGAGTGAGTGAGTGAGTAAGATAACGGTACACTGGGATGACATAATTAGTGAGTGAGTGAGTGAGATAACGGTACACTCGGATGACATAATTAGTGAGTGAGTGAGTGAGTGAATAAGATAACGGTACACTCGGATGACATAATTAGTGAGTGAGTGAGTGAGTAAGATAACGGTACACTCGGATGACATAATTAGTGAGTGAGTGAGTAAGATAACGGTACACTCGGATGACATAATTAGTGAGTGAGTGAGTGAGATAACGGTACACTCGGATGACATAATTAGTGAGTGAGTGAGTGAGTAAGATAACGGTACACTCGGATGACATAATTAGTGAGTGAGTGAGTAAGATAACGGTACACTCGGATGACATAATTAGTGAGTGAGTGAGTGAGATAACGGTACACTCGGATGACATAATTAGTGAGTGAGTGAGTGAGTAAGATAACGGTACACTCGGATGACATAATTAGTGAGTGAGTGAGTAAGATAACGGTACACTCGGATGACATAATTAGTGAGTGAGTGAGTAAGATAACGGTACACTCGGATGACATAATTAGTGAGTGAGTGAGTAAGATAACGGTACACTCGGACGACATAATTAGTGAGTGAGTGAGTGAGTGAGTTAATATAGGACTTGAGAGGCTATCAACCCTTCTGGACTATTAACCCTTTCTGTACCGGCGACGTCATATTTATTTGATTTCAACTACAAATCTATATTTTATTAATTTCACCAGAACACCAAACACCCCCCAATGAAATCCATTAAAGTATATATGTGATCCACCGGGATTCGAACCTGGGTATCACACACAGATTTTTGCCACCTTAAGGGGAGATTTCCACTTGAGAGATTTTTTTCTTGACCCCTTTCTCCCTCATGTTTAGCCCCATTGCTTTTGACATTATAAAACGTTTGCCCCATTAGTTTAGCGATTTTAAGAACTTTCACCCCATATTAAGACCTTTCGTGCAATTCAGGTGTCGATTTTATCCTGGCGAGCGATAGCGAGCCTGTAATTTAAGAGAAACCGGCCTTCGGTCGGGACATTTTTCTACTGAAAAATGCACAAATTTATCTTGAAAGGGACTCAAGGGGGTGTAATTTTAAGCTTGATGGAGGTCTAGGGAACAAACTAAATACCTCCCCTTAACCATTACACCACCAGGACGGTTAAAGGTTTATGCACACGCCGACGACTTATCATCCATTCTCGAATACTGGATATTAATTTAATCATGTTCATATTCCCAACCGCGCTATGGTAGCCTACTGTTTAAGGGGAGGTATTTAGTTTGTTCCCTAGACCTCCATCAAGCTTAAAATTACACCCCTTTGAGTTCCTTTCAAGATATATTTGTAAATTTTTCCGAAGAAAAATGTACCGGCCGAAGGCCGGTTCCTCTTAAATTACAGGCTCACTATCGCTCGCCAGGATAAAATCGACACCTGAATTGCACGAAAGGTCTTAATATGGGGTGAAAGTTCTTAAAATCGCTAAACTAATGGGGCAAACGTTTTATAATATCAAAAGCAATGGGGCTAAACATGAGGGAGAAAGGGGTCAAGAAAAAAAATCCCTCAAGTGGAGATCTGCCCTTAAGTGAGAGGCAAGAATATTGATGGGGCCCAGATCATCATATAGACCGACCTGGCGACGATATACCCCTGAGCCTACTGATAACCCATAGTTTATGACTTTCACCCCAACACCAAACACCCCCAATGAAATTAATTAAAGTATATATGATCCTAACATATATATATATATATATATAGAGAGAGAGAGAGAGAGAGAGCGAGAGAGAGAGCGAGAGCGAGAGAGAGAAAAAAAACTAGAGAGAGGGGGGAGACTATGTGAGTTGAGATAAATAGATAAAGAGAGAGAGAGAGAGAGAGAGAGAGAGAGAGAGAGAGATAGATAGATAGATAGATAGATAGATAGATAGATAGAGAGATAGATAGATAGATATATGGATAAAGAGAGAGAGAGAGAGAGATAGATAGATAGAGAGAGAGATAGAGAGATAGATAGATAGATATATGGATAAAGAGAGAGAGAGAGATAGAGTGAGATAGAGAGAGAGAGAGAGAGATAGAGAGATAGATAGATAGATAGAGGGAGGGAGGGAGGGAGGAAGGGAGAGAGAGAGAATCGGAATCAGAATATTTATTTTTCCATTTTACAATGGTTCTTCACATAAAACATTAAAACAATATTAAAATACATACATTATATATATACATATTTACAATAAGAAACATCTCTAGTATGTTACTATGGACAGTCTTCAATATCTATAACAAATGACAGTTACAGTATTATTAAATTTTTTGTTTATAGATCCATTTCATGTTTCAGAATATATTTTTTTAATATATGCTTAAACGTGTTTAGGTTATTTGTGTCCTTTACTGATCTCGGTAACCTATTCCATATTTTAGGACCTGCTACCAAAAGCGATCGTTCACCATAAAAGGTGTTCGTTCTCTGTACATATAGATGGTTTTGCTGTCTTGTGTTACTATTTATGATTTCATTAACAATAGGAAAGTGTATTAGCCAGTTTGGAATTAGCTTATGCCTTTCTTTATACACCGCAATAGCTGTATCATATATATATTTTGGCTTTATTTTTAGGCTCTCTAATTCCTTTATTATCGGAGTTACATGGTCGTATTTTTTTGCTCCACCCACTGCTACCTTTGCAGCAAAATTCTTTATACACCGCAATAGCTGTATCATATATATATTTTTGCTTTATTTTTAGCCACTCTAATTCCTTTATTATCGGAGTTACATGGTCGTATTTTTTTGCTCCACCCACTGCTACCTTTGCAGCAAAATTCTGCATTTTTTGTACAGTATTTAATATAGTGCAATTAGTTGAACCCCATATCATTATGCAATAATTTATCAAACTTAAAATTAGCGATTGAATCACAATGACCCTAGTAGCTTTGTCAAAATTACCTTTTATACGATTCACATACATCAACGTTCCCATGACTTTCTTGTTCAGTTCACTTGTGTGTTTGTTGAAAAGCATGTTACTATCTATATGTAGACCTAAATTTGTTACATGTGTACAAGGTATAATTTTATGATCATCGAGTTGTATACATACATTTAAGGGTATTTGGGATAAAAGCTGTCTAGTGCCAAGGAAAATGCATTGAGTTTTATTTGCATTCAACATAAGACCATTTCTCTGGAAATATTGTTTCACTATTTTGAGTGTATTTTTCTGTTTTGCTAATTACATTAGTTAGTTCATCCAGAGTGCCTGAGTGAAGTATATGTGTATCATCAGCATACTGAATGAGCAAACAATCTTTAACATAGTTTAGTAAATCATTGACAAATATAATAAATAGAATGGGTCCTAGAATAGAGCCTTGAGGCACTCCATATGTTACATGTAAAGTAGATGAGACTGTATCACCCAACTGCACAGCCTGTGTCCTATCGGTCAAGTAATTCATAAGCCAGAATGAGTCAATATTTAATTTTTTGCATTTTTCTAACAATATTTGATGACTGACACTGTCGAAAGCTTTAGACAAATCAAGCAGTGTTAGTAAAGACACTTTGTTGTTATCCATATTAGTATATATCTTATTAGTTAATAAAGTGAGGGCTGTTTCCGTTGATAAATTTGGCCGAAAACCATGTTGACTTATAGAAAGCAGATTGTTGTTTTCCAAGTGCGACATATACTGATTTGTGGCGACTTTCTCTAAAACTTTTGATAATATTGGGAGAAGTGAAATGGGTCGA
>CM064562.1:36517438-36538685 GCA_032716605.1 Paralithodes platypus
CCCACACAACCTCTCCATTGATCTACACAGCTTGTCAACATAGCCAAGGTCATATAAAGCCTCAATACAGTATCTCTCTCTCTCTCTCACATACACACACACACACCCACACAACCTCTCCATTGATCTACACAGCTTGTCAACATAGCCAAGGTCATATAAAGCCTCAATACAGTATCTCTCTCTCTCTCTCACATACACACACACACCCACACAACCTCTCCATTGATCTACACAGCTTGTCAACATAGCCAAGGTCATATAAAGCCTCAATACAGTATCTCTCTCTCTCTCACATACACACACACACACACAACCTCTCCATTGATCTACACAGCTTGTCAACATAGCCAAGGTCATATAAAGCCTCAATACAGTATCTCTCTCTCTCTCTCTCACATACACACACACACACCACACACAACCTCTCCATTGATCTACACAGCTTGTCAACATAGCCAAGGTCATATAAAGCCTCAATACAGTATCTCTCTCTCTCTCTCACATACACACACACACCCACACAACCTCTCCATTGATCTACACAGCTTGTCAACATAGCCAAGGTCATATAAAGCCTCAATACAGTATCTCTCTCTCTCTCTCACATACACACACACACCCACACAACCTCTCCATTGATCTACACAGCTTGTCAACATAGCCAAGGTCATATAAAGCCTCAATACAGTATCTCTCTCTCTCTCTCACATACACACACACACCCACACAACCTCTCCATTGATCTACACAGCTTGTCAACATAGCCAAGGTCATATAAAGCCTCAATACAGTATCTCTCTCTCTCTCTCACATACACACACACACCCACACAACCTCTCCATTGATCTACACAGCTTGTCAACATAGCCAAGGTCATATAAAGCCTCAATACAGTATCTCTCTCTCTCTCTCTCTCTCACATACACACACACACACACCCACACAACCTCTCCATTGATCTACACAGCTTGTCAACATAGCCAAGGTCATATAAAGCCTCAATACAGTATCTCTCTCTCTCTCACATACACACACACACCCACACAACCTCTCCATTGATCTACACAGCTTGTCAACATAGCCAAGGTCATATAAAGCATCAATACAGTATCTCTCTCTCTCTCTCACATACACACACCCACACCCACACACACACCCACACAACCTCTCCATTGATCTACACAGCTTGTCAACATAGCCAAGGTCATATAAAGCCTCAATACAGTATCTCTCTCTCTCTCTCACACACACACACACACACCCACACACACACACAACCTCTCCATTGATCTACACAGCTTGTCAACATAGCCAAGGTCATATAAAGCCTCAATACAGTATCTCTCTCTCTCTCTCTCACATACACACACCCACACCCACACCCACACACACACACACACAACCTCTCCATTGATCTACACAGCTTGTCAACATAGCCAAGGTCATATAAAGCCTCAATACAGTATCTCTCTCTCTCTCTCTCACATACACACACACACCCACACAACCTCTCCATTGATCTACACAGCTTGTCAACATAGCCAAGGTCATATAAAGCCTCAATACAGTATCTCTCTCTCTCTCTCACATACACACACACCCACACACACACACACACACACACACAACCTCTCCATTGATCTACACAGCTTGTCAACATAGCCAAGGTCATATAAAGCCTCAATACAGTATCTCTCTCTCTCTCTCACATACACACACACACACACACCCACACCCACACACACACACACACAACCTCTCCATTGATCTACACAGCTTGTCAACATAGCCAAGGTCATATAAAGCCTCAATACAGTATCTCTCTCTCTCTCTCTCACATACACACACACACACACCCACACAACCTCTCCATTGATCTACACAGCTTGTCAACATAGCCAAGGTCATATAAAGCCTCAATACAGTATCTCTCTCTCTCTCACATACACACACACACCCACACAACCTCTCCATTGATCTACACAGCTTGTCAACATAGCCAAGGTCATATAAAGCCTCAATACAGTATCTCTCTCTCTCTCTCACATACACACACACACACCCACACAACCTCTCCATTGATCTACACAGCTTGTCAACATAGCCAAGGTCATATAAAGCCTCAATACAGTATCTCTCTCTCTCTCTCACATACACACACCCACACACACACACAACCTCTCCATTGATCTACACAGCTTGTCAACATAGCCAAGGTCATATAAGACCTCAATACAGTATCTCTCTCTCTCTCTCACATACACACACACACCCACACAACCTCTCCATTGATCTACACAGCTTGTCAACATAGCCAAGGTCATATAAAGCCTCAATACAGTATCTCTCTCTCTCTCTCTCACATACACACACACACCCACACAACCTCTCCATTGATCTACACAGCTTGTCAACATAGCCAAGGTCATATAAAGCCTCAATACAGTATCTCTCTCTCTCTCTCTCACATACACACACACACCCACACAACCTCTCCATTGATCTACACAGCTTGTCAACATAGCCAAGGTCATATAAAGCCTCAATACAGTATCTCTCTCTCTCTCTCTCACATACACACACACACCCACACAACCTCTCCATTGATCTACACAGCTTGTCAACATAGCCAAGGTCATATAAAGCCTCAATACAGTATCTCTCTCTCTCTCTCTCACATACACACACACACCCACACACACACCCACACAACCTCTCCATTGATCTACACAGCTTGTCAACATAGCCAAGGTCATATAAAGCCTCAATACAGTATCTCTCTCTCTCTCTCACATACACACACACACCCACACACACACCCACACACACACCCACACAACCTCTCCATTGATCTACACAGCTTGTCAACATAGCCAAGGTCATATAAAGCCTCAATACAATCATCGTGGTTGTATAGATGTCTACCTTTCCTGCCTTAAGGGGAGATTTCCACTTGAGGGACTTTTTTCTGGACCCCTTTCTCCCTCATGTCTAGCCCCATTGCTTTTGAGATTTTAAGATGTTTGCCCCATTAGTTTGGCGATTTTAAGAAGTTTCACCCCATTTATGTCACTTTTAAGACTTCGTCCCATTTAGGTGTCGATTTTATCCTGGCGAGCGATAGCGAGCCTGTAATTTAAGAGTAACCGGCCTTCGGCCGGGACATTTTTCTACCGAAAAATGTACAAATTTACCTTGAAAGGGGGTCAAGGGGGTGAAATTTTAAGCTTGATGGAGGTCTAGGAAACAAACTAAAAACCTGCCCTTATGGGGACAGTGGCTGTTTGGTCTATTTATTCATTTATTCATATATTATTTTTAGTTTCCTCCCTAGACCTCCATCAAGCTTAAACAAAAAAAAAATAACCCCCCCCCCCCCTTTCAGGATAGATTTGTACATTTTTCGGTAGAAAAATGTCCCAGCCGAAGGCCGGTTACTCTTAAAATTACAGGCTCGCTTTCGCTCGCCAGGAAAAAAATCGACACCTAAATGGAACGAAAGGTCTTAATATTGACAAATAAATGGGGCGTCAAGTCTTACAATCGCCAAACTAATGGGCCGAACATCTTAAAATGGGGCTGAACACGAGGGAGAAAGGGGCCAGAACAAACAGCCCAAAAACCTTTACAAATACACTAAAAAAAATCCTCTAACAGTGTCCATAATATAACGGAAAAAGACGTCACCGGTACTGAAGGGGTTAAACATGTATTAAGTTAAATCCCTGTTGTTTGATTATTGAGGCACAAAATGGCGGCCGATGTAAGAGATGTCCACTCTTGACTGAATGGCTGGCAGATCCTTCACTTTTTGTCAATTTTTTTATTTATTTATTATTTTTCTAGTTTCCTCGCTCGACCTCCATCACGCTTAAAATGAAGCCCCCTAGACCCCCTTTCAAGATAAATTTGTACATTTTTCGGTAGAAAAATGTCCTGGCCGAAGGCCGATTCCACTTAAATTACAGGCTCGCTATCGCTCGCCAGGAAAAAATCGAGACCTAATTGACAGGAAAGGTCTTAAAATTGACAGAAATGGGGCGAAAGTTCATACAATCGCCAAACTTATGGGGCTAAAGATGAGGGAGAAGGTGGTCTAGAAAAGCGACTCGTCTACCCTTAAGATGTGTTGTTGGTTAGCTGTAGGTCAACAGGGGTTCGATCCTCTGTGTGTGTGTGTGTGTGTGTGTGTGTGTGTGTGTGTGTGTGTGTGTGTTGGAGAGAAAGTGTGTGTGTGTGTGTTGGAGAGAAAGTGTGTGTGTGTGTGTGTGTGTGTGCATTTTGGTTGGTGTGTTGGGGTGTGTGTGTGTGTGTGTGTTGGGGGTGTGTGTGTATTTTGGTTTGTGTGTGTGTGTGTGTATGTGTGTGTGTGTGTGTGTGTGTGTGTGTGTGTGTATGTAGTGCAGTGTACCTCACCTTGATAATACTATATGTATTATTGAGGATTTGAATTGCGTTTAACATTATCAAGCGAATTCTGGTCAGTGTCCTTACGGGGCTGTTTGGATATCTACACTGCTAAAAACATAGTAAAGCAGAAGGCTCCTCCCCACCCACCACTCCCTCCGGCTTACCCTAGCATGAAACAGTTGGAGCAATGAACCAAGCAGTATGGAATAAAGCCGGTATCACACGAGCACTTTTTCCCTCAAAATCTATCCTCAACACTGGTCTGGCAGCTCATGAGGTCAACATTTAATATTTTTCTGTTACCTAAGTTCATCTACCATCAGTCTAGTTTCCGATACCAGCGCAAAATATTTCAGAAATGTTGCCAGAAAATGTTTGATCATCGAATGTTGACTATAAAAGCTCTCGTGTGATACCGGCTTAAGGGGAGTGACCTGCTTTTTGTTATTAATCTCCTTTTCTCTCTTTCTCTGGCTTGTATCCATTCGGCCCCATTCAGCCAACTATTTTAAGACGTTTATCCCCATCTAGGTGTCGATTTCTTCCTGGCGAGCGATAGCGAGCCAGCATTATATGAAGAAATCCGGCTTCGCCGGAGACATTTTTCTATCGAAAAATGTACAAATTTAGCCTGCTGTCAAACAAAAATAAAAAATATGCTGGCTCGCTAGCGCTCACCAGTAAACAATTGACACCTGGATGGGGATAAGCGTCTTAAAACAGTAGGCTGAATGGGGCCCAATGGGTACAAGCCAGAGAAAGATAGAAAAGGACAGAACAAAAATAGGTCACCCTTAACTGACATGGAATTTCGGATAGGATATGACGGAAGGAGACATATTAACAATCTACGTTCATTCTACATCTAAGACCTTTCGGATAGGATATGACGGAAGGAGACATATTAACAATCTACGTTCATTCTACATCTAAGACCTTTCGGATAGGATATGACGGAAGGAGACATATTAACAATCTACGTTCATTCTACATCTAAGACCTTTCGGATAGGATATGACGGAAGGAGACATATTAACAATCTACGTTCATTCTACATCTAAGACCTTTCGGATAGGATATGACGGAAGGAGACATATTAACAATCTACGTTCATTCTACATTTAAGACCTTTCGGATAGGATATGACGGAAGGAGACATATTAACAATCTACGTTCATTCTACATCTAAGACCTTTCGGATAGGATATGACGGAAGGAGACATATTAACAATCTACGTTCATTCTACATCTAAGACCTTTCGGATAGGATATGACGGAAGGAGACATATTAACAATCTACGTTCATTCTACATCTAAGACCTTTCGGATAGGATATGACGGAAGGAGACATATTAACAATCTACGTTCATTCTACATCTAAGACCTTTCGGATAGGATATGACGGAAGGAGACATATTAACAATCTACGTTCATTCTACATCTAAGACCTTTCGGATAGGATATGACGGAAGGAGACATATTAACAATCTACGTTCATTCTACATCTAAGACCTTTCGGATAGGATATGACGGAAGGAGACATATTAACAATCTACGTTCATTCTACATCTAAGACCTTTCGGATAGGATATGACGGAAGGAGACATATTAACAATCTACGTTCATTCTACATCTAAGACCTTTCGGATAGGATATGACGGAAGGAGACATATTAACAATCTACGTTCATTCTACATCTAAGACCTTTCGGATAGGATATGACGGAAGGAGACATATTAACAATCTACGTTCATTCTACATCTAAGACCTTTCGGATAGGATATGACGGAAGGAGACATATTAACAATCTACGTTCATTCTACATCTAAGACCTTTCGGATAGGATATGACGGAAGGAGACATATTAACAATCTACGTTCATTCTACATCTAAGACCTTTCGGATAGGATATGACGGAAGGAGACATATTAACAATCTACGTTCATTCTACATCTAAGACCTTTCGGATAGGATATGACGGAAGGAGACATATTAACAATCTACGTTCATTCTACATCTAAGACCTTTCGGATAGGATATGACGGAAGGAGACATATTAACAATCTACGTTCATTCTACATCTAAGACCTTGGAGACGAAAATATATACGTAATTTCGGCCATGGATGAAAAAGTAGGCAGAATTGTTTCTATATATATATTGCAATCTGTGTTATTTCTTCATTACGAGTTGGAGATATTGTGAAAGAAATGGTGTTAAGTGCGGGTCAGTGGCCAAATATTTATCTAGGCGATTCTTAAAAGTCTAAATTGTGTCGGAGTTCACAATGTTTGAAGGTCTGTGTTGGAAGGTGGAGGAGGAGGAGGTGGTGGAACATTGGGAAGGGAACTACTGCCCTGGAACTAATGTCCGTGGCAGGATTAGGAAGTTAGTAGGGGACAGATGGGTTAGTAATATAACACAGATATAAGTGATCTTTCGTATATCTGGGAAAAAGAGAGTAACGTCTTGGTAATATATATACGCAATAATCCTTGATGAATCTGAGGGGGGAATAAAATAAAGTTATTAATTTATAAACGCAGTCAGTCGCGGGTTTGATGCAAGATATTTGTCTAGGCGAAGTTTAAAGGAATCAACGGTGCTGCAGTCTATAACGTCTCGTGGAAGCCCATTCCACAAGTTGACAACTCAATTGAAGAAGAAATTCTTAGATTCGTGTGAGTTAAAAGATTTACCGATAACTTTGCAACCGTTTCCCCGCGTGTAAATAGATTGGTCGATAGTGAAGTACTTACTACAGTTCATATTGTCGAGGAGGAGGTGGTGGTGGTGGAGGGGGTGGTGAAGGAAATGGAGGATGAGTATGAGGTGGTGTAGTGGTGGAGGTGGAGTAGGTGGTGGTGGTGTAGGAGAAAGAGCTGGTAGTTTAAGGGGCGGTGGAGGAGGAGGAAAAGGTGGTGGAGGAAGAGGTGAAGTAGCGGTGTAGGAGGGGGGTAAGGGAGGAGGGTTGGGAGGGGGGGGGGGGGGGAGGTGGAGGTGGTATAAAACCCATAATATCAAGGTCTAACAGGTAAAACAAAAAATAACCCTCCCTTAATTAACTACCGGTACACAGCCAGGTAGCTAGGTAGCTTATACGGGCAACAGACTCTACCTACCCACTCGGAGGCCATAGTTAAGGGCGAGATGGTAGTTTTCTTTTTTCTGCCCCCCCCCCCCTATGCTTAGCCCCGTTAGTTTTGAGCTTGTAAGACGTTCGACCCATTAGTTTGGCAATTTTAAGACCTTTCGCCCCATTTCTGTGTTCAATATTAAGACTTCGTGTCATTTAGGTGTCGATTTGTTCCTGGCGAGCGATAGCGAGCCTGTAATTTAAGAGCAACCGGCCTTTGGCCGGGAAAGTTTTCTATCGAAAAATGTACACATTTATCTTGAAAGGGGGTCTACGAGGTGTAATGTTAAGCTTGATGGAGGTCTAGGGGGTAAACTAAACAAAATATAAAAAGCTAATATAAATGAGTTAACAAATACGGCCATCCCCCCTTAATGAACTAGAGAGCCAGGTAGGTATGTACTGTACTGTACTGTACGGCCATCCCCCCTTAATGAACTAGAGAGCCAGGTAGGTAGGTATGTACTGTACTGTACGGCCATCCCCCCTTAATGAACTAGAGAGCCAGGTAGGTATGTACTGTACTGTACGGCCATCCCCCCTTAATGAACTAGAGAGCCAGGTAGGTATGTACTGTACTGTACGGCCATCCCCCCTTAATGAACTAGAGAGCCAGGTAGGTAGGTATGTACTGTACTGTACGGCCATCGCCCCTTAATGAACTAGAGAGCCAGGTAGGTAGGTATGTACTGTACTGTACGGCCATCCCCCCTTAATGAACTAGAGAGCCAGGTAGGTATGTACTGTACTGTACGGCCATCCCCCCTTAATGAACTAGAGAGCCAGGTAGGTAGGTATGTACTGTACTGTACGGCCATCCCCCCTTAATGAACTAGAGAGCCAGGTAGGTATGTACTGTACTGTACGGCCATCCCCCCTTAATGAACTAGAGAGCCAGGTAGGTAGGTATGTACTGTACTGTACGGCCATCCCCCTTAATGAACTAGAGAGCCAGGTAGGTAGGTATGTACTGTACTGTACGGCCATCCCCCCTTAATGAACTAGAGAGCCAGGTAGGTAGGTATGTACTGTACGGCCATCCCCCCTTAATGAACTAGAGAGCCAGGTAGGTAGGTATGTACTGTACGGCCATCCCCCCTTAATGAACTAGAGAGCCAGGTAGGTAGGTATGTACTGTACGGCCATCCCCCCTTAATGAACTAGAGAGCCAGGTAGGTAGGTATGTACTGTACGGCCATCCCCCCTTAATGAACTAGAGAGCCAGGTAGGTAGGTATGTACTGTACTGTACGGCCATCCCCCCTTAATGAACTAGAGAGCCAGGTAGGTATGTACTGTACTGTACGGCCATCCCCCCTTAATGAACTAGAGAGCCAGGTAGGTAGGTATGTACTGTACTGTACGGCCATCCCCCCTTAATGAACTAGAGAGCCAGGTAGGTATGTACTGTACTGTACGGCCATCCCCCCTTAATGAACTAGAGAGCCAGGTAGGTATGTACTGTACTGTACGGCCATCCCCCCTTAATGAAGTAGAGAGCCAGGTAGGTAGGTATGTACTGTACTGTACGGCCATCCCCCCTTAATGAACTAGAGAGCCAGGTAGGTAGGTATGTACTGTACTGTACGGCCATCCCCCCTTAATGAACTAGAGAGCCAGGTAGGTATGTACTGTACTGTACGGCCATCCCCCCTTAATGAACTAGAGAGCCAGGTAGGTAGGTATGTACTGTACTGTACGGCCATCGCCCCTTAATGAACTAGAGAGCCAGGTAGGTAGGTATGTACTGTACTGTACGGCCATCCCCCCTTAATGAACTAGAGAGCCAGGTAGGTATGTATGTACTGTACTGTACGGCCATCCCCCCTTAATGAACTAGAGAGCCAGGTAGGTAGGTATGTACTGTACGGCCATCCCCCCTTAATGAACTAGAGAGCCAGGTAGGTAGGTATGTACTGTACGGCCATCCCCCCTTAATGAACTAGAGAGCCAGGTAGGTAGGTATGTACTGTACGGCCATCCCCCCTTAATGAACTAGAGAGCCAGGTAGGTAGGTATGTACTGTACGGCCATCCCCCCTTAATGAACTAGAGAGCCAGGTAGGTAGGTATGTACTGTACGGCCATCCCCCCTTAATGAACTAGAGAGCCAGGTAGGTATGTACTGTACTGTACGGCCATCCCCCCTTAATGAACTAGAGAGCCAGGTAGGTAGGTATGTACTGTACTGTACGGCCATCCCCCCTTAATGAACTAGAGAGCCAGGTAGGTATGTACTGTACTGTACGGCCATCCCCCCTTAATGAACTAGAGAGCCAGGTAGGTATGTACTGTACTGTACTGTACGGCCATCCCCCCTTAATGAACTAGAGAGCCAGGTAGGTAGGTATGTACTGTACTGTACGGCCATCCCCCCTTAATGAACTAGAGAGCCAGGTAGGTAGGTATGTACTGTACTGTACGGCCATCCCCCCTTAATGAACTAGTGAGCCAGGTAGGTAGGTATGTACTGTACGGCCATCCCCCCTTAATGAACTAGAGAGCCAGGTAGGTAGGTATGTACTGTACGGCCATCCCCCCTTAATGAACTAGAGAGCCAGGTAGGTATGTACTGTACTGTACGGCCATCCCCCCTTAATGAACTAGAGAGCCAGGTAGGTAGGTATGTACTGTACTGTACGGCCATCCCCCCTTAATGAACTAGAGAGCCAGGTAGGTATGTACTGTACTGTACGGCCATCCCCCCTTAATGAACTAGAGAACCAGGTAGGTAGGTATGTACTGTACTGTACGGCCATCCCCCCTTAATGAACTAGAGAGCCAGGTAGGTAGGTATGTACTGTACTGTACGGCCATCCCCCCTTAATGAACTAGAGAACCAGGTAGGTAGGTATGTACTGTACTGTACGGCCATCCCCCCTTAATGAACTAGAGAGCCAGGTAGGTAGGTATGTACTGTACTGTACGGCCATCCCCCCTTAATGAACTAGAGAACCAGGTAGGTAGGTATGTACTGTACTGTACGGCCATCCCCCCTTAATGAACTAGAGAGCCAGGTAGGTAGGTATGTACTGTACTGTACGGCCATCCCCCCTTAATGAACTAGAGAGCCAGGTAGGTATGTACTGTACTGTACGGCCATCCCCCCTTAATGAACTAGAGAGCCAGGTAGGTAGGTATGTACTGTACTGTACGGCCATCCCCCCTTAATGAACTAGAGAGCCAGGTAGGTAGGTATGTACTGTACTGTACGGCCATCCCCCCTTAATGAACTAGAGAGCCAGGTAGGTAGGTATGTACTGTACTGTACGGCCATCCCCCTTAATGAACTAGAGAGCCAGGTAGGTAGGTATGTACTGTACTGTACGGCCATCCCCCCTTAATGAACTAGAGAGCCAGGTAGGTAGGTATGTACTGTACGGCCATCCCCCCTTAATGAACTAGAGAGCCAGGTAGGTAGGTATGTACTGTACTGTACGTGCAGCAGACAATACCATACCTACCCTCGGATGCCATACTTTCCACCACACTCCATTCACCTCCATTTTCTATGAGCAAGTAAATTCTCGTATTATTTTAGGTCTTTCTCGCACTGGTATCGGCAACTAGACTGATGGTAGCTTATGTTAAGGGGAGATTTCCACTTGAGGGATTATTTTTTCTGGACCCCTTTCTCCCTCATGTTTAGCCCCATTGCTTTTGAGATTTTAAGACCTTCGCCCTAGTAGTTTGGATATTTTAAGACATTTTGCCCCATTTCTGTCAATTTTAAGACCTTTCGTGCCAGTTAGGTGTCGATTTTTTCCTGGCGAGCGATAGCGAGCCTGTAACTCAAGAGGAATAGGCCTTCGGCCGGGACATTTCTCTACCGAAAAATGTACATATTTATCTTGAAAGGGGGTCTAGGGGATGTAATTGTAAGCTTGATGGAGGTCTAAGCAACACACTAGAAACCTCCGCTTAATAGGATATATATTTTGTAGTTGATGTTTAGCCAATTATATTTATAAATTGGTTTCCAGAGCTATGCTTCCATAATTAGAAATAGGCTAGGTGTAGGTCACGACTATTTAGGAGTGGGCTAGCGACTCTACCCTGTTCCGAATAGGGAGGCCAGGAATCGTGACCCCTAACCTCTGTAACTCAAAAAGGGCTAGAGCAAATGGACTGTCAATCTCCGTACTGACCCTTCCCAAATGGTAGAAATATTAGCTGTCAATAGAAATATGTCTAGGCCGATGACCGGTTCCTCCTAAATTACAGGCTCGCTATCGCTTGCCAGGAAAAAAAATCGACATCTGAAAAGCACAAAAGTTCTTAAGATCGCAAACGTCTTAAAATCTCAACACCAATGGGGCTAAACTAGAGGGAGAAAGGGGGTTAAAAGTTCTTAAGATCGCCAAACTAAAGGAGCAAACGTCTTAAAATCTCAACACCAATGGGGCTAAACTAGAGGGAGAAGGAGGGTGAAAGTCCTTAAGATCGCCAAACTACAGGAGCAAACGTCTTAAAATCTCAACACCAATGGGGCTAAACTAGAGGGAGAAGGGAGTCCAGAAAAGCAACTACCTGTCCCTTAAAATACGTCCCAATATTGTATACCGGATCATCCCCCAAAAAAATGCCGGGAAATAGCGCTCGTGTTACACCTCCCTCCCCACCCCCTCCCTCCCTCCCCACCTTTACGTAACCCCAAGAGAACATTCCCCCCCCAACCCAACCCCCCTCCATCACACACACACACACACACACACACACACACTCCCCGGCCCGCACCCTAACCCGATTTTAAGGGGGAGATGGTTCACTTTTTGGGCGATTTTTGCATGTATTCATTATTTGTCTAGTTTCCTCCCTAGACCTCCTCCATCAAATTTAAATAATAACATCCATTACATCCCCCTTGTAGATTAATTGGTACATTTTTCGGTAGAAAAACAATACAGGCTCACTATCGTTCGCCAGGGAAAAAATCGACTCCTAAATAGCACGAAAGGTCTAAATATTGATGGAAAAAATTAGGCGAAAGGTCTTAAAATCGACTAACTAATGGGGCAAGCATCTTAACATCTGAAAGCTAATGGGGCTAAACATGAGGGAGAAAGTGGTCCAGAAAACCGCCAGGGGGATGGTGGGGGTTGGGTTTTCTGCCCCCCCCCCCCCCCCCCCCTTCTCCCTCATACTTAGCCCCAGTAGTTTTCAGATTTTAAGACGTTCGGTCCCTTACTTTGGCGATTTTAAAGGCCTTTCGCCCATTTCTGTGTACATTTTAAGACCTTTCGTTCCATTAAGGTGTCGGGTTTCTTCCCGCCGAGCGATAGCGAGCCTGTAATTAAGGAGGGAAATATTTCTACCAAAACATGTACAAATATCTATATACTGTGTATATACATATATACACATATATATATATATATATATATATATATATATATATATATATATATATATATATATATATATATATATATATATATATATATATATATATATATACTGTATATATACCTGTATATATACTGTATATACAGAACACACGATTACGTAAGAAGAAAATCACACGAATATTTTTTTGCTACCCGTTTAACCGGACTGTAAACAAAATAATCCGACGTACGCTGTTAAGGGGACAAGGGCCGTTTTTATGGTCCCCTTCATCCTCCTGTTTAGCCCCAGTAGTTTTCAGATTTTATGACGTTCGGCTCATTAGTTTGGCGATTTTAAGACTGTTCACCCCATTTCTAGTCAATATTTAGATTTGTCCTGTCCTTTAGGTGTCGAGTTATTCCTGGCGAGCGATAGCGATTCCTGCAATTTAAGACAAATGGAAAATTGAATAAATATATATATTTTTTTGTTTTCAGCTTGAAGGAGGTCAAGGGAGGAAACTAACATACATATACACAATACAGTATATGAGCCAATATATATACACAATACAGTATATGAACCAATATATATACAGTATATGAGCCAATATATATACACAATACAGTATATGAGCCAATATATATACACAATACAGTATATGAACCAATATATATACAGTATATGAGCCAATATATATACACAATACAGTATATGAGCCAATATATATACACAATACAGTATATGAGCCAATATATATACACAATACAGTATATGAGCCAATATATACACAATACAGTATATGAGCCAATATATATACACAATACAGTATATGAGCCAATATATATACACAATACAGTATATGAGCCAATATATATACAGTATACACAATACAGCATATATATGAGCCCAGTAATATAGATATACACAATACAGTATATGAGCAATATCTATACACAATACAATATATATACACAATACAGTATATGAGATACAGTATATGAGCCAATATATATACACAATACAGTATATGAGCCAATATATATACACAATACGTATATGAACAATAATTATACAGTATAGAGCCAATATATATCACAATACAGTATATGAGCCAATATATATACACAATAAGTATATGCCACTATATATACACAATACAGTATATGAGCCATATAGATACACATACAGTATATGAAGCCGGGTTAACCCAAAACAGTATATGGCCATTCTATCTTTCTCTGGCTTGTATCCATTTGGCCCCATTCAGCCTACTGTTTTTAGACGTTTATCCCCATCCAGGTGTCAATTTTTTACTGGTGAGCGGTAGCGAGCCAGCATATTTTTTATTTTTGTTTGACAGCAGGCTAAATTTGTACATTTTTCGATAGAAAAATGTCTCCGGCGAAGCCGGATTTCTTCATATAATGCTGGCTCGCTATCGCTCGGCAGGAAGAAATCGATACCTAGATGGGGATAAACGTCTTATAATAGTTGGCTGAATGGGGCCGAATGGATACAAGCCAGAGAAAGTGAGAAAAGGATAGAAATAACAAAAACCAGGTCACCCCCCTTAACCCCTTCAGCACCATGACGTAATGTCCACCATATTCTGGTTACCATTAAACCATTGTCTTTAGTTAATGATCTACCTCTAGGGCTCAAAGGGGTAAAATCGATCTCTCCAATAACCCTCCGAATACCATAGGTTCTTCTTAAACTGCATAAATAACCCTCCGAATACCATAGGTTCTTCTTAAACTGCATAAATAACCCTCCGAATAACATAGGTTCTTCTTAAACTGCATAAATAACCCTCCGAATACCATAGGTTCTTCTTAAACTGCATAAATAACCCTCCGAATACCATAAGTTCTTCTTAAACTGCATAAAATCGTGTATTGTCAGCCAGATTTAAGGTTAAAATGACGTCATGGTGCTGAAAGGGTTAACAATGAAGGCGTCTAAGAAAGCTATACAAGATCATTGGCTATATTGGTTACTTAAGAGGGGAGGGCCGGGTTTTTGGTCTAGTAATTATTCATTTATTCCATTATTTCTTAGTTTCCTCCCTAGACCTCCATCAAGCTTAGAAACACACCCCCTAGACCCCCCTTCAAGATAAATGTGTACATTTTTCGGTAGAAAAATGTCACGGCCGAAGGCTGATTGCTCTTAAAATTACAGGCTCGCTTTCGCTCGCCAGGAAAAAATCGACACCTAAATGGCACGAAAGGTCTTAAAATTGACAACGAAATGGGGTGAAACGTAGGAAAATCGCCAAACTAATGGGCCGAACGTCATAAAATCTGAAAACTAATGGGGCTAAGCATGAGGAAGAAAGGGGACCAGAAAAACGACCCATGTCCCCTTAAGGGGGGGAGGGGCCGGTTTTTCTGGTCCCCCTTCACCCCCAGATCAGATCAGATGAAGTATTGAGGGATAAGCCTTTACAACGGCACCTCGTATTTACATTCTACTTTTCCTATTTTGTTCTGAAGCGTGTAGAGAGGGGGAAAAAGCGGTGTTGGAGAGAGAGGAAGCTGTTGGAGTGGCTTTGTTATGTGTGTTTAGTCTGTTACGCCCTCATATTCACTACTAGGTAGAGAATAGGATAGTAAAGTAGAAGGCCGCTCCTCCCCACCCACCACTCCCTCCGGCTTACCCTGAAGTGGAAACAGCTGGGAAAATATATCAAGCAGTATGGACAAAACTAACATGGAATTTCGGATAAGATGGGATGAAAGGAGATGAATTAGTAGTCTATGCTAATCGTACCATGCTCAGATTAATATGCCGGATTCGAAACTGCATAATAAATCGTAGGCTTGTGCATATTTCTTTAACTGTCTTGATAGCGTAATGCATAAGTGCGCGGAGTTTCGATGTGAGTATCCTAGGTTCGAGTCCTTGGATTGCCACATGTATTTGTTGATTTCATTAATTGAGCTTAGAGGTGAAGTTGGTTGGTGGAAAAAACCTAATACTAAGGAAGCCTATACGGGGAAGCTGTGAGGTGTGTTAAATATTATGGGCGTGTGTTCTTGGTGAGGTGATGAGTGTGTTGCTTGGTGGTGTGTGGGGTGCCAAGGTTAAAGGTGAGAGAGAGAGAGAGTGTGAGAGTTAGAGCGAGTGAGTGAGTGAGAGAGAGAGAGAGAGTGTGTGAGAGTGAGAGCGAGTGAGTGAGTGAGAGAGAGAGTGAGTGAGAGAGAGAGTGAGTGAGAGAGAGAGAGAGAGAGACTGGCAGATATACCTGTATATATATATATATATATACAGTACTTAGGCACATACCCCATTGCTGGGGGTGGCCGACATGAGACAGAGCCGGAACAGAAACAACATTTAAAGTGTGAGTATGTATGTATGTGTGTGTGTGTTTGTTTGTGTGTAAATAATAATAATTGTTGGTTTTTTGTTCACTTGTTCATTGTGAAGCTGAACATCTATAGTTTTTTCATAACCTAAGTACAGTACAATGGTTATTCTACTTTAACCCTTTCAAGCTCCAATACGCGTTTCTGTTCTGTTTCTGGCTACTATTAGACAATTTTATCCAGATTAGTAACGGTTTATGGAAGTAAAAGGGTTGATTGAGACAGTATTTACCATTTTAATACCCACAGATACTTCCTAAGCTGCATAAAATCGTGTAATGATAGCCTAAATAAACTGCTAAAACGCGTCAGAGCTTCAAAGGGTTAACTACAAGGTAAAATGCGACCTTTGGAGACCGTGAGGTGCCTGGGTTCCCACCATATTACATACATACACAGATGCACTGGTGAGAAGTACTTGTAGGCTAACACAAGCTAAGGAGGGACCACGATACAATCCTCTTCAAAAGGATGGCCGAAAAAATCTTTAGGATTCTGGTGGATTTGAACCCTCGACCACAGTTACAGCGCGGGCCTTAACTGTGTGTGTGTGTGTGAACTCGCTAATTATAATAATACACTTTCAAATAGAGGCTGTCACTCCACGTATTGGCAGTGTCACCTAAATAAAGAAACACAAAGAATAATTATAATAATAAATAAATAATAAATGTTCTGTGCAAATTATGTGAATAGAAAATGACGGATGTTTTGTTCTTTACCTCCCCCTCCTCCTCCTCCACCTCCCCCCTCCTCCACCTATTCTTCCTCCTCCTCCACCTCCCCCCTCCTCTAGCTATTCTCCCTCCTCCTCCACTTCCTCCAACTCCCCCCTCCTCTTCTTCCTATGGTTCCCTCCCTCCTCCTCCACCTCCTCCTTCCCACCTGTACCACTTCCTCCACCTCCTCCTCCTCCTATACCTCCCCCTCCCTCCTCCTCTTCTTATTCTTCCCTCCAGCTCCTCCACCACCACCTCCCCTCTCCCCCTACTCCTATTCTTCCTCCTCCTCCCTCCTCCCTCCTCCCTCCTCCATCCTCCCCCTCCTCCTCCTCTCCCCCAGGCTAAGCAACCGACAGGAAACCGCAGCAACAAGAAGAAGAAAACGGGCAAAAAACAATAACAAAGTATGCCCCGAAGAAAACGAGCCACCCCCGATGTTATTATTAACTAGGAATGCCAGGGGGTAACTGTAGGATATTTGGGGTCCTTCAGTCACAATGTGCCCTTTAAGTGTTGGAGCTTGTACTTAAAGGTAAATGAAATAGTGGTAGTCTTGGACAATATAGTACATAGATAAATGGATATATATATATACATATAATGTTGATATTTGCAGAGAGAGAGAGATAGAGAGAATATACTGAATGGCCTACGTGGTTGGATATGAGAATGTTTATTTAAGTGACTGTGGGTATGTGTGGTGTAATTGTGTGTCTGCCTATCCCTGTGTGTGTGTGTGTGTGTGTGTGTGTGTGTGTGTGTGTGTGTGTGTTAACATCCAGAAAACAAATAATTTCTCAGTGGTCAGCTCAGATACCACCTGTGCAGCCAGTGTTCAGATTAGCAGGAGAGGAGATAGCACAATTTCCTTCCTTCAAGTATCTGGGAAGCTTCCTGTCTGAAACGGCCAGTATTGACGATGAGGTACAACACCGACTGAGACAAGCTGCAGCATCTTTTGGCCGCCTACAAGAGAGAGTTTTCCAAAATAATCACCTGACTCTTTGTACCAAAGTGGCTGTATATAATGCTGTGTGTTTAACCACTTTGCTCTATGGGTGAGACATGGACGACATATAGACGCCATATACGACCCCTGGAGGCTTTCCACATCAGATGCCTCCGAAAGATTATGGGTATAACCTGGCAGGACCGTGTTCCTCATATAACAATACTTGAAAGAGCCAACAACACCAGTATTGAGACCCTTATCATCAAACAATAACTCAGATGGGTTGGGCATGCCATCCGTATGCCAGAGGAGAGACTACCTCATAACATACTATATGGACAGCTGCATGAAGGCCGCAGAGCAGCTGGAGGACCAAAATTAAGATACAAAGACAGTATAAAGAAAATACTAAAAAGGTGCAATATACAACCAACTGCACTTGAAAACTTAGCATCAGATAGACCACTATGGCGCTCACACTGCCAGCAAGGAGCGAAGGAACTGGAACGTCAGAGGAAACACCACCAGCAGGAGAAGAGGGCCCGGAGACATGCACGCCGGGAACAACCAGCACCTCCTAACCCGGACTACCAGTGCCCAGACTGTGGCAGGATATGTGCATCACGGATAGGACTCTACAGTCATCGTAGAACTCACAACAGATGAATGCAGGAAGGGAACGTCAACATCGGACTACGATGGACTACCATAAGTGTGTGTGTATGTGTGTGTGTGTGAGAGAGAGAGAGAGAGAGAGAGAGAGAGAGAGAGAGAGAGAGAGAGAGGGAGAGAGGGAGAGAGAGAGAGAGAGAGGGAGAGAGGGAGAGAGAGAGAGAGAGAGAATATACTGAATGGCCTACGTGGTTGGATATGAGAATGTTTATTTAAGTGACTGTGGGTATGTGTGGTGTAATTGTTTGTCTGCCTATCCCTGTGTGTGTGTGTGTGTGTGTGTGTGTGAGAGAGAGAGAGAGGGAGCGGGGGTCGATCGCAGGCTTAAGGGTTTCCGGCCCCCCTTATCCCTCATGTTTAGCCCCATTCATTTTGAGATTTGAAGACGTTCTGGTCTGACTTGTTGGGGTGTATTATATATATATATATATATATATATATATATATATATATATATATATATATATATATATATATATATATATATATACTGTATATACATACATATATATATATATATATATATATATATACTTAAAAATACCCACCCAAAACCCCTTCACCTAAATTTGTAAATTTTTCGATAAAAACAAAACTGTTACGATCAAAGTGCGATTTCTTCCAATACAGGTTTGCTATCCCTCGCCGCACTGAGGGATCAACAAGCCTTTTCTTGCTGATCCACCCTACCCCTTTAAGGGAGTGTGGGTTTGGCTACTGACTGGTGTGGTGGGAATCAGTGTGCTTCCTCCAACCTCCTTCACCCCCCCCCCCTCCCCCGAATTACACGCGGGGGAACGGTTGCAAAATTATTGGTAAATCTTTTAACTCACACCAGTCTAAGAATTTCTTCTTCAATCGAGTTGTCAACTTGTAGAATGGGCTTCCCCGAGATGTCATAGACTGCAACACCGTTGATTGTTTTAAACTTCGCCTAGGCAAACACCTTGCCTTAAATCCACGACTGACTGCATTTGTAAATTAATAGTGTTTTTTGTTTTCCTTTTATTATATTACTAACAACTGTCCCCTACTAACATCTCTTAATCCTGCCACGGACATTTGTCCCATGGCAGTCTTCCCTTTCCATTTTTCTCTTACCCATTCTAAACTACTGTTTGGAAACTTGACCATCAGTGTTTTGGAGGGCAAGCAGCCGATAGGGGTCGCCGGACCTGTTGTTGCTTTATTTCTTTTGTACTCCTTTGTACTCCTCCCCTCCTCTTCCTCCAACATCCTCTTCCTCCACCCCTCCCCTCCCCTCCTTCCCCCCTCCCTTTCCTGCAAGCCCCATCCCCTCCCCTCCTTCCCCCCTACCCTTTCCTGCAAGCCTCTCCCCTCCCCTCCTTCCCCCCCCCCCTCCCTTTCCTGCAAGCCTCTCCCCTCCCTTCCTTCCCCCCCCCCCTCCCTTTCCTGCAAGCCCCTCCCCTCCCCTCCTTCCCCTCCCTTTCCTGCAAGCCTCTCCCCTCCCCTCCTTCCCCCTCACTTTCCTGCAAGCCTCTCCCCTCCCCTCCTTCCCCCTCCCTTTCCTGCAAGCCTCTCCCCTCCCCTCTTTCCCCCCCCCCTTTCCTGCAAGCCTCTCCCCTCCCCTCCTTCCCCCTCCCTTTCCTGCAAGCCTCTCCCCTCCCCTCCTCTTCCTCCAACATCCTCTTCCTCCACCCCTCCCCTCCCCTCCCCTCCTTCCCCCCTCCCTTTCCTGCAAGCCTCTCCCCTCCCTTCCTTCCCCCCCTCCCTTTCCTGCAAGCCCCTCCCCTCCCCTCCCTTTCCTGCAAGCCCCTCCCCTCCCCTCCCTTTCCTGCAAGCCCCTCCCCTCCCCTCCTTTTTCTGTTGCACACCAACCAAGGTGACCCAACAACACACACCCTGGGGCTCAACAGGAGGGCGAAGGGGGAGGGGTGTAGTGTTCAGGGCAAGGGTGGAGGGTTGGGGTATATAATTATCAGCTTGGGTAGGGGGGTGAGTGGTGGTGGGACTTTAAAGGGATAGTGACTGGTATTTTGGTCTATTTATTAATTTATTGACATATTTTTTAGTTTCCTCCCTAGACCTCCATGAAGCTTAGAAAACCACTCCCTAGACTCGCCTTCAAGATAAATTTGTACATTTCCCGGCCCAAGGCCAGTTCCTTTTTAAATTTCAGGCTTGCTATCGCTCGCCATGAAAAAAATCGATATCTAAATGGCACGAAAGGTCTTAAAATTGACAACGAAATAGGGCGGAAGGTGTTAAAATCACCAAACCAATGGGCCGAATGCCATATTATCTCAAAACAAATGGGGCTTTAACACGAGGGAAAAAGGGGATCAGAAAAACGACCCATCTCCCCTTAAATTGGTGGTGGGGCTCATTCAATCTTTCCTTCATCCTATGGCTTAGACAGTTTTAAGCTTCGTCTGTCCAGGCATTTTGAGCCCAACGTCCCTTGAATTTGGCTCTGTCACGCTTTTGACTTTGGGGGAGACACTCGTTACAGGCAACCTGCCTTTTGTCTCCTTCATACACATAGAAAAAAAAAGGCCCACTAGTTTGGCGATTTTTAGACTTTTCGCCCAATTTCCTTGTCAATATTTAGACCTCTTGTGCCATTTAGCCTTTAGGTGTCGATATGTTCCTGGCGAGTGATTGCAAGCCTGTGAATTTAAGAGGAAC
>CM064562.1:36538785-36543785 GCA_032716605.1 Paralithodes platypus
TTGATTATTTTAAACTTTGCCTAGGCAAACACCTTGCCTTAAATCCACGACTGACTGCATTTGTAAATTAATATTTTTTGTTTTCCATCTTCTATATTACTAACAACTGTCCCCTACTAACATCTAATCCTGCCACGGACATATGTCCCAGGCAGTCTTCCCTTTCCATTTTTCCCTTACCCAATCTAAACCACTGTTTGGACACTTGACCATCAGTGTTTTGGAGGGCAAGCAGCCGATAGGGGTCGCCGGACCTGTTGTTGCTTATTTCTTTTGTACTCCTTGTACTCCTCCCCCTCCTCTTCCTCCACATCCTCTTCCTCCACCCCTCCCCTCCCCTCCTTCCCCCCTGTCCCTTTCCTGCAAGCCCCTCCCCTCCCCTCCTTCCCCCCCTCCCTTTCCTGCAAGCCTCTCCCCTCCCCTCCTTCTCCCCCCCCCTCCCTTTCCTGCAAGCCTCTCCCCTCCCTTCCTTCCACCCCCCCCCCTCCCTTTCCTGCAAGCCCCTCCCCTCCCCTCCTTCGCCCCTCCCTTTCCTGCAAGCCTCTCCCCTCCCCTCCTTCCCCCCTCCCTTTCCTGCAAGCCTCTCCCCTCCCCTCCTTCCCCCCTCCCTTTCCTGCAAGCCGCTCCCCTCCCCTCCTTCCCCCCTGCCTTGTCCTGCAAGCCTCTCCCCTCCCCTCCTTCCCCCCCTCCCTTTCCTGCAAGCCTCTCCCCTCCCCTCCTCTTCCTCCAACATCCTCTTCCTCCACCCCTCCCCTCCCCTCCCCTCCTTCCCCCCCCCCTTTCCTGCAAGCCTCTCCCCTCCCCTCCTTCCCCCCCTCCCCTTCCTGCACGCCCCTCCCCTCCCCTCCCTTTCCTGCACCCCCTCCCCTCCCCTCCCTTTCCTGCAAGCCCCTCCCCTCCCCTCCTTTTTCTGTTGCACACCAACCAAGGTGACCCAACAACACACACCCTGGGGCTCAACAGGAGGGCGAAGGGGGAGGGGTGTAGTGTTCAGGGCAAGGGTGGAGGGTTGGGGTATATAATTATCAGCTTGGGTAGGGGGGTGAGTGGTGGTGGGACTTTAAAGGGATAGTGACTGGTATTTTGGTCTATTTATTAATTTATTCACATATTTTTTAGTTTCCTCCCTAGACCTCCATGAAGCTTAGAAAACCACTCCCTAGACTCGCCTTCAAGATAAATTTGTACATTTCCCGGCCCAAGGCCAGTTCCTTTTTAAATTTCAGGCTTGCTATCGCTCGCCATGAAAAAAATCGATATCTAAATGGCACGAAAGGTCTTAAAATTGACAACGAAATAGGGCGGAAGGTGTTAAAATCACCAAACCAATGGGCCGAATTCCCATATTATCTCAAAACAAATGGGGGCTTTAAACACGAGGGAAAAAGGGGATCAGAAAAACGACCCATCCACCCCTTAAATTGGTGGTGGGGCTCATTCAATCTTTCCTTCATCCTATGGCTTAGACAGTTTTAAGCTTCGTCTGTCCAGGCATTTTGAGCCCAACGTCCCTTGAATTTGGCTCTGTCACGCTTTTGACTTTGGGGGAGACACTCGTTACAGGCAACCTGCCTTTTGTCTCCTTCATACACATAGAAAAAAAAAGGCCCACTAGTTTGGCGATTTTTAGACTTTTCGCCCCATTTCCTTGTCAATATTTAGACCTCTTGTGCCATTTAGCCTTTAGGTGTCGATATGTTCCTGGCGAGTGATTGCAAGCCTGTGAATTTAAGAGGAACCAGGCTTGAGCCGGGACATTTTCTACTGATAAATGTACAAATTTATCTTGAAGGGGGGTCTAGGGGGTGTTTTGTTTATGCTTGATGGAGGTCTAGCAAGGACACATGAATATAAATAAAAATACAAAAAATAAACCATACCACCCCTTAAATGGGGCGTTAGAGTGCTGGTGGATCTTTGAATGGGACGTTAGAGTGGTGGTGGTGGTGGTGGTGGGGCTTTGAATCGGACGTTAGGGTGGTGTTGGTGGTGGTGGGGCTTTGAATGGGACGTTAGAGTGGTGTTGGTGGTGGTAGGGCTTTAAATGGGGCGTTATGGTGGTAGTGGGGCTTTGAATGGGACGTTAGGGTGGTGGTGGTGGGGCTTTAAATGGGGCGTTAGGGTGGTGGTGGGGCTTTGAATGGGACGTTAGGGTGGTGGTGGTGGTGGGGCTTTGAATGGGGCGTTAGAGTGGTGGTGGTGGTGGGGCTTTAAATGGGGCGTTAGAGTGGTGGTGGTGGTGGTGGGGCTTTAAATGGGGCGTTAGGGTGGCAATGGGGCTTTGAATGGGACGTTAGAGTGGTGGTGGTGGTGGGGCTTTGAATCGGACGTTAGGGTGGTGGTGGTGGGGCTTTGAATCGGACGTTAGGGTGGTGGTGGGGCTTTAAATGGGGCGTTAGAGTGGTGGTGGTGGTGGGGCTTTGAATGGGGCGTTAGGGTGGTGGTGGTGGTGGTGGGGCTTTGAATGGGGCGTTAGGGTGGTGGTGGTGGTTGGGCTTTAAATGGGGCGTTAGGGTGGTGGTGGGGCTTTGAATGGGACGTTAGAGTGGTGGTGGTGGTGGGGCTTTGAATGGGACGTTAGGGTGGTGGTGGTGGGGCTTTAAATGGGGCGTTAGGGTGGTGGTGGGGCTTTGAATGGGACGTTAGGGTGGTGGTGGTGGGGCTTTAAATGGGACGTTAGGGTGGTGGTGGGGCATTAAATGGGGCGTTAGGGTGGTGGTGGTGATGGTGGGGCTTTAAATGGGACGTTAGGGTGGTGGTGGTGGGTCTTTAAATGGGGCGATAGGGTGTTGGTGGTGGTGGTGGTGGTGGTGGTGGTGGTGGTGGTGGTGGTGGTGGTGGTGGGGCTTTAAATGGGACGTTAGGGTGGTGGTGGTGGGGCTTTAAATGGGGCGTTAGGGTGGTGGTGGGGCTTTGAGTGGGACGTTAGGGTGGTGGTAGTGGTGGTGGGGCTTTAAGGGGGGAGGGTTTTATATATATATATATATATATATATATATATATATATATATATATATATATATATATATATATATATATATATATTAATATATTGTTTACATTCTTCCCTAGACCTCCACGAAGCTTAAAGAAATACCCACAAGACCCCCTTCGAGAAAAATGTCTGCATTATTTGGTGAGTGAATGAGTGACTGGATGGATGGATGAATGAATGAGTGACTGAATGGATGGATGAATGAATGAGTGACTGGATGGATGGATGAATGAATGAGTGACTGGATGGATGGATGAATGAATGAGTGACTGGATGGATGGATGAATGAATGAGTGACTGGATGGATGGATGAATGAATGATTGACTGGATGGATGGATGAATGAATGAGTGACTGGATGGATGGATGAATGAATGAGTGACTGGATGGATGGATGAATGAATGAGTGACTGGATGGATGAATGAATGAGTGACTGGATGGATGGATGGATGAATGAATGAGTGACTGAATGGATGGATGAATGAATGAGTGACTGGATGGATGGATGAATGAATGAGTGACTGGATGGATGAATGAATGAGTGACTGGATGGATGGATGAATGAATGAGTGACTGGATGGATTGATGAATGACTGAGTGACTGGATGGATGGATGAATGAATGAGTGACTGGATGTATGAATGACGATGAGTGACTGGATGGATGAATGAATGAGTGACTGGATGGATGGATGAATGAATGAGTGACTGGATGGATGGATGAATGAATGAGTGACTGGATGGATGGATGAATGAATGAGTGACTGGAGGATGGCTTAATGAATGAAAGAATGATGGATGGATGAATGAATGAGTGACTGAATGGATGGATGAATGAATGAGTGACTGGATGGATGGATGAATGAATGAGTGACTGGATGGATGGATGAATGAATGAGTGACTGGAATGGATGGATGAATGAATGAGTGACTGATGGATGAATGAATGAGTGACTGGATGGATGGATGAATGAATGAGTGACTGAATTTTGGATGGAATGAATGAGTGACTGGATGGATGGATGGATGAATGATGAGTGACTGGATGGATGGATGAATGAATGAGTGACTGGATGGATGGATGAATGAATGAGTGACTGGATGGATGGATGAATGAATGAGTGACTGGATGGATGGATGAATGAATGAGTGACTGGATGGATGAATGAATGAGTGACTGGATGGATGGATGAATGAATGAGTGACTGGATGGATGGATGAATGAATGAGTGACTGGATGGATGGATGAATGAATGAGTGACTGGATGGATGGATGAATGGATGAATGAATGAATGCATGAGTGAATGAATGAAGGAATGAACGAATGAATGAATGAGTGAATGAATTAATAAATGAATAAGTGAGTGAGTGAGTGAGTATGTTAGTAAGTGAAGGAACGGATGTGGTCTCTATTCACTTGATGGGGAAGGTTTTTGTGAGCCTTGCCCAGCCACTTAAAACCACTTCTTTTCACCCTAAGAAGGTTCAGTTGGCCACGTAAGTTCTGTTCCTCTCGTGTGCGCATGACCCCTTTCTCCTTCAGCTTTAGCCCCATTAGTTTTCAGATGTTAAAACGTTCGGCCCATTAGTTTGGCGATTTTAAGAACTTTCGCCCCATTTCTTTGTTAGTATTGAGGTTTTTCGTGTCATAAAAGTGTCGATATGTTCCTGGCGAGCCTGTAATTTACGAGGAACCGGCCTTTGGTACCGAAAAATGTACAAATATTTCTTAAAGGGTGGTCCTGTGTGTGTGTGTTTTTTTTTTTTTTTTTTTTTTTTTTTTTTTAATTGAGGTCTAGGGAGGAAACTAGAAATATAAGCAACACATGAACAAATCACCCAAAAAGTGAACCATCCCCCCCTTAAAACCACTTCTTTTCATCCTAAAAGGTTCAGTTGACCACATAAGTTCTGTTCCTCTCAGCGATCTTGTATGTGGAAGCATAATGCATGGGATTAATCTAATATATATATATATATATATATATATATATATATATATATA
>CM064562.1:36546285-36548785 GCA_032716605.1 Paralithodes platypus
CTTTTGTTTTCATATATATTTGTTTGTTTCTGAGCCCCCTTCTCCCTCATGTTTAGCCCCATATGTGTTGAGATGTTACGACGTTAAGGGGAGATGGGCCGGGTTTGGTTGGTCCCCCGTCTTCCTCCTCCCATTAGTTTTCGGATTTTAAGACGTTCGCCCCATTAGTTTGTCGATTTTAAATCAATTCGTCCCATTGCTATATCAATATCAAGACCTTTTGTGCCATTTAGGTGTCCATATTTTCCTGGCAAGCGATCGTGAGCTTTCGTTTTTTCCTGCCGAGCGATAGCGAGCCTATAATTTAAGAGGCACCGGCCTTTGGCCGGGAATTTTTTCCATCGTAAAATGTACAAATTTATCTACAAGGAGGGGTGGGGGGCAGGGGGAGTTAAGCTTGATGGAGGTCTAGGAAGGAAACTAAGTCAATTATAAAAAGTCAATTATAAGTCAATTATAAAAAGTCAATTATAAGTCAATTATAAAGTCAATTATAAAGTCAATTATAAGTCAATTATAAGTCAATTATAAAGTCAATTATAAGTCAATTATAAGTCAATTATAAAGTCAATTATAAGTCAATTATAAGTCAATTATAAGTCAATTATAAAGTCAATTATAAGTCAATTATAAGTCAATTATAAGTCAATTATAAAGTCAATTATAAGTCAATTATAAAAAGATAAACATATTTGGAAATATATACGTTCATTAAGGGGAGGTTTTTAGTTGATTCCCTAGACTTCCATCAAGCTTAAAATTACTCCCCCTTGACCCCCTTTCAAGATAAATTTGTAAATTTTTCGGTAGAAAAATGTCCCGGCTGAAAGCCGGTTTCTCTTATATTACAGGCTCGCTATCGCTCGCCAGGATAAAATCGACGCCTACATGGCACGAAAGGTCTTAACATTGACAGAAATGGGTCGAAAGTTCTTAAAATCGTCAAAATAATGGGGTGAACGTCTTAAAATTAGAAAAGCCATGGGGCTAAACATGAGGGAGAAAGGAGTCAAGAAAAAAATCTCTTAAGTGGAAATCTCCCCTTAACCCCTTCAGTACCGGCGACGTCTTTTTTAATTTTATTCTAGCTGTACTTGGAAGATTTTATGAAGCTTAGGAAGGAGCTGTGGTTGCTTAAGGGGAGGTCTCCACTTGAGGGATTTTTTTCTTGACCCCTTTCTCCCTCATGTTTAGCCCCATTGCTTTTGATATTATAAAACGTTTGCCCCATTAGTTTAGCGATTTTAAGAACTTTCACCCCATATTAAGACCTTTCGTGCCATTCAGGTGTCGATTTTATCCTGGCGAGCGATAGCGAGCCTGTTATTTAAGAGGAACCGGCCTTTGGCCGGGACATTTTTCTACCGAAAAATGTACAAATTTATCTTGAACGGGACTCAAGGGGGTGTAATTTCAAGCTTGATGGAAGTTTAGTTAACACACTAAAAACCTGCCCTTAAAAGGATTAACTGAGATAGTCTGTATAGCCTTTTAACTGAGATAGTCTGTATAGCCTTTTAACTGAGATAGTCTGTATAGCCTTTTAACTGAGATAGTCTGTATAGCCTTTTAACTGAGATAGTCTGTATAGCCTTTTAACTGAGATATCTGTATAGCCTTTTAACTGAGATAGTCTGTATAGCCTTTTAACTGAGATAGTCTGTATAGCCTTTTAACTGAGATAGTCTGTATAGCCTTTTAACTGAGATAGTCTGTATAGCCTTTTAACTGAGATAGTCTGTATAGCCTTTTAACTGAGATAGTCTGTATAGCCTTTTAACTGAGATAGTCTGTATAGCCTTTTAACTGAGATAGTCTGTATAGCCTTTTAACTGAGATAGTCTGTATAGCCTTTTAACTGATAGACGTCTTTCCTAAGCTGAATACAAATGTCTAATAGTAGCCACAGCAAAGTGACAAGTACGTCGCCGTTACAGAAAGGGTTAAGGGGAGGTTTCTAGTTTGTTTCCTACTCCTCCAGCAAGCTTAAAATTACACCCCCTTGAGTCCCTTTCAAGATTAATTTGTACATTTTTCGGTAGAAAAATTTCCCGGCCGAAGGCCATTTCCTCTTAAGTTACAGGCTCGCTATCGCTCGCCAGGATAAAATCGACACCTGAATGGCACGAAAGGTCTTAAAATGGGGTGAAAGTTCTTAAAATCGCCAAACTAATGGGGCAAACATCTTAAAATCTCAAAAACAATGGGGCTAGACATGAGAGAGAGAAAGGGGTAAAGATGCCACCCTATTCAACATCTGACAGACACCCTATACAACATCTGACAGACATTAACACAACACAGAGCTTGCCAAACGAAATGACAGCTGGGCCATGGCTTATTAGCGCAACTGTACAATCGCGCTAATAAGTGATGTCTCGGCACTAAGTATGTTTTGATCAATAATTGGTATCAGCAATGTCTAAGCTTCATTTCTTCATATCCAGTGAAATATACAAACATATTCCTTCACTTAACCACCCTATTCAACATCTGACAG
>CM064562.1:36551285-36606285 GCA_032716605.1 Paralithodes platypus
ACTGGGGTATTCTAGACTGGGGTATGCTAGACTGGGGTATGCTAGACTGGGGTATGGTAGACTGGAGTATGCTAGACTGGGGTATGGTAGACTGGAGTATGCTAGACTGGGGTATGGTAGACTGGAGTATGCTAGACTGGGGTATGGTAGACTGGTATGCTAGACTGGGGTATGCTAGACTGGGGTATGGTAGACTGGGGTATGCTAGACTGGGGTATTCTAGACTGGGGTATGGTAGACTGGGGTATGGTAGACTGGGGTATGCTAGACTGGGGTATTCTAGACTGGGGTATGGTAGACTGGGGTATGGTAGACTGGGGTATGATAGACTGGGGTATGCTAGACTGGGGTATGCTAGACTGGGGTATGGTAGACTGGGGTATGGTAGACTGGGGTATGGTAGACTGGAGTATGCTAGACTGGGGTATGGTAGACTGGGGTATGGTAGACTGGGGTATGATAGACTGGGGTATGGTAGACTGGGGTATGGTAGACTGGGGAATGCTAGACTGGGGTATGCTAGACTGGGGTATGGTAGACTGGGGTATGGTAGACTGGGGTATGCTAGACTGGGGTATGCTAGACTGGGGTATGGTAGACTGGAGTATGCTAGACTGGGGTATGGTAGACTGGGGTATGCTAGACTGGGGTATGCTAGACTGGGGTATGCTAGACTGGGGTATGCTAGACTGGGGTATGATAGACTGGGGTATGCTAGACTGGGGTATGGTAGACTGGGGTATGCTAGACTGGGGTATGGTAGACTGGGGTATGCTAGACTGGGGTATGCTAGACTGGGGTATGCTAGACTGGGGTATGCTAGACTGGGGTATGCTAGACTGGGGTATGCTAGACTGGGGTATGGTAGACTGGGGTATGCTAGACTGGGGTATGCTAGACTGGGGTATGCTAGACTGGGGTATGCTAGACTGGGGTATGGTAGACTGGGGTATGATAGACTGGGGTATGCTAGACTGGGGTATGCTAGACTGGGGTATGCTAGACTGGGGTATGCTAGACTGGGGTATTCTAGACTGGGGTATTCTAGACTGGGGTATGGTAGACTGGGGTATGGTAGACTGGGGTATGCTAGACTGGGGTATGCTAGACTGGGGTATGGTAGACTGGGGTATGGTAGACTGGGGTATGCTAGACTGGGGTATGCTAGACTGGGGTATGGTAGACTGGGGTATGCTAGACTGGGGTATGCTAGACTGGGGTATGGTAGACTGGGGTATGGTAGACTGGGGTATGGTAGACTGGGGTATGGTAGACTGGGGTATGGTAGACTGGGGTATGCTAGACTGGGGTATGCTAGACTGGGGTATGGTAGACTGGGGTATGCTAGACTGGGGTATGCTAGACTGGGGTATGGTAGACTGGGGTATGCTAGACTGGGGTATGGTAGACTGGGGTATGCTAGACTGGGGTATGCTAGACTGGGGTATGCTAGACTGGGGTATGCTAGACTGGGGTATGATAGACTGGGGTATGCTAGACTGGGGTATGGTAGACTGGGGTATGCTAGACTGGGGTATGCTAGACTGGGGTATGGTAGACTGGGGTATGCTAGACTGGGGTATGGTAGACTGGGGTATGCTAGACTGGGGTATCTAGACTGGGGTATGGTAGACTGGGGTATGCTAGACTGGGGTATGGTAGACTGGGGTATGGTAGACTGGGGTATGCTAGACTGGGGTATTCTAGACTGGGGTATGGTAGACTGGGGTATGGTAGACTGGGGTATGGTAGACTGGGGTATGGTAGACTGGGGTATGCTAGACTGGGGTATGGTAGACTGGGGTATGGTAGACTGGGGTATGGTAGACTGGGGTATGGTAGACTGGGGTATGGTAGACTGGGGTATGGTAGACTGGGGTATGGTAGACTGGGGTATTCTAGACTGGGGTATGGTAGACTGGGGTATGGTAGACTGGGGTATGCTAGACTGGGGTATGCTAGACTGGGGTATGGTAGACTGGGGTATGGTAGACTGGGGTTATGCTAGACTGGGGTATGGTAGACTGGGGTATGGCTAGACTGGGGTATGGTAGACTGGGGTATGCTAGACTGGGGTTATGCTTGACTGGGGTATGGTAGACTGGGCTATGCTAGCCTGGGGTATGGTAGACTGGGGTATGGTAGACTGGGTATGGTAGACTGGGTATGCTAGACTGGGGTATGGTAGACTGGGGTATGATAGACTGGGTTAAGCTAGACTGGGGTATGGTAGACTGTGGTATGGTAGACTGGTTATGCTAGACTGGGGTATGCTAGACTGGGGTATGGTAGACTGGGGTATGGTAGACTGGGGTATGGTAGACTGGGGTATGGTAGACTGGGGTATGGTAGACTGGGGTATTCTAGACTGGGGTATGGTAGACTGGGGTATGGTAGACTGGGGTATTCTAGACTGGGGTATGGTAGACTGGGGTATGGTAGACTGGGGTATGCTAGACTGGGGTATGGTAGACTGGGGTATGCTAGACTGGGGTATGCTAGACTGGGGTATGCTAGACTGGGGTATGGTAGACTGGGGTATGCTAGACTGGGGTATGCTAGACTGGGGTATTCTAGACTGGGGTATGGTAGACTGGGGTATGGTAGACTGGGGTATGCTAGACTGGGGTATTCTAGACTGGGGTATGGTAGACTGGGGTATGCTAGACTGGGGTATGGTAGACTGGGGTATGCTAGACTGGGGTATGCTAGACTGGGGTATGCTAGACTGGGTATGCTACTGGGGTATGGTAGACTGGGGTATGCTAGACTGGGGCATGTAAGACTGCTGTATGGTAGACTGGGGTATGCTAGACTGGGGTATGCTAGACTGGGGTATGCTAGACTGGGGTATGCTAGACTGGGGTATGGTAGACTGGGGTATGGTAGACTGGGTATGCTAGACTGGGGTATGCTAGACTGGGGTATGCTAGACTGGGGTATGCTAGACTGGGGTATGGTAGACTGGGGTATGCTAGACTGGGGTATGCTAGACTGGGGTATGCTAGACTGGGGTATGCTAGACTGGGGTATGTTAGACTGGGGTATGCTAGACTGGGGTATGCTAGACTGGGGTATGCTAGACTGGGGTATGCTAGACTGGGGTATGCTAGACTGGGGTATGCTAGACTGGGGTATGGTAGACTGGGGTATGCTAGACTGGGGTATGCTAACTGGGGTATGCTAGACTGGGGTAATGTAGACTGGGGTATGCTAGACAGGGGTTTGTTAGACTGGGTTATGCAAGACTGGGGTATGCTAGACAGGGGTATGCTAGACTGGGTATGCTAGACTGGGGTATGCTAGACTGGGGTATGCTAGACTGGGGTATGCTAGACTGGGGTATTCTAGACGGGTATGCTAGACTGGGGTATGATGGACTGGGGTATGCTAGACTGGGGTATGTTAGGACTGGGTAATGCAAGCCTGGGGTATGCTAGACAGGGGTATGCTAGACTGGGGTATGCTAGACTGGGGTATGCTAGACTGGGGTATGTTAGACTGGGGTATGTTAGACTGGGGTATGATAGACTGGGGTATGCTAGACTAGACTGGGGTATGTTAGACTGGGGTATGCTAGACTGGGGTATGGTAGACTGGGGTATGCTAGACTGGGGTAATGCTAGACTGGGGTATGGTAGACTGGGGTATGCTAGACTGGGGTATGCTAGACTGGGGTATGGTAGACTGGGTATGCTAGACTGGGGTATGGTAGACTGGGGTATGCTAGACTGGGGTATGCTAGACTGGGGTATGGTAGACTGGGGTATGGTAGACTGGGGTAGCTAGACTGGGGTATGCTAGACTGGGGTATGCTAGACTGGGGTATCTAGACTGGGGTATGGTAGACTGGGGTATGCTAGACTGGGTAGGTATGCTAGACTGGGTATGCTAGACTGGGGTATGGTCGACTGGGGTTATGTAGACTGGGGTATGCTAGACTGGGGTTATGGTAGATGGGGTATGCAGACTGGGGTATGGTAGAGGGGTATGATTGACTGGGGTATGCTAGACTGGGGTATGGTAGACTGGGGTATGCTAGGACTGGGTATGGTAGACTGGGGTATGCTAGACGGGGTATGCTAGACTGGGGTATGGTAGACTGGGGTATGATAGACTGGGGTATGCTAGACTGGGTATGCTAGACGGGGTATGCTAGACTACTGGGGTATGGTAGACTGGGGGTATGCTAGACTGGGGTATGCTAGACTGGGGTATGCTAGACTGGGGTATGCTAGACTGGGGTATGGTAGACTGGGTATGCTAGACTGGGGTGTGCGAGACTGGGGTATGGTAGACTGGGGGGTGCTAGACTGGGGTATGGTAGACTGGGGTATGCCTAGACTGGGGTATGATAGACTGGGTATGCTAGACTGGGGTATGGTAGACTGGGGTATGCTAGACTTGGGGTATGCTAGACTGGGGTATGCTAGACTGGGGTATGGTTCGACTGGGGTATGCTAGACTGGGGTATGGTAGACGGGGGTATGCTAGACTGGGGTATGGTAGACTGGGGTATGGTAGACTGGGGTATGCTAGACTGGGGTATGCTAGACTGGGGTATGCTAGACTGGGGTATGCTAGACTGGGGTATGGTAGACTGGGGTATGCTAGACTGGGGTATGGTAGACTGGGGTATGCTAGACTGGGGTATGCTAGACTGGGGTATGGTAGACTGGGGTATGGTAGACTGGGGTATGATAGACTGGGGTATGCTAGACTGGGGTATGATAGACTGGGGTATGGTAGACTGGGGTATGCTAGACTGGGGTATGATAGACTGGGGTATGGTAGACTGGGGTATGCTAGACTGGGGTATGCTAGACTGGGGTATTCTAGACTGGGGTATGTTAGACTGGGGTATGTTAGACTGGGGTATGCTAGACTGGGGTATGGTAGACTGGGGTATGCTAGACTGGGGTATGTTAGACTGGGGTATGTTTAGAATGGGGGGGGTATGCTAGACTGGGGTATGGTAGACTGGGGTATGCTAGACTGGAGTATGCTAGACTGGGGTATGCTAGACTGGGGTATGCTAGACTGGGGTATTCTAGACGGGTATGCTAGACTGGGGTATGATAGACTGGGGTATGCTAGACTGGGGTATGGTAGACTGGGGTATGCTAGACTGGGGTATGCTAGACTGGGGTATGCTAGACTGGGGTATGTTAGACTGGGGTATGCTAGACTGGGGTATGCTAGACTGGGGTATTCTAGACTGGGGTATGTTAGACTGGGGTATGCTAGACTGGGGTATGCTAGACTGGGGTATGCTAGACTGGGGTATGCTAGACTGGGGTATGCTAGACTGGGGTATGCTAGACTGGGTATGCTAGACTGGGGTATGTTAGACTGGGGTATGTTAGACTGGGGTATGATAGACTGGGGTATGCTAGACTGGGGTATGCTAGACTGGGGTATGCTAGACTGGGGTATGCTAGACTGGGGGTATGCTAGACTGGGGTATGCTAGACTGGGGTATGCTAGACTGGGGTTTGTTAGACTGGGGTATGCTAGCCTGGGGTATGCTAGACTGGGGTATGCTAGACTGGGGTATGCTAGACTGGGGTATGTTAGACTGGGGTATGGTAGACTGGGGTATGGTAGACTGGGGTATGCTAGACTGGGGTATGCTAGACTGGGGTATGCTAGACTGGGGTATGGTAGACTGGGGTATGGTTATGTTAGACTGGGGTATGCTAGACTGGGGTATGCTAGACTGGGGTATGCTAGACTGGGTTATGCTAGACTGGGGTATGCTAGACTGGGGTATGCTAGACTGGGGTATGCTAGACTGGGGTATGCTAGACTGGGGTATGTTAGACTGGGGTATGGTAGACTGGGGTATGCTAGACTGGGGTATGCTAGACTGGGGTATGCTAGACTGGGGTATGCTAGACTGGGGTATGCTAGACTGGGGTATGCTAGACTGGGGTATGCTAGACTGGGTTATGCTAGACTGGGGTATGCTAGACTGGGGTATGCTTAGACTGGGGGTATGCTAGACTGGGGTATGCTAGACTGGGGTATGCTAGACTGGGGTATGCTAGACTGGGGTATGCTAGACTGGGGTATGATAGACTGGGGTATGCTAGACTGGGGTATGCTAGACTGGGGTATGCTAGACTGGGGTATGCTAGACTGGGGTATGCTAGACTGGGGTATGTTAGACTGGGTATGCTAGACTGGGGTATGCTAGACTGGGGTATGCTAGACTGGGGTTAGACTGTGGGGTATGCTAGACTGGGTTATGCTAGACTGGGGTATGTTAGACTGGGGTATGCTAGACTGGGTTATGCTAGACTGGGGTATGCTAGACTGGGGTATGTTAGACTGGGGTATGCTAGACTGGGTTATGCTAGACTGGGGTATGCTAGACTGGGGTATGCTAGACTGGGGTTATGCTAGACTGGGGTATGCTAGACTGGGGTATGCTAGACTGGGGTATGCTAGACTGGGGTATGCTAGACTGGGGTATGCTAGACTGGGGTATTCTAGACTGGGGTATGCTAGACTGGGGTATGCTAGACTGGGGTATGCTAGACTGGGGTATTCTAGACTGGGTGCTAGACTGGGGTATGCTAGACTGGGGTATGCTAGACTGGGGTATGTGTTAGACTGGGGTATGGTCGACTGGGTACGGTAGACTGGGGTATGCTAGACTGGGGTATGGTAGACTGGGGTATGGTAGACTGGGGTATGCTAGACTGGGGTATGGTAGACTGGGTATGGTAGACTGGGGTATGGTAGACTGGGGAATGTTAGACTGGGGTATGGTAGACTGGGGTATGGTAGACTGGGGTATGCTAGACTGGGGTATGGTAGACTGGGGTATGCTAGACTGGGGTATGGTAGACTGGGGTATGGTAGACTGGGGTATGCTAGACTGGGGTATGCTAGACTGGGGTATGTTAGACTGGGGTATGCTAGACTGGGGTATGTTAGACTGGGGTATGATAGACTGGGGTTTGTTAGACTGGGGTATGCTAGACTGGGGTATGTTAGACTGGGGTATGCTAGACTGGGGTATGTTAGACTGGGGTATGCTAGACTGGGGTATGTTAGACTGGGGTATGCTAGACTGGGGTATGGATAGACTGGGGTATGCTAGACTGGGGTATGCTAGACTGGGGTATGCTAGACTGGGGTATGTTAGACTGGGGTATGCTAGACTGGGGTATGTTAGACTGGGGTATGCTAGACTGGGGTATGATAGACTGGGGTATGGTAGACTGGGGTATGCTAGACTGGGGTATGCTAGACTGGGGTATGCTAGACTGGGGTATGCTAGACTGGGGTATGCTAGACTGGGGTATGCTAGACTGGGGTATGCTAGACTGGGGGCTAGACTGGGGTATGCTAGACTGGGGTATGCTAGACTGGGGTATGTTAGACTGGGGTATGCTAGACTGGGGTATGCTAGACTGGGGTATGCTAGACTGGGGTATGCTAGACTGGGGTATGCTAGACTGGGGTATGCTAGACTGGGGTATGCTAGACTGGGGTATTCAATTCCTTTAAGGGGAGTGACCTGCTTTTTTTTTTTTCTGTCCTTTTCTCTCTTTCTCTAGCTTGTGTCCATTCAGCCCCATTCAGCCAACTATTTTAACACGTTTATCCCCATCTAGGTGTCGATTTCTTCCTGGCGAGCGATAGCGAGCCAGCATTATATGAAGAAATCCGGCTTCGCCGGAGACATTTTTCTATCGAAAAATGTACAAATTTAGTCTGCTGTCAAACAAAAATTACAAATATGCTGGCTCGCTACCGCTCACCAGTAAGAAATTGACACCTGGATGGGGATAAACGTCTTAAATCAGTAGGCTGAATGGGGCCAAATGGATACAAGCCAGAGAAAGATAGAAAAGGACAGAACAAAAACAGGTCCCCCCCCCTTAACCCTATTTGGTCCGTGGGGTGTCTTTTTAAACTTTAACTGTTTCACTCCATTAGTTTAGGAATTTTAAGACGTTTCAGCCCATAAATTTGGCGACAATAAGACGTTTCACCCCATACGTTTGGCCATAATAAAACGCTTCATCCCATTCAGGTGTCGATATTCTTCTGGGAGAGCGATAGCGAGCCTGTAACTAAGGAAAAAAATCAGCTTTTGACCGAAAAATGTACAAATTAAACTTGGAAGGGATCGGAGTGGGCATTATTTTTGGTTAGTTTGGAGGAAGTCTGGGACAAACTTAAGGGGAGGTATTTAGTTTGTTCCCTAGACCTCCATCAAGCTTAGAATTACACCCCCTTGAGCCCCTTTCAAGATAAATTTGTACATTTTTCGGTAGAAACATTTCCCGGCCGAAGGCCGGTTCCTCTTAAATTACAGGCTCGCTATCGCTCGCCAGGATAAAATCGACACCTGAATTGCACGAAAGATCTTAATATGGGGTGAAAGTTCTTAAAATCGCTAAACTAATGGGGCAAACGTTTTATAATATCAAAAGCAATGGGGCTAAACATGAGGGAGAAAGGGGTCAAGAAAAAAATCCCTCAAGCGGAGATCTCCCCTTAAGGAGACATGGGTCGTTTTTCTGGTCCCCTTTCTCCCTCGTGTTAAGCCCCCATTTATTTTGAGATCATAAGACGTTCGGCCCTTTAGTTTGGCGATTTGAACACCTGTTGCCCCATTTCGTTGTCAATTTAAAGACCATTCGTGCCATATAGGTGTCGATGGCGAGCGACAGCAAGACTGAAATGTTAAGGTCGGGACATTTTCCTACCGAAAAATGTAAAAATTTATCTTGAAGGGGGGTTTAGGGGGGGTCTAGGGGGTGTTTTTCTAAGCTTGTGGGTGAAACGTCTTAAGATTTCTAAACTAATGGGACGAGACAAGCAGTACCAAGAAAAATGGCAAAATCAAACAAAATTCTCAATAATTAAATACGTTATGGAGTGAATCGTCCTATTATCTTCAAACTAATGGGGTGAAACGTCTTCGGATATCTAAACTAATGGGGCGAGGCAAGCAGAACCAAGAAAAATGGCAAAATCAAACAAAATCCTCAATAACTAAATGAGTTATGGGGTGAAGCATCCTATTATCTTCAAACTAATGGGGTGAAACGTCTTAAGATTTCTAAAATAATGGGACGAGACAGGCAGAACCAAGAAAAATGGCAAAATCAAACAAAATCCTCCATAACTAAATGAGTTATGGGGTGAAGCATCCTATTATCGTCAAACTAATGGGGTGAAACGTCTTAAGATATAATGGGGCGAGACAGGCAAATAGGCAGGCCAGAAATCGTGAACCCCTAACCTCTGTAACTCAAAAAGGGCTAGCGCAAATGGGCTGTAAAAAAAATCCACACCTATTCCCTGGCCGACGCTTCCCAAAAATGGTAGCAATATTATTAGCTCAACCAAGGGAGCTCAGACGGTATTGTGCAGCATAATTTACTGGTTCGGCTCAATGGTTGAAGGAAGGGGTTTAGTTTGCTCTCTAAACCTCTATCAAACTTAAGAAAACACCCACAAGACACCCCCCTCCCCCCCCCCCCCCCTTCTACATAAATTTGTACATTTTTCGGTAGAAAAATGTCCCGGCCGAAGGCCGATTCCTCGTCAAATACAGGCTCGCTATCGATCGCCAGGAAAAAAACGACACCTAAATGGCATGAAAGGTCTTAATATCGGCAATGAAATGGGGCAAAAGGTCTGAAAATCGCCAAACCAATGGGGCGAATGTCTTGAAATCTCCTATAACTAATAGAGCTAAACATGAGGGAGAAGGAGTTAGGACTCGAAAAACCAACTGCCTCCCTCCCCTTAATGTGTAATGGGTTGGTGAGTTACATAGAGGGTTGAAACGGTATAGCTAGGCTGAGAATGTACACACCTATTTCCTGGTTGACCCTTCCCAAATGGTAGCAATATTAGATCGATTAATCTGTTTGTTTTGGCCTACCGGTACTTATTTGGAAGAGAGAGAGAGAGAGAGAGAGAGAGAGAGAGAGAGAGAGAGAGAGAGATAAGTCAGCGTGTGTGTTTATGTGTACAGTATGTTTGTGTGTGTGAGAGAGAGAGAGAGAGAGAGAGAGAGAGAGAGAGAGATAGGGAGAGAGAAAGTGAGTGTGTGTGAGTGTGTGGGTGTGTGTGAGAGAGAGAGAGACCTGCCCAACCAACATCATATGCAACAAGAACCGCATCCACAAGGTATCATCAGGTCAGTGTTCCATTTGCTAGGACAGAACACTACCTTCGTTCCTACTTACCAAAGTACGCAAGACTGCGGAATCACCTGGTTCAGCACACTGACCTGCATCACTTAACCTCACTACAACAGTTCAAGTCGGAGGTTAATAACTGGCTCAGGAATATCACAGTTCCGTACTAAATCTTGGTAATATCATTATTAATTATCATACTTCATAAAGAGGGATCTTTGATTAAAATATATACTGGTATCTATTATATATAAATATATCAATGCTATATATTTTTTGCATTTTAAATGTGTTTCGCTATAGATAATTCTACGTTTCATCACTGGAATTTTAGCTGTACGAACACCATATAATGTCGTGAAGTTTAGAGAAAAAAAAAAAAGAGAGAGAGAGAGAGAGAGATAAGTCAGCGTGTGTGTTTATGTGTACAGTATGTTTGTGTGTGTGTGTGTGAGTGAGTGAGTGAGTGAGTGAGTGAGAGAGAGAGAGCAAGAGAGCGAGAGATAGATAGGGAGAGAGAAAGTGAGTGTGTGTGTGTGAGTGAGAGAGAGAAAGGAAAAAGGAAGGGAGGGATGGGGAAGAAACCTAGAGAGAGAGAGAGAGAAAGAGAGAGAGAGAGTTAAAGTAGAGGTAGGTAACAGTGTGTGAGGGACACATACACACATACACATACACATACACACATACACATACACACATACACATACACACATACTTTCTTTTTATCTCTCACCCACACACTCTCTTTCTCTCTCTCTCTCTCTCACACACACACACACACACACATACGCACACCACTTCCTGCTCTAAAAATCATCTCCACACCTGTCAATGTCAACTACCGTTACCTCTCTATCTCTCTCTCTCACACACACACTGTCTTACTCTCATACTCACTCAGTCTCTCTCTCTCGCTCACACTGTCTTACTCTCATACTCACTCAGTCTCTCTCTCTCTCAACTACCAAACCACTCATCTATCTACTCTCTCTCTCTCTCTCACACACACACTGTCTTACTCTCATACTCACTCAGTCTCTCTCTCTCTCAACTACCAAACCACTCATCTATCTACTCTCTCTCTCTCTCTCTCTCTCACACACACACTGTCTTACTCACTCAGTCTCTCTCTCTCTCAACTACCAAACCACTCATCTATCTACTCTCTCTCTCTCTCTCTCTCACACACACTGTCTTACTCACTCAGTCTCTCTCTCTCTCAACTACCAAACCACTCATCTATCTACTCTCTCTCTCTCTCTCTCTCACACACACACTGTCTTACTCACTCAGTCTCTCTCTCTCTCAACTACCAAAACCATCATCTATCTACTACTCTCTCTCTCTCTCTCACACACACACTGTCATACTCACTCAGTCTCTCTCTCTCTCAACTACCAAACCACTCATCTATCTACTCTCTCTCTCTCTCACACACACACTGTCTTACTCTCATACTCACTCAGTCTCTCTCTCTCTCAACTACCAAACCACTCATCTATCTACTCTCTCTCTCTCTCTCTCTCACACACACACTGTCTTACTCACTCAGTCTCTCTCTCTCTCAACTACCAAACCACTCATCTATCTACTCTCTCTCTCTCTCTCACACACACACTGTCTTACTCACTCAGTCTCTCTCTCTCTCTCAACTACCAAACCACTCATCTATCTACTCTCTCTCTCTCTCTCACACACACACACTGTCTTACTCACTCAGTCTCTCTCTCTCTCAACTACCAAACCACTCATCTATCTACTCTCTCTCTCTCTCTCACACACACACTGTCTTACTCACTCAGTCTCTCTCTCTCTCTCTCAACTACCAAACCACTCATCTATCTACTCTCTCTCTCTCTCTCACACACACACTGTCATACTCACTCAGTCTCTCTCTCTCTCAACTACCAAACCACTCATCTATCTACTCTCTCTCTCTCTCACACACACACTGTCTTACTCTCATACTCACTCAGTCTCTCTCTCTCTCAACTACCAAACCACTCATCTATCTACTCTCTCTCTCTCTCTCTCTCTCTCACACACACACTGTCTTACTCACTCAGTCTCTCTCTCTTTCAACTACCAAACCACTCATCTATCTACTCTCTCTCTCTCTCTCACACACACACTGTCTTACTCACTCAGTCTCTCTCTCTCTCAACTACCAAACCACTCATCTATCTACTCTCTCTCTCTCTCTCACACACACACACTGTCTTACTCACTCAGTCTCTCTCTCTCTCAACTACCAAACCACTCATCTATCTACTCTCTCTCTCTCTCTCTCACACACACACTGTCTTACTCTCATACTCACTCAGTCTCTCTCTCTCAACTACCAAACCACTCATCTATCTACTCTCTCTCTCTCTCACACACACACTGTCTTACTCTCATACTCACTCAGTCTCTCTCTCTCTCAACTACCAAACCACTCATCTATCTACTCTCTCTCTCTCTCTCACACACACACTGTCTTACTCTCATACTCACTCAGTCTCTCTCTCTCTCAACTACCAAACCACTCATCTATCTACTCTCTCTCTCTCTCTCTCACACACACACTGTCTTACTCACTCAGTCTCTCTCTCTCTCAACTACCAAACCACTCGTCTATCTACTCTCTCTCTCTCTCTCTCACACACACACTGTCTTACTCACTCAGTCTCTCTCTCTCTCTCAACTACCAAACCACTCATCTATCTACTCTCTCTCTCTCTCTCACACACACACTGTCTTACTCTCATACTCACTCAGTCTCTCTCTCTCAACTACCAAACCACTCATCTATCTACTCTCTCTCTCTCTCTCACACACACACTGTCTTACTCACTCAGTCTCTCTCTCTCTCAACTACCAAACCACTCATCTATCTACTCTCTCTCTCTCTCTCTCACACACACACTGTCTTACTCCTCACTCAGTCTCTCTCTCTCAACTACCAAACCACTCATCTATCTACTCTCTCTCTCTCTCTCTCTCACACACACACACTGTCATACTCACTCAGTCTCTCTCTCTCAACTACCAAACCACTCATCTATCTACTCTCTCTCTCTCTCACACACACACTGTCTTACTCTCATACTCACTCAGTCTCTCTCTCTCTCAACTACCAAACCACTCATCTATCTACTCTCTCTCTCTCTCTCTCACACACACACTGTCTTACTCACTCAGTCTCTCTCTCTCTCAACTACCAAACCACTCATCTATCTACTCTCTCTCTCTCTCTCTCACACACACACTGTCTTACTCACTCAGTCTCTCTCTCTCTCAACTACCAAACCACTCATCTATCTACTCTCTCTCTCTCTCTCTCACACACACACACTGTCATACTCACTCAGTCTCTCTCTCTCTCAACTACCAAACCACTCATCTATCTACTCTCTCTCTCTCTCACACACACACTGTCTTACTCACTCAGTCTCTCTCTCTCTCAACTACCAAACCACTCATCTATCTACTCTCTCTCTCACACACACACTGTCTTACTCACTCAGTCTCTCTCTCTCTCAACTACCAAACCACTCATCTATCTACTCTCTCTCTCTCTCTCTCACACACACACACTGTCTTACTCACTCAGTCTCTCTCTCTCTCAACTACCAAACCACTCATCTATCTACTCTCTCTCTCTCTCTCTCACACACACACTGTCTTACTCTCATACTCACTCAGTCTCTCTCTCTCTCAACTACCAAACCACTCATCTATCTACTCTCTCTCTCACACACACACTGTCTTACTCACTCAGTCTCTCTCTCTCAACTACCAAACCACTCATCTATCTACTCTCTCTCTCTCTCTCTCACACACACACACTGTCTTACTCACTCAGTCTCTCTCTCTCTCAACTACCAAACCACTCATCTATCTACTCTCTCTCTCTCACACACACACACTGTCTTACTCTCATACTCACTCAGTCTCTCTCTCTCTCAACTACCAAACCACTCATCTATCTACTCTCTCTCTCACACACACACTGTCTTACTCACTCAGTCTCTCTCTCTCTCAACTACCAAACCACTCATCTATCTACTCTCTCTCACAGCCATACACACACACTCTCTTACCCTCTCTCACACAAACAAACATACTTACTCTCTCTCTCTCTCTCAAACATACAAACATGTTCATTCTCTCTCTCTCTCACACACACACACACACATTCTTCCGGCCATTCTCTCTCTTAATATAACCCTTAAGGGGTGGGGGGGGAACCGTTTTTCTGATCCCCTTCTCCCTCGTGTTTAGCCCCACTAGTTTTGAGATTTTAAGACGTGACAAGCGAAGTCTTAATATTGACAAATATATGGGGCGAAAGGTCTTAAAATCGCCAAACTAATGAGCCGAACGTCATAAAATCTTAAAACTAATGGGGCTAAACATGAGGCAGAAGGGGTCCAGAAAAATGACCCATCTCCCCTTAAGGCAGCAAAATGGCGTCGGAATCGCATATAATCCCCTCCCCCCCCCCCCCCCTCCCTCCTTCTCCCTCATGTTTAGCCCCATTAGTTCTCATATTTTAAGACGTTCGTTTCATTAGTTTGGCGATAGTAAGACCTTTCACTCCATTTCTTCATCAATATTAGGAACTTTCGTGCCGTCTAGGTGTCGATTTTTTTCCTGGCGAGCCTGTAATTTTAGGAGGAACCGGACTTCGACCCGAAAAAAAAAGAAAAATGTACAAATGCATCTCGAAGGGGGTGTCTCTTAAAGTCTGATGGAGGTCTAGCGAGGGAAAAAAAATAATAATAAAAATAATAATAAATATATATATATACAGTAAAGAGAGAGAGAGAGAGAGAGAGAGAGAGAGAGAGAGAGAGAGAGAGAGAGAGAGAGAGAGAGAGAGAGAGAGAGAGAGAGAGAGAGAGAGAGATGAATAGTATGTCGACCCCAAAATATACCCCCTACCTCCTTAAGGGGAGGTATTTAGTTTGTTCCCTAGACCTCCATCAACCTTAAAATTACACCCCCTCGAGTCCCTTTCAAGATAAATTTGAACATTTTTCGGTAGAAAAATGTCCCGGCCGAAGGCCGGTTCCTCTTAAATTACAGGCTTGCTATCGCTCGCCAGGATAAAATAGACACCTGAATTGCACGAAAGGTCTTAATATGGGGTGAAAGTTCTTAAAATCGCTAAACTAATGGGGCAAACGTTTTATAATATCAAAAGCAATGGGGCTAAACATGAGGGAGAAAGGGGTCAAGAAAAAAATCCCTCAAGTGGAGACCTCCCCTTAATTAAAGGCTCTCAGTAGGGTAGGGTGGCTTTGGGACGCGTTCAAGTCTCCCAGCCATTTTATCACAAGTGCATTATATCTCTTTAAGGGGAGATTTCCACTCCAGGGATTTTTTTCTTGACTCCTTTCTCCCTCATGTTTAGCCCCATTGCTTTTTCTAATTTTAAGACGTTCTCCCCATTATTTTGACGATTGTAAGAACCTTCGGCCCATTTCTGTCAATTTTAAGACCTTTCGTGCCATTTAGGTGTCGATTTTATCCTGGCGAGCGATAGCGAGCCTGTAATTTAAGAGGAACCGGCTTTCAGCCGGGACATTTTTCTACCGAAAAATGTGCAAATTAATCTTGAAAAGGGGTCAATGGGGCGTATTTTAAAGCTTCATGGAGGTCTAGGGAATAAACTTAATACCTCCCCTTAAGAAGGATCTGTGGTAGTAAAAAGAGGTTAAGTGAGATAGTTCGAAGTCTGTTAACCCTTTGAGTACCAGCGACGTGTGCTATGGTTAATGCTAACTCTATTTTGCCGATATTATGCTACTTAAGAAGGATCTGTGGTAGTAAAAAGAGGTTAAGTGAGATAGTTCGAAGCCTGGTAATTGCTGGAGGCCCCTATTAAACGAATAAAATCGTCTAATGGTAGCGAGATTTAAAAAAAACAGGAGGAGTTAACAGACTCTCTCAATCAATCCTTTCAATTCATCCTTCCTAAGCTTCACAAAATCGCCTAAATGTAGCTGAAATCAAGCATCAAAAGACGTCGCCAGTACAGAGAGGTTAACCCTATTTGGTACAACGTCTTGGGGGTTATTAGGATAAATGGTTATATAAATATTGAGGGTTATACATCATATTGACCTGTTTTTTGCCATTTTCGAACCATGGATTTTCAGTTTACCCCCAATAAGCTTAGAAAAACGCTTCTCCAGACCCCCTTCAAACTGAAAAACAAAAAACAAAAAGAAAATCGCCCCAAACCCCCTTCAAACTAACACAAAACGTCCCCTAGACCCCCTTCAAACTAACACAAAACGTCCCCTAGACCCCCTTCAAACTAACACAAAACGTCCCCTAGATCCTCTTCAAACTAACACAAAACGTCCCCTAGACCCCCTTCAAACTAAAACAAAACGTCCCCTAGACCCCCTTCAAACTAACACAAAACGTCCCCTAGACCCCCTTCAAACTAAAACAAAACGTTCCCTAGACCCCCTTCAAACTAAAACAAAACGTTCCCTAGACCCCCTTCAAACTAACACAAAACGTCCCCTAGACCCCCTTCAAACTAACACAAAACGTTCCCTAGACCCCCTTCAAACTAAAACAAAACGTCCCCTAGACCCCCTTCAAACTAACACAAAACGTCCCCTAGACCCCCTTCAAACTAAAACATAACGTCCCCTAGACCCCCTTCAAACTAACACAAAACGTCCCCTAGATCCCCTTCAAACTAACACCACAAAACGTCCCCTAGACCCCCTTCAAACTAACACAAAACGTCCCCTAGATCCCCTTCAAACTAACACAAAACGTCCCCTAGATCCCCTTCAAACTAACACAAAACGTCCCCTAGACCCCCTTCAAACTAACACAAAACGTCCCCTAGATCCCCTTCAAACTAACACAAAACGTCCCCTAGACCCCCTTCAAACTAAAACAAAACGCCCCCCAGACCCCCTTCAAACTAACACAAAACGTCCCCTAGATCCTCTTCAAACTAACACAAAACGTCCCCTAGATCCCCTTCAAACTAAAACAAAACGTCCCCTAGACCCCCTTCAAACTAACACAAAACGTCCCCTAGACCCCCTTCAAACTAACACAAAACGTCCCCTAGACCCCCTTCAAACTAACACAAAACGTCCCCTAGACCTGCTTCAAACTAACACAAAACGTCCCCTAGACCCCCTTCAAACTAAAACAAAACGTCCCCTAGACCCCCTTCAAACTAACACAAAACGTCCCCTAGACCCCCTTCAAACTAAAACAAAACGTTCCCTAGACCCCCTTCAAACTAAAACAAAACGTCCCCTAGACCCCCTTCAAACTAACACAAAACGTCCCCTAGACCCCCTTCAAACTAACACAAAACGTCCCTAGACCCCCTTCAAACTAACACAAAACGTCCCCTAGACCCCCTTCAAACTAACACAAAACGTCCCCTAGACCCCCTTCAAACTAACACAAAACGTCCCCTAGACCCCCTTCAAACTAACACAAAACGTCCCCTAGATCCCCTTCAAACTAACACAAAACGTCCCCTAGACCCCCTTCAAACTAACACAAAACGTCCCCTAGACCCCCTTCAAACTAACACAAAACGTCCCCTAGACCCCCTTCAAACTAACACAAAACGTCCCCTAGACCCCCTTCAAACTAACACAAAACGTCCCCTAGACCCCCTTCAAACTAAAACAAAACGTCCCCTAGACCCCCTTCAAACTAAACACAAAACGTCCCCTAGACCCCCTTCAAACTAACACAAAACGTCCCCTAGACCCCCTTCAAACTAACACAAAACGTCCCCTAGACCCCCTTCAAACTAACACAAAACGTCCCCTAGACCCCCTTCAAACTAACACAAAACGTCCCCTAGACCCCCTTCAAACTAAAACAAAACGTCCCCTAGACCCCCTTCAAACTAACACAAAACGTCCCCTAGACCCCCTTCAAACTAACACAAAACGTCCCCTAGACCCCTTCAAACTAACACAAAACGTCCCCTAGACCCCCTTCAAACTAACACAAAACGTCCCCTAGACCCCCTTCAAACTAACACAAAACGTCCCTAGACCCCCTTCAAACTAACACAAAACGTCCCCTAGACCCCCTTCAAACTAAAACAAAACGTCCCCTAGACCCCCTTCAAACTAACACAAAACGTCCCCTAGACCCCCTTCAAACTAACACAAAACGTCCCCTAGACCCCCTTCAAACTAACACAAAACGTCCCCTAGACCCCCTTCAAACTAACACAAAACATCCCCCACTACCCCTTCAAACTAACACAAAACGTCCCCTAGACCCCCTTCAAACTAACACAAAACGTCCCCTAGACCCCCTTCAAACTAACACAAAACGTCCCCTAGACCCCCTTCAAACTAAAACAAAACGTCCCCTAGACCCCCTTCAAACTAACACAAAACGTCCCCTAGACCCCCTTCAAACTAACACAAAACGTCCCCTAGACCCCCTTCAAACTAACACAAAACGTCCCCTAGACCCCCTTCAAACTAACACAAAACGTCCCCTAGGAGCCCTTCAAACTAAAACAAAACGTCCCCTAGACCCCCTTCAAACTAACACAAAACGTCCCCTAGACCCCCTTCAAACTAACACAAAACGTCCCCTAGACCCCCTTCAAACTAACCACAAAACGTCCCCTAGACCCCCTTCAAACTAACACAAAACGTCCCCTAGACCCCCTTCAAACTAACACAAAACGTCCCCTAGACCCCCTTCAAACTAACACAAAGCGTCCCCTAGACCCCTTCAAACTAACACAAAACGTCCCCTAGACCCCCTTCAAACTAACACAAAACGTCCCCTAGACCCCCTTCAAACTAACACAAAACGTCCCCTAGACCCCCTTCAAACTAACACAAAACGTCCCCTAGACCCCCTTCAAACTAACACAAAACGTCCCCTAGATCCCCTTCAAACTAACACAAAACGTCCCCTAGACCCCTTTCAAACTAACACAAAACGTCCCCTAGACCCCCTTCAAACTAACACAAAACGTCCCCTAGACCCCCTTCAAACTAACACAAAACGTCCCCTAGACCCCCCTCAAACTAACACAAAACGTCCCCTAGACCCCCTTCAAACTAACACAAAACGTCCCCTAGACCCCCTTCAAACTAACACAAAACGTCCCCTAGACCCCCTTCAAACTAACACAAAACGTCCCCTAGACCCCCTTCAAACTAACACAAAACGTCCCCTAGACCCCCTTCAAACTAACGGAAAACGTCCCCTAGACCCCTTCAAACTAACACAAAACGTCCCCTAGACCCCCTTCAAACTAACACAAAACGTCCCCTAGACCCCCTTCAAACTAACACAAAACGTCCCCTAGACCCCCCTCCAACTAACACAAAACCTCCCCCACACCCCCCTCAAACTAACAAAACGCCCCCCAGACCCACTTCAATCTAACACAAAACCTCACCTAAACCCCCTTCAACCTACCACAATGCGCTCCCTAGAACCCCTGCAAACTAACACAAAACGTCCCCTAGACCCCCTTCAAACTAACACAAAACGTCCCCTAGACCCCCTTCAAACTAACACAAAACGTCCCCTAGACCCCCTTCAAACTAACACAAAACGTCCCCTAGACCCCCTTCAAACTAACACAAAACGTCCCCTAGACCCCCTTCAAACTAACACAAAACGTCCCCTAAACCCCCTTCAAACTAACACAAAACGTCCCCTAGACCCGCTTCAAACTAACACAAAACGTCCCCTAGACCCCCTTCAAACTAACACAAAACGTCCCCTAGACCCCCTTCAAACTAACACAAAACGTCCCCTAGACCCCCTTCAAACTAACACAAAACGTCCCCTAGACCCCCTTCAAACTAACACAAAACGTCCCCTAGACCCCCTTCAAACTAACACAAAACGTCCCCTAGACCCCCTTCAAACTAACACAAAACGTCCCCTAGACCCCCTTCAAACTAACACAAAACGTCCCCTAGACCCCCTTCAAACTAACACAAAACGTCCCCTAGACCCCGTTCAAACTAACACAAAACGTCCCCTAGACCCCCTTCAAACTAACACAAAACGTCCCCTAGACCCCCTTCAAACTAACACAAAACGTCCCCTAGACCCCCTTCAAACTAACACAAAACGTCCCCTAGACCCCCTTCAAACTAACACAAAACGTCCCCTAGACCCCCTTCAAACTAACACAAAACGTCCCCTAGACCCCCTTCAAACTAACACAAAACGTCCCCCAGACCCCCTTCAAACTAACACAAAACGTCCCCTAGACCCCCTTCAAACTAACACAAAACGTCCCCTAGACCCCCTTCAAACTAACACAAAACGTCCCCTAGACCCCCTTCAAACTAACACAAAACGTCCCCTAGACCCCCTTCAAACTAACACAAAACGTCCCCTAGACCCCCTTCAAACTAACACAAAACGTCCCCTAGACCCCCTTCAAACTAACACAAAACGTCCCCTAGACCCCCTTCAAACTAACACAAAACGTCCCCTAGACCCCCTTCAAACTAAAACAAAACGTCCCCTAGACCCCCTTCAAACTAAAAAAACAAAAACAAAAAACAAACACACGCCCCCCAGACCCCCTTCAAACTAAAAAAAAAAAAAAAAAAAATCCCCTAGACCCCCTCAAACTATAAAAAAGTCCCCCAGATCCGCTTCAAAATAAATATGTACATTTTTCGGTAGACAAATGTCACGGCTCGCTCAAGAAACATCGACTCATTGCCTTAGGAACGCGTTGAAATCACTAGCTCATTTTTACATAATAATCTAATGTTTACATAATAGTCTATCCCCTTAACCCCTTCAGTACCATGACGCCTTTCTTACCTTATATTATGGCTGAACTTAGATTATATTATGCAGATTAAGAAGGACCTATGTCATTAAGGGGGGGAGGGGGGGGGGGGGACCTGTTTTGGTTCTGTCCTTTTCTATCTTTCTCTGGCTTGTATCCATTTGGCCCCATCCAGCCTACTGTTTTAAGACGTTTATCCCCATCCAGGTGTCAATTTCTTACTGGTGAGCGGTAGCGAGCCAGCATATTTTTTATTTTTGTTAGACAGCACGCTAAATTTGTACATTTTTCGATAGAAAAATTTCCCCGGCGAAGCCGGATTTCTTCATATAATGCTGGCTCGCTATCGCTTGCCAGGAAGAAATCAACACCTAGATGGGGATAAACGTCTTAAAATAGTTGGCTGAATGGGGCCGAATGGATACAAGCCAGAGAAAGAGAGAAAAGGACAGAAATAACAAAAAGCAGGTCACCCCCCTTAAGAGTGTTTATCGAGATTGTATTTACCCCTTTGATTCGTACAGGTAGATTGTATTTACCCCTTTGATTCGTACAGGTAGATTATATTTACCCCTTTGATTCGTACAGGTAGATTATATTTACCCCTTTGATTCGTACAGGTAGATTGTATTTACCCCTTTGATTCGTACAGGTAGATTGTATTTACCCCTTTGATTCGTACAGGTAGATTGTATTTACCCCTTTGATTCGTACAGGTAGATTATATTTACCCCTTTGATTCGTACAGGTAGATTGTATTTACCGCTGAATAAACTCGTTTAATAATAGCCGAAAAAACTGAAAATAAATGCGTATTGGATCTGGAAAGGATTGACATAAGAATAGAAAGGCATAGCACCATCAATATACCCATTTAATTGTCAATTTTAAGACCTTTCGTGCCATTAGGTGTCGATTTTTCCGGGCGAGCGACAGCGAGCCTGCAATTTTAAGAGGAAGCGCCCTTGGGCCGGGACAATTTTCTACCGAAAATTGTACAAATATATCTATGGGTTGTTTTAGTAAGCTTGATGGAGGGTCTAGCGAGGAAACTAAATAAATAAAGACCTTTAATCTAAGGATAGAAAGGTATATCACTAATAACAAACCCAAATTATCTTATATACCTTCATTGGAATTATTCTATAATTGCACCTACAATACACGAGCTAAACAAATTATTAATGTATTTACCAGGAAGGTACGACGAGGTAAGTGATGTGGTATAGGTGGCAATATGCGGAAATGGGTTATAAGGGCATTCCGCCCCCTCTGACCCCCTTACGAAAATATACGGTTACTCACTCCACCCCAACTGGATTTCTACCGTTTTACCCAACCAGCGGGGGTGTGGGGGCCGCAGCCCCCACCCATAATACTAGGATAGGTTAGCTAAGGTTTTTAGGTTAGGCTAATGGCTCTCTGAAACATTGAAAAATCCGTGTCGCATCTAGATTTATCGACTTTTGTCTAGAGGGGGCGGAATGCCCTTATAACCCATTTCCGCATATTGCCACCTATACCACACCACTTACCATGTCGTACCTTCCTGATAAATACAATAATAATTTGTTTAGCTCGTATAGGTGCAATTATAGACATTTACCCCTTTATTGACAGTAATATGCCCGTTTAAGGGGGAGGTATAGTTGCTCTTTCTCCCTCGTTTAGCCCCATTTGTGTTGAGATTTTAAGACGTTCGTTCCGTTAGTTTGGCGATTTTATGACCTTTCGCCGAATTTACTTGTCAATATTATATAGACCTTTCGTGCCATTTACTGTAGGTGTCGACTTTTTCCTGGCGAGCGATAGCGAGCCTATAATTATAAGAGGAAGCCTTTAATACCGAAAAATGTACAAATCTTTCTTGAGGGGGGGGGGGGGGTCTAAGGGGTGTTTTTCTAAGTTTGAGGGAGGTCTAGCGAGGGAACTAAAAATAAATAAATGAATAAAATACACCAAAAAAACAACCGCTAGCTCCCTTACATATCCTTTATATACTTCGCATGTACTGTTCCTTGCAACTCCTTGTAGGTAACTTGATAGAGAGAAAAAAAAAATGAGGTTCGCAATCCCATTTTCACCTTCTCTTTCCACGTATTACATAATTAATGCTGCATAGGGTTCCAACATGCTGTTCAAAATTCCAAAATGCTGTTCAGATCACTTTTCTATTCACCATCACCATCAAATGAAGAGTTTGGGACACTCACCGTCACTTGGCTGTCACTCTCTGCGGCCGAGCGATGTACTCCCCAACACGACTCGAGTGATACTGAGGCTGGAACGGACGGGGCGGGGTGGGGCGGGGGGGGGGGCCAGGGTTACCTAAGGAGAAAACAAGATACTGCTAGATCCGTTGTGAAAAGTCGCTAGATAGTAAACACATCCAGAATATCGCTAGAATTCATGTCACTAGATGTAAAAAATGCGGCTGGAGGAGTAAAGAATCTCCAGATCTAGCGGTGAAGTAGCTAACATTGGCAACACTGCGTAAAGGTAAATATTGCTGGGAGGAGGGGGAACGAGGGTAAAGTTATTATGAACACAGCTGGCGAGTTTCTCCGAAGACTCCCTGTATAATAGTCTTAATTATTTCAGATCTGTCTTCGTAGCGCAATGGATAAATGCACTGAATTTCGGTGTGAGCATCCTAGGTTCGAATCCCTGGACTGCCACATGTATTTGTTGATTTCATTAATTGAGTTTAGGAGTAAAGTCGGTTGGTGGAGGGAACATAATAATTATAGAGTCATTAGGATGTATATTGACTAAGGCGGGATGGTTCACATTTTGGTCAATTCTTTTCATTTATAGATTATTGTCTAGTTTCCTCCCTAGACCTCCAACAAACACTATCAAGTACTTCTCACTTCTCAGCTTGTTCTTCCTCTGTCCAATTACTCTTCTTTCCTATTTTACTCCAGCCATCTGGTCTGGTCTTCAAGATAAATTTGTACATTTTTCGGTAGAAAAATGTCTGGCCGAAGGCCGGTTCATCTTAAACTTGCAGGCTCGCTATCGCTCGCTAGGAAAATATTGACACTTAAATGGCACGAAAGGTCTTAATTCTGACAACAAAATGAGGCGAATGATGTTAAAATCGCCAAATGAATGGGCCGAACGTCTGAAAATCTGAAAACTAAATGGGCTAAACACGAGGGAGAAAGGGGGCCAGAAAAACGACCCATGTCCCCTTAAACCTTCATTCATGTTGTTGGTATTTATTCGATATTATTCAGATGAGGGGTTAATTGACCACTTGCGAGTTTCAGGTTATAAGGAAGTTGGAGCCGTAGACATCGATATTAAAGGGAAAATGCAATAATAATGTGGGTTTCTGATGGATTAAAAGTATGGACGAATTTGGATGTGTGTCTTTATATATGTATTATGACCGTATTTGAGCTGATCATTCTGATAAATATTGATGGCCACAGCTCCAACTTCCTTATAGCCTGAAACTCGCAAGTGGTCAAGTGAGTCTGTACCCTTATAATTACCACACAGCCTTCTTAAGGGGAGGTTTTTAGTGTGTTTCCTAGACTTCCATCGAGCTTGAAATTACACCCCTTTGACCCCCTTTCAAGATAAATTTGTTAATTTTTCGGTAGAAAAATGTCACGGCCGAAGGCCGGTTCCTCTTAAAGTACAGGCTCGCTATCGCTCGCTAGGAAACAATCGACACCTAACTGGGACGAAAGGTCTTATAAGTGACATAAATGGGGTGAAAGTTCTTAAAATCGCCAAACTAATGGGGCGAACGTCTTAAAAAAATGGGGCTAAACATGAGGGAGAAGGAAGTTCGAAAACAAATCCCTCAAGTGGAAACCTCCCCTTAAGTTGCATACAATCGTCTAATGACAGCCAGAATAAACTGCCAAGACGCGTCATAATGTTCAAAGTGTTAACCCCTTCTGTACCGGTCATGTCTTTTTAAGGGCAGGTATTTAGTTTGTTCCCTAGACCTCCATCAAGCTTAAAATTACACCCCCTTGAGTCCCTTTCAAGATAAATTTGTACATTTTTCGGTAGAAAAATGTCCCGGCCGAAGGCCGGTTCTTCTTAAATTACAGGCTCGCTATCGCTCGCCAGGATAAAATCGTCACCTGAATTGCACGAAAGGTCTTAATATGGGGTGAAAGTTCTTAAAATTGCTAAACTAATGGGGCAAACGTTTTATATCAAAAGCAATGAGGCTAAACATGAGGGAGAAAGGGGTCAAGAAAAAACTCCCTCAAGTGGAGATCTCCCCTTAACTAGTCTGGCTACCATTAGACTATTTTATTCAGTTTAAAAAGGTCCTCCAGCGATGAACAAGGCTTGGAACTATCTCACTCGACCATTTTTACTACCACAGATCTTTCTTAAGCTGCACAACATCGTCTAAACATAGCTACAATAAAATGGAAAAGACGTCGCCGGTAAAAATGGGGTTAACCCTTTCACGCATTTATGACGCAGAAGTTGCCAGATTAGCAATAAGAAATAGAGTTCTCTCACTCTTGTAATTACCTCTCCAAAATTAGTTTTCTGCCCACAGCTAACTCAAAGACAACTGTAGAGGTTGAAGTAACTAAACTAAAGGTTTATAAATACCCCTGATGGTAACAAAGGCTTTAAAGTATCCCCAATAGGCTCAACACAGCTAACTCAAAGACAACTGTAGAGGTTGAAGTAACTAAACTAAAGGGTTCTAAATACCCCTGATGGTAACAAAGGTTTTAAAGTATCCCCAATAGGCTCAACACAGCTAACTCAAAGACAACTGTAGAGGTTGAAGTAACTAAACTAAAGGTTTATAAATACCCCTGATGGTAACAAAGGCTTTAAAGTATCCCCAATAGGCTCAACACAGCTAACTCAAAGACAACTGCAGAGGCTGAAGTAACTAAACTAAAGGGTTCTAAATACCCCTGATGGTAACAAAGGCTTTAAAGTATCCCCAATAGGCTCAACACAGCTAACTCAAAGACAACTGTAGAGGTTGAAGTAACTAAACTAAAGGGTTCTAAATACCCCTGATGGTAACAAAGGTTTTAAAGTATCCCCAATAGGCTCAACACAGCTAACTCAAAGACAACTGTAGAGGTTGAAGTAACTAAACTAAAGGTTTATAAATACCCCTGATGGTAACAAAGGCTTTAAAGTATCCCCAATAGGCTCAACACAGCTAACTCAAAGACAACTGCAGAGGCTGAAGTAACTAAACTAAAGGGTTCTAAATACCCCTGATGGTAACAAAGGCTTTAAAGTATCCCCGATAGGCTCAAAATAGCGTCATATGTCGGAGAGGGTTAATGGGATATAGCGTAATTAACCCTTTAACGATCTTATGCAGCTTGAGAGGGGGCTGATAGAGGACTGTTGAGGTTAAGGGGAGGTGAGGTGGGTCGTTTATCTGGTCCCCCTTCTCCCTCGTGTTAAGCCCCATTTGTTTTGAGATTATAAGACGTTCGGCCCATTAGTTTGGCGATTTTAACACCTTTCGCCCCATTTCGTTGTCAATTTTAAGATCTTTCGTGCCATTTAGGTGTCGATTATATCCTGGCGAGCGACAGCGAGCCTGAAATTTTAAGAGGAACCGGCCTTCGGCCGGGAAATTTTTCTACCGAAAAATATACAAATGTATCTTGAAGGGGGGTCGAGGGGGTGTTTTTCTAAGCTTGATGCAGGTCTAGCCAAAAAACTAAAAAATAAAGGAATATATGAATTAATATAAAACAAAGGTCCGTCTCCCCTTAAGAGGATCTGTGGGAATTAATATAAAACAAAGGTCCGTCTCCCCTTAAGAGGGATCTGTGGGAATTAATATAAAACAAAGGTCCGTCTCCCCTTAAGAGGGATCTGTGGGAATTAATATAAAACAAAGGTCCGTCTCCCCTTAAGAGGGATCTGTGGGAATTAATATAAAACAAAGGTCCGTCTCCCCTTAAGAGGGATCTGTGGGAATTAATATAAAACAAAGGTCCGTCTCCCTTAAGAGGGATCTGTGGGAATTAATATAAAACAAAGGTCCGTCTCCCCTTAAGAGGGATCTGTGGGAATTAATATAAAACAAAGGTCCGTCTCCCCTTAAGAGGGATCTGTGGGAATTAATATAAAACAAAGGTCCGTCTCCCCTTAAGAGGGATCTGTGGGAATTATAAGGCTAAAGACTATCTCAATTAACCAGTTGCGAGTTTCGTTCTATAAGGAAGTTGGAGTTGTAGACATCGATATTTAGCAGAATTAACAGCCAAATACGGTTGTACTTCATTATATAAATACATAAAATCCAATTCAACATTATCCTTAGCCGTCAGAAACCTACATTATTATTGCATTTCTGTTTACTATCGATGTCTACAGCTCCAACTTCCTTATAGCCTGAAACTCGCAAGTGGTCAATTAACCCTCTGACTTCCATATACCCTTCCCAATGTGCGTAAAATCCTCTCACCATAGCCAGAAAAACCGAAGAGAAGTGCGGCATCGGGTCTAGGAAGGGTGGGGAAGGGTGGGGTGGGGTGGGGTGGGGTGGGGTGTGGGGGGAGGGGGGGGCCTAGGGTTTTTGTTCGTATTTCTCAACAGCCCCCCCCCCCCCCCCAAGAGTTTCACAGCCCCTTAACCTTCACTCCCTCCCTCCCTACCTCCTCCCCTGTACCCAAATTCCTCCACCACCATCTCCCCTCCACTTAACACCATTCTCTCTCTCCACCCACATCTGTTGTCCCCTTATTATTATTATTATTATTATTATTTTATTATTATTATTGAAATACCACAGGAACAAAAATTCCTGGGAGCGAAACTTCCACCCCCAACGAGATCCCTCTTTCTACCACCTCCCTCCACATGTTACACGTCTCGTTAATCACAGTCTTCTAATATACAAATCACATTTCCTTACCCCTGACATTCTTGAAATACCCACTAAGTATATTCAATTAGATACCAACCATGCAGACTATAATACGTTCGTTGTGTATGGGTACGAGGCGATCTCAAGACACCTTAGCTCCCAGTGCACAACGAACCGGATCATGATTATGTCCGCCTGTATTAAATTATGTATTATGTTGATTTATACCATTGCCTATTTTTGTAATAATTGTATTCAGCTAACTATGATCTCAATAACCATTGATGTAATGAAAATATGAATAGTCTCCTCATACGATTGCAATAGTTCTGTAGTGCTATTATTTACAACCTGTCAATTTAAGGTGTTGATTTTCGGTGTGAGCATCCTGGGTTCGAGTCCACGGACTGCCACATGTGTTTGTAAATTTCATTAATCGATTTTAGGAGTATGGTTGGTTGTTGGAAGGAACATAATAATTAATAATTCAGTCACTACAAGCTTGCTTGCTTGCTTTTTTTTTTTTTTTTTTTTTTTTTTTTAATGAGATACGTACAGTATATACAGACCATGTGACAATTAAATGAGGAAACTATAACAACACATCTGAATAATGCCAACCTGACTTATAAACACAAATATGAATGTAACCAGACGACGATGCTGTTGTTTCAGTGGAATAATGGCTCTTTGAGCAGTATGTATCGCCTTACTAGTGGTTGTCCCCTCACAGGATGGGGGGCGCTGCTCAATAAACTCGCCCCTCGGGGCAAAATCAAAATCAAATCTCTCTCTCTCTCATATTGACTCTAGGCCCCACTTCATTAGCCTTTATTATCAGTACTAACTTTACTTTGTTGTTGTTGTGTGTTCATTGTTTTCTGTTGTGTTTTGTGTTGTCCCTATTCTTGCTCTGTCTTGAGTCGCCCCCCCCCCACTTCCCCCCAAAAAAAACACAAAAAACAAAAGGAAAGGAGGGAAAACAAAACTAGGTAAAGTGTGGATTGGGCCTGAGTATATAATTATATTTGTTCTACGTGAGTGAGGGAGGCAACAGGCAGAACTGCCTATAGCAAGTGCCTCCCCCATAGTTGAAAGAGTGAGAGGGCCAAAATCAAGGGACGTTCGAGCCAAAATGCCTGGACACACGGAGTTTGAAGCAATTTAAGTCATAGGAAGAGGGAAATATTGATTCTGGGAGAGAGTTCCAGAGCTCAGCTGTTGAATAGAAGAAAGTTTGAGAGTAACGTTTCACTCTTGGGTTGGAGAGTTGCACAGAGTAGGGGTGGGATTGTGTTGCAAGACGGGTACCACGTGCCCTACATTGCAGTAGATAGATATAGACAGAACTTATTTTCTATTTTGTTTTCTTGTATAATTCATGACTAGGCCTACTGAAAATTACCGTTACCGAAAAAGTGGTGTTTTCATGTCTTTCTATGTTCCCGAAGGAGACAAAGGGCAGGCTGCTTGTAACGAGTGCACCCCCCAAAATCCGTATTTACCTTTAATTTACAACATTAAGCCCAGGTATTTGCTTCTTTTCTGCCCCCTCCTCTCTTCTCCCTTCTTCCTCATATTTAGCCTCATTCGTTATGAGATTTTAATCCATTGACTGCGGGAGACGTTCCGGAGCGCTATGGCAATTTACAGCAATTTACAGGCTTTTAAAGCCTCTTAAAGCCTGTAGAATAGAGTGGGAGTGAGCAGGAGGAACGCGGCAGGCCACCCATTCTCTCTCCAGCCAGGCGGACGGTGCACTGAGGAGTATGAGCCATACTCTTGCTAGACATACAGCGCTGCCAAAGGCAAATGTAGCGCGACATTAGCGATAATTGCTCAGTATTAGTGAATGTCTATGGTAGCGCTGCGGGTGAAGCCCAAGCACTACAAAGCTCGTTTTGGTGTAATTTTGAAGCAATTTTCTTCTAGTTTTTGACCAAATACATTTAATTTCATTCAGGTACTTGCTTAATCAATGAGGAGTGCCTGATTGAGCCCTAATATGACAGAAATAGGCGGAAACATGCCCGCAGTGTAAGTGTTAAGACGTTCGCACCATAAGTTTGGTGGTTTTAAGAGCGTTCAGCCTATTTTGTTGTCAACATTAAGACCTTTCGTGCCATTTAGGTGTCGATTTTTATACTGCCGAACGATATGGAGCTTTATAATATTATGATGAAAATGACATTACTGCCGAACGATATGGAGCTTTATAATATTATGATGAACGATATGGAGCTTTATAATATTATGATGATGAACGATATGGAGCTTTATAATATTATGATGAACGATATGGAGCTTTATAATATTATGATGAACGATATGGAGCTTTATAATATTATGATGAACGATATGGAGCTTTATAATATTATGAACGATGGGCTTATATTATTATGAACGATATGGAGACTTAATATTATGATGAACGATATGGAGCTTTATTATACGATATTATGATGAACGATATGGAGCTTATATTTATGCGAGCTTTATTATTATGGAGCTATATATGATGAGCGATATGGCTTTATATTAATGAACGATATGGAGCTTATATGATGAACGATATGGAGCTTTATTATTATGATGAACGATATGGAGCTTTATAATATTATGATGAACGATATGGAGCTTTATTATTATGATGAACGATATGGAGCTTATATATATGATGAACGATATGGAGCTTATGATGAATATTATGATGAACGATATGGAGCTTTATAATATTATGATGAACGATATGGAGCTTAATAATATGATGAAATATGGAGGAGCTTTATATTATGATGAACGATATGGAGCTTTATAATATTATGAACTATGAACGATATGAAGCTTTATAATATTATTATGAGAACGATATGGAGCTTTATAATATTATGATGAAATATGGAGCTTTAATATTATGATGAACGATATGGAGCTTTATATTATGATGAACGATATGGAGCTTTATAATATTATTATGAACGATATGGAGCTTTATAGTATTATGATGAACGATATGGAGCTTTATAATATTATGATGAACGATATGGAGCTTTATAATATTATGATGAACGATATGGAGCTTTATATTATTATGATGAACGATATGGAGCTTTATATTATTATGATGAACGATATGGAGCTTTATAATATTATGATGAACGATATGGAGCTTTAATATTATGATGAACGATATGGAGCTTTATAATATTATGATGAACGATATGGAGCTTTATAATATTATGATGAACGATATGGAGCTTTATAATATTATGATGAACGATATGGAGCTTTATAATATTATGATGAACGATATGGAGCTTTATATTATGATGAACGATATGGAGCTTTATAATATTATGATGAACGATATGGAGCTTTATATTATTATGATGAACGATATGGAGCTTTATATTATGATGAACGATATGGAGCTTTATAATATTATGATGAACGATATGGAGCTTTATAATATTATGATGAACGATATGGAGCTTTATATTATTATGATGAACGATATGGAGCTTTATAATATTATGATGAACGATATGGAGCTTTATATTATGATGAACGATATGGAGCTTTATAATATTATGATGAACGATATGGAGCTTTATATTATTATGATGAACGATATGGAGCTTTATATTATGAACGATATGGAGCTTTATAATATTATGATGAACGATATGGAGCTTTATATTATTATGATGAACGATATGGAGCTTTATAATATTATGATGAACGATATGGAGCTTTATATTATTATGATGAACGATATGGAGCTTTATAATATTATGATGAACAATATGGAGCTTTATAATATTATTATGAACGATATGGAGCTTTATATTATTATGATGAACGATATGGAGCTTTATAATATTATGATGAACGATATGGAGCTTTATAATATTATGATGAACGATATGGAGCTTTATAATATTATTATGAACGATATGGAGCTTTATATTATTATGATGAACGATATGGAGCTTTATATTATTATGATGAACGATGTGGAGCTTTATAATATTATGATGAACGATATGGAGCTTTATAATATTATGATGAACGATATGGAGCTTTATAATATTATGATGAACGATATGGAGCTTTATAATATATTATGAACGATATGGAGCTTTATATTATTATGATGAACGATATGGAGCTTTATATTATTATGATGAACGATGTGGAGCTTTATAATATTATGATGAACGATATGGAGCTTTATAATATTATGATGAACGATATGGAGCTTTATATTATTATGATGAACGATATGGAGCTTTATATTATTATGATGAACGATATGGAGCTTTATATTATGATGAACGATATGGAGCTTTATATTATGATGAACGATATGGAGCTTTATAGTATGATGAACGATATGGAGCTTTATAATATTATGATGAACGATATGGAGCTTTATATTATGATGAACGATATGGAGCTTTATAATATTATGATGAACGATATGGAGCTTTATAATATTATGATGAACGATATGGAGCTTTATATTATTATGATGAACGATATGGAGCTTTACATTATTATGATGAACGATATGGAGCTTTATAATATTATGATGAACGATATGGAGCTTTATAATATTATGATGAACGATATGGAGCTTTATAATATTATGATGAACGATATGGAGCTTTATAATTATGATGAACGATATGGAGCTTTATAATATTATGATGAACGATATGGAGCTTTATAATATTATGATGAACGATATGGAGCTTTATATTATTATGATGAACGATATGGAGCTTTATAATATTATGATGAACGATATGGAGCTTTATATTATTATGATGAACGATATGGAGCTTTATATTATGATGAACGATATGGAGCTTTATAATATTATGATGAACGATATGGAGCTTTATAATACGATATGGAGCTTTATAATATTATGATGAACGATATGGAGCTTTATAATATTATGATGAACGATATGGAGCTTTATAATATTATGATGAACGATATGGAGCTTTATAATATTATGATGAACGATATGGAGCTTTATATTATGATGAACGATATGGAGCTTTATAGTATGATGAACGATATGGAGCTTTATAATATTATGATGAACGATATGGAGCTTTATATTATGATGAACGATATGGAGCTTTATAATATTATGATGAACGATATGGAGCTTTATAATATTATGATGAACGATATGGAGCTTTATATTATTATGATGAACGATATGGAGCTTTACATTATTATGATGAACGATATGGAGCTTTATAATATTATGATGAACGATATGGAGCTTTATAATATTATGATGAACGATATGGAGCTTTATAATATTATGATGAACGATATGGAGCTTTATAATTATGATGAACGATATGGAGCTTTATAATATTATGATGAACGATATGGAGCTTTATAATATTATGATGAACGATATGGAGCTTTATATTATTATGATGAACGATATGGAGCTTTATAATATTATGATGAACGATATGGAGCTTTATATTATGATGAACGATATGGAGCTTTATATTATGATGAACGATATGGAGCTTTATAATATTATGATGAACGATATGGAGCTTTATAATATTATGATGAACGATATGGAGCTTTATAATATTATGATGAACGATATGGAGCTTTATAATATTATGATGAACGATATGGAGCTTTATAATATTATGATGAACGATATGGAGCTTTATAATATTATGATGAACGATATGGAGCTTTATAATATTATGATGAACGATATGGAGCTTTATATTATGATGAACGATATGGAGCTTTATATTATTATGATGAACGATATGGAGCTTTATATTATGATGAACGATATGGAGCTTTATATTATTATGATGAATGATATGGAGCTTTATAATATTATGATGAAAATGACAATAAAACATATTAACCTTGCCATAAGGGGAGTTGGGTCGTTTTTCTAGATCCCCTTCTCCCTCATGTTTAGCCCCATTAGTTTTCAGATTTTAAAATATTTGCCCCATTTGTGTGATGTTAAGACCTTTCGCCCCATTCCTTTGTCAATATTAAGACGTTTCATGCTATTAGGTGTCAATTTGTTTTCCTGACGAACGATAGTGAGTCTGTAATTTGGGAAGAACCGGCCTTTGGCTGGAATATTTTTCTACCAAAAAATGTACAAATTACAAATTACAGTAAATGGAGCACAATGACTTCAAAGCGCGAAACCTCACGAGGCGAAACGTCTTCAACCCGGCAAACTACTGGGGCGAAACCGTGGGTGTCAATAAAACACTCCCCTTGCCCCGCGGCGCTCACGACCCACGGTCACGAAAAGCACACCGACCCCTCCCCTCGACCCCCACACCCCCCACCAGGAACTAGGAACCATATTTTTTTTTTTTTTTCTTTTTTTTTTTTTTTTGTCTGACCGGATTAGGTCACTTTGTACACTCGGATGCAATAGTGTCTAGCCCACTCATAAGAATTCGTGGACCGCATCTACAGTATATACTTATGGAAGTATGTCTCTGGAAACGAATTAATTAATTATTTTTTCTATACATCAAATACAAAACAATATACCGGGTACTGTATTCTATTTATTGAAAAGCAAGTTCTATCCATAAATCAAACTACTGTATCTATCTATCTATCTATTGCCGGACGCCGTGATCCCCGAAGGGGTGACCACGAAAGAAACGCCCCCATGCACCTCTGTCCCCAGTCAGTCGACGCCCCTCCTCCCATCCAGCACCGCTTTCACACATATACTTCTTAACTCCATCCTTCCACCTCTCTCTCGGTCTACATCTCCCTCTCTGTCCTTCCACCTCACTCTCCTACACTATCTTAGTCATTCTCTCACTTCCCATACGTTCCACATGGCCGAACCATATCAAGGTGTTCCTTTTCACACTTTCCAGCACATCTACATCCACACCACACCGCTCTTGTACTTCCTCATTCATCTGTCTATCCCTCCATCTAACTCCGCATGCACTTTTCAAAGTAACTCATTTCCACCCCTCTCACTCTTGGTTTGTGTCTCTTCACCAACGTCTACGCTTCGCTCCCGTAAGTCAATGTCGGGATTACCACATTGTCATGCAAGGACTTCTTCACTTCCATACTGACCACCCTATTTCTTGTTACTGCTTTCAACATTCCTACAACTCTCTTCCCCTGTTGCACCCTCTCCAGCACTTCTTCATCCATACTCCCATCTTTTCTTTTCTTTTTTAAGAGACAATGAACGGAGGAAGGAAAAACACAGATAAAACAAAAAGGTCCATGTGCCTAAAGGCATCCTCCATTCATAAAATGTTTGTAACAACTGGATTTAAAAATTTGTAGATTGTAAGTTTGTGGAAAGCAATTCGAGGGAAGTGAATTCCAAAGAGTAGCAGCTCTGGGGATAAATGAATTCTGATAAGCAGAAGTTCTGCATTGTGGAGGAGAAAGTGTAAATTCATGGGCGCCCTCAGCTGCCCTAGTTCTACGGGGAAAGATGTGGAGAGGCGGCACAATTGAAGCAAGTTCCTCGGAACAATTGCTGTGAAAATATCTGTAGAATAATGCAAGGGATGCAACGTTTCTTCGTATGGATAATGTAGGAAGGTCCTGTGTGATTGCAGGGTTATTGATTAATCTAATAGCTTTATTTTGAATTTTGTCCAACTGCCTCAATGCAACCACTCCACTTCCACCCCACAGAGGTGAACAGTAATCCATCTGAGAGCGCACATGACTTTTATATATGTGGACCAACAGCTCGTCAGTGAAGAATTCTCGAACTCTGTACAGGAGTCCCAGTTTTTTAGAGGCATTCTTAGCAATGCTTCTAACATAATGTGTCCAGCTCAAGTTAGTAGTTAATGTTACACCAAGAATGTCAATACTAGGGGAAGTGGGAATATTTACATCATTAAAAATATATGGGAGTCAGTGAGATTCTGTCGGTTAGAAAATTGAATGTATTTGGTTTTCTGTGCATTAAAGGAAACTAGATTCTTTTGTCCCCATCCATTAATTCTAGAAAGGTCCTGGTTCAGAGAAATTGCAGTGTTTATTTTTGAATTTATAAGATCGGGTTGGGTGAAAGAATTGGTAAATGTGAAGGAACTGTGGAGTGTTGAGTCATCTGCGTAGGAATGTATTGGATTATGAGTGCTAGATATGAGATCATTGATATGAATGAGGAACAGAATTGGGGCCAAAACTGATCCCTGGGGAACACCAGCATTTATTGAGTGAAATTGAGAATAAAGGCCATCTACCATTACACATATTTTCTGTTATGAAGATAAGAAGAAATTAGTGGAACTAATGATGCAAGGCCGTAGTGTGACATCTTCGACAATAAGGATTGATGCCAGACTCTATCAAATGCCTTTGATATATCCAGTGCTATTGTATGTGTTTCACCATGTTGGTCTGTAGCTTGGTTGATTTGATGCGTAAGAAGGCAAAGCATGTCTGCAGTTGATCGACATCGTCTAAAACCATATTGCCTATCACTGATTAATTTATTATTCTCAAGATGCTTAATTATGTGATTATTTAATATAATTTCAAAGACTTTACCAAGAGTGGAAGTTATAGCTATTGGTCTGTAGTTTGATGGATCTGAAGAGGCACCTTTTTTAGGAACTGGATGGATGTTTGCTTCTTTCCAGGGTACTGGGAAGCATGAGGTATGAGTACACAGACGGAAAAAATTTGCCAATACAGGAGCGAGCACCAAGGAGCAATTCTTAAGTACTATTGGAGGAATTTCATCTGGACCAGGAGCCTTATCTACCGAGAGATTCTGCAAAATAGTTTTGACATGTCTGGTGTGGATCTTAAGTGAGGGAATTTCAGGCGAATTAAAATTAAGTACAGGGACATCTTGATTTATTTCATCTAAGGTTGAGTTGGTGGAGAAAATATCCGCAAGAAGGTTAGCTTTACCTCGTGGGTCACTTACAAGATTGCCAGTCGGAGATTTTACTCAGCACACTGCCCAAATACATAAATGAGCTGACATTCTCCATAGCCTGACCGTTCAACCTCACCTCACACTCTGTGGCTGCACCCCTTTCAAAGACCATAACCTTGCTCTTCCCCACATTTACCTTCAGATTCCATTTTTTACACACTGTTCCAAACATATTTACCAGACTCTGCAACTCCCATTCATTATCGCTCATCAGAACTGTAATAGCGACAAACAGCAGTACAGGCAACTTCCACTCGTTTCCTTCCCTTATCAGAGGTGCACCAACATCCACTGCTCTTCCTTGTATTTCTTTCATGACTCCATCCATATATATATTGAACAACCAAGGTGACAACACATACCCTTGCTGACGCCTTTGCACCCCATACATGCTCTTCACTGCTTTCAGCAACTTGCCATCTACTCCGTATATTATCAGTACTTTCCACAGATCTTCTCTATCAACTCTGTCGTAGGCCTTCTCCAAGTCCATAAAGGCAGCATACAACTTTTGTCCCTTCTCCAGATATTTTTCCACAACACATCTGGTCTACAAATCCATTTCCCTTCCTAAACCCGGCCCTGCTTGTCACCTACCCATTTCTCCGTTCTCGCTCTCACTCTCTCAATCACTACCCTACTGTACACCTTCCCTACTACACTTAGAAGCCATATCCCCAGGTGATTGCCACACACTCCTCTTTCCCCTTTACCCTTTATATAGGGGGACTATTATGCCTGTCTTCAAGTCATCAGGTGCACTCCCCTTCTCCTATGCTAGTTTACACATTTTCCATACCCATTCGATCACTATCTCACCATCATACCTCAACCTTTCCCCACACACTCCATATATTCCTAGTGCTTTCCCCATCTTCACTCTTTTCATGATTTCACACACTTCTGTCCTCCTGATCCCCACCTCCTCCTCCACTACTTCTCTTCTTCTTCCTCCCATACCCCTTCATACTATGTTTGCTGGCGTTTCATTCCTTATTTTCAACAATTCGTTGAAGTACTCCCTCCATCTCTCGACTCTCTCTTGCTTCTTGGCTAGCATTCGCCCATTCTTATCTTTCACACCCTACTACTTCCCTTGCTACCTTCCCTAACTTTCTTGACCTCTTTCCAGAATAGTTTCTTACACTCCCTCCAATCCAGATAGTTATCCAGATAGTTATTAACCCAGATAGTTATAATGGCATAACATAAACCTAGGGATCCACAAATATTTATACGTGGCCAAGAGTCTATGGCATCCGAGTGTATAAGTTGTGGGCTAATGCTTATTTTATTTATTATTTAACATTTATTCATGTACCGGTAGCTGATTTGTATTTTGTGAGATATAGGCTACCCGGTACTGTGTGTGTGTGTGTGTGTGTGTGTGTGTGTGTGTGTGTGTGTGTGTGTGTGTGTGTGTGTGTGTGTGTGTGTATCGGTATCTGTATCACTAGCTATATTCAATTACTGCACCTACCAATTACCCCACTGCCAGGGTGTAATTACGAGCGATGATATGCCCTAATAAGTTCTCAAATATCGCCAAGCGGTTTATACATCCCCCAGAAGAACTACGGTACGTATTACCAAACCATGAACTTTTACTTAAGTGGAGGTATTTAGTTTGTTCCCTAGACCTCCATCAAGCTTAAAATTACACCCCCTTGAGTCCCTTTCACAATAAATTTGTACATTTTTCGGTAGAAAAATGTCCCGGCCGAAGGCCGCTTCCTCTTAAATTACAGGCTCGCTATCGCTCGCCGGGATAAAATCGACACCTGAATGGCATGAAAGGTCTTAATATGGGGTGAAAGTTCTTAAAATTGCTAAACTAATGGGGCAAACGTTTTATAGTATCAAAAGCAATGGGGCTAAACATGAGGGAGAAATGGGTCAAGAAAAAAATCCCTCAAGTGGAGATCTCCCCTTAAGCCGGGAGACTTTTTCACACGAGAGCTTTTAAACTCAACATTTTTCTGGCAACATTTCTAGAATATTTTGCACTGGTATCGGAAACTAGACTGATGCTAGATGAATTAAGGTTACCGAAATATTTTATATGTTGACCACATAAGCTGACAGACCAGTGTCCTACGGTAGCTCATGTTATTTTAATGGGGGGAGGGGGGTTTCTGGCGCCCCTTCTCTCTCATGTTCAGCTCCATTAGTTTTCAGATATTAGGAAGACTGGCCCATTCGTTCAGCGATTTTAAGACCTTTCGCCTCATTTCTTTGTCCCTATTAAGACCTTTCGTGTGTTCGGGTGTTTTTTTAAGCTTGATAGAGATAGATAGATAACTCAAACATAAATTAATAGATAAATATATACATCAAAAAAACAAGGGGAGATTTCCACTTGAGGGACTTTTTTTCTTGACCCCTTTCCCCCTCATGTCTAGCCTCATTGCTTTTGAGATGTTAAGACGTTTGCCCCATTAGTTTGGTGGATTTTAAGAATTTACGCCCCATTCTGGTAATTTTAAGATCATTCGTGCCATTTAGGTGTCGATTTTATCCTGGCGAGCGATAGCGAGCCTGTAATTTAAGAGTAACCGGCCTTTGGCCGGGACATTTTTCTACCGAAAAATTTACAAATTTATCTTGAAAGGGGGTCAAGGGGATGAAATGTTTAGATTGCTGGAGGAGTAGGTAACAAACTAAAAACCTCTCCTTAAGTTCTCCAATATGATAAAGACGTTCTATCAAACCCTGCACTTTGCCTGCTGCTAACCATTACAACACTGTCCTACCGTACCGTACCGTACCGTACCGTACCTCGGGTTATTATATTTGGGTTGGTTTTTGACCTATTACTACTTGGATATTTTTTTTTTATTTTCCTCGCAAGGCCTCCCTCAAACTTAGCAAACCGCCCCCTACACCCTCCTCAAGATAAATGTGTACATTTTTGGGTAGAAAAATGTCCCAGCCAGTTCCTCTTCTAATTTCAGGCTCGCTATCGCTCGCCAGGAAAACTTGACACTTAAATGGCACGAAAGGCATAAAGAAATGGTGTAAAGGTCTCAGAATCGCCAAACTAATGGGCCGAACGTCTACAAATCTGAAAACTAATGGGGCTAAACATGAGGGAGAAGTGTTGTCTTCATTATGTTTCTAGTTTCCTCCCTAGACCTCCATCAAATTAAAAAAAACATCCATTAGATCCCCCTTCTAGATTAATTTGTACATTTTTCGGTAGAAAAATGTTTTGGCCGAAGGCCGGTCCTTTCAACATTACAGGCTCACTATCGTTCGCCAGGGAAAAAATTGACACCTAAATAGCACGAAAGGTCTAAATATTGACGACGAAATGGGACGAAAGGTATTAAAATCGACTAACTAATGGGGCAAACATCTTAAAATCTGAAATTAATGATGCTAAACATGAGGGAGAAAAGTGACCAGAAAAACAACCCATGTCCCCTTAAGGAGGTGTTTTTCCTGGACCCCCTTCTCCCTCGTGTTTAGCCCCATTGGTAACTTCCTTCTCTTCCTTCCTTCTTTCCTTACTCCCTCTTCCTTCCTTCTTTCCTTACTCCCTCCCTCCCGTCCTTCCTTGATTCCTCCCTGCCTTCATTCATTCCTCCCTCCCTTCCTTCCTTCCTTCCTACCTTCCTGCCTTCTTCCCTGCCTTCCTTCATTCATTCCTCCCTTCCTCCCTCCCTTCCTTCCTTCCCTCCTTCCTATACCTTCCTTCCTTCCTCTCTCCCTTCCTACCTTCCGTCCTTCCTTCCGTCCTTCCTTCCTTCCTTCCTTCCTTCCTTCCTTCCTTCCTTCCTCTCTCCCTTCCTTCCTTCCTTCCTTCCTTCCTCTCTCCCTTCCTACCTTCCGTCCTTCCTTCCTTCCTTCCTCCCTTCCTTCCTTCCCTCCTTCCTATACCTTCCTTCCTTCCTCTCTCCCTTCCTACCTTCCGTCCTTCCTTCCTTCCTTCCTCCCTTACTTCCTTCCTTGCTTCCATCCTGCTTCCTTCCCCTCCTTCCTTCCTTCCTTCCTTCCTTCTTTTCTTCCTTCCTCCCTCCCTTTCTGCCTTCATTCATTCCTCCACTTCCTCCTTCCACTCCCTCCCCCCCTCCCCCTCCCACCACTCCACCCTGACCGTGACCCTCCATAGAGAGAGAGAGAGAGAGAGAGAGAGAAATATACAAGAGATAGATATAAATAATAATAATAAATAATAATTAATAATATAAATAATATACAGTATATATATGTATATATATATATATATATATATATACATATATATACGGTATATATATATATATACAGTATATGCAGTATATACAGTATACATATATATATATATATTATATATACTAATAATAATAATAGTAATAATAATAACAATAATAATAAAACCTGTCAAAAGCCTATCCACGCCCCTTCCCTCCCTCCCTCCCTCCCTCCCTCCCTACAATGCCACTTTTTGCCGGCCACTTACCACACTTACCCGGGGTCAAGTGAACGGCACCCTTAACCTTGTATTCTCACTATGGGGGGGGGGGGCACGAGCGATTTTCCTAGCTTTTTTCTGGCCATATTGGAAGTTGGGCTGTTTTGTTTTCTGTTTTTTAACCCATTCTCCCTCATGTTTAGCCCCATTAGTTTTGAGATTTTAAGACGTTCGCCCCATTAGTTTGGCGATTTTAAGCCTTTTCACCCCATTTATTTGTCACTATTAAGACCTTTCGTGCCATTTAGGTGTTGATTTTTTTCCTGCCGAATGATAGCGAGCCTGTAATATACATGTGTCTACCGAAAAATGTACAAATTTATCTAGAAGGAGGATCTCGGGTATGATTTTGTTAAGCTTGATGGAGGTCTAGGGAGGAAATTAAGAAAAAATAAATAAAAAAAAAATATCAACCAACATATGTACCCTTAATTTGAGAATATATCATATACCTCATCCCGACACGTAAATTTAAAGGGGGGGGGGGCACCTGATTTTGTTCTCTTTCTCTCCTTTTCTCGTTTCTCTGGCTTGTATCCATTTGGCCCCATTCAGCCAACTGTTTTAAGACGTTTATCCACAGCCAGGTGTCGATTTCTTCCTGGCGAGCGATAGCGATCCAGCATTTTATGAATAAATCCGGCTTCGCCTGAGAAATTTTTCTATCGGAAAATTTACAAATTTAGAGCTTCCTGTCAAAACAAAAATACATACTGTATTTTCTGGCTCGCTACCGCTCGCCAGAAAATACTGACACCTGGATGGGGGTAAGTCTTAAAACAGTAGACTGAATGGGGCCGAATAGATACAAGTCAAAGATAGAGAAGAAAAAAAAAAAAAAAAAAAAAAAAAAAAGCGAGGTGGGGTCCCTTAACTCTTTCAAGATCCAATACGCATTTAGTGTCTGTGTTCTGGCTATAATACGCATTTAGTGTCAGTGTTCTGGCTATAATACGCATTTAGTGTCTGTGTTCTGGCTATAATACGCATTTAGTGTCTGTGTTCTGGCTATAATACGCATTTAGTGTCAGTGTTCTGGCTATAATACGCATTTAGTGTCTGTGTTCTGGCTATAATACGCATTTAGTGTCTGTGTTCTGGCTATAATACGCATTTAGTGTCTGTGTTCTGGCTATAATTAGTAGATTTTATTCAGATTAGGAAGGGTGTGTGGAAGTCAGAGGGTTAAGGGGAGGTATTTAGTTTGTTCCTTAGACCTCCATCAAGCTTAAAATTACACCCTCTTGAGTCCCTTTCAAGATAAATTTGTACATTTTTCGGTAGAAAAATGTCCCGGCCGAAGGCCGGTTCCTCTTAAATTACAGGCTCGCTATCGCTCGCCAGGATAAAATCGACACCTGAATTGCACGAAAGGTCTTAATATGGGGTGAAAGTTCTTAAAATCGCAAAACTAATGGGGCAAACGTTTTATAATATCAAAAGCAATGGGGCTAAACATGAGGGAGAAAGGGGTCAAGAAAAAAATCCCTCAAGTGGAGATCTCCCCTTAATTGAGATACCGGTACTCTTTACCCTTATAATTCCCACAGATCCTTCCTAAACTGTAGAAAATCGTCTAATGAAAGTCAAAATAAACTGTCAACAATGCGCCAGGATCCTCAAGACTCTACATTGCCACACCGGGCCGGGGGAGTGCTGGAGCTACCTTGGTGACCCTGGTCTCTGGGTATTCTCCTGGGTGACCTAGATGTGTGTGAATGTTGTGTTTTGTCTGTGTTTGTTCGTTGTTTTGTCTTGTGTTTTGTGTTTTCCTGTTCTTGCTCTGTCTTGAGTCGGCCACCCCCAAGAAAATAAAAATAAAATAAAAATAATAATAATAATAATATTAATAATAATAATAATAATATTAATAATAATAATATCGAGGAAAATAAAACTAAAAAATAGGAAAAGTGTGGATTGGGCCTGAGCATATAGATAGATAGAAAAGATAGCCACACTCAAGTCATAAAATCCGTTCACGAATACGCCCTCTGACCTCCCGAATAGACCTTCATATCGACCCAACCATTTTTGAGTTATCGTTTTTTTTTTCATATTAGGGGTCAGACAGTACTGGAGCAAGAATGAGAAGGAAGGCAGGAAGGAAGGAAGGAAGGAAGGAAGGAAGGCAGGAAGGAAGGAAGGAAGGAAGGCAGGAAGGAAGGAAGGAAGGAGGGATGGAAGTAAGGAAGGAAGGAAGGAAGGAAGGAGGGATGGAAGTAAGGAAGGAAGGAAAGAAGGCAGGCAGGCAGGCAGGCAGAAAGAAAGAAAGAAAGAAAGAAAGAAAGAAAGAAAGGAAGGCAGGAAGGAAGGAAGGAAGGAAGGAAGGAAGGAAGGCAGGAAGGAAGGAAGAAGGAAGGAAGGAAGGAAGGAAGGCAGGCAGGCAGGAAGGCAGGCAGGCAGGAAGGCAGGCAGGCAGGCATGAAGGAAGGAAGGAAGGAAGGTAGGCAGGAGGGCAGGAAGGCAGGAAGGCAGGCAGGCAGGAAGGAAGGAAGGTAGGCAGGAGGGCAGGAAGGCAGGCAGGAAGGAAAGAAGGAGAAAATGCCATTGACCTTCAGTGCTAAAAGTGGGCAAAACAACTATGGGTGGAAAGCGTGAGTGGGCGGGTTTGGGCGTGTACACTAGGATGCCATAGTATCTAGGTCACCCATCTACTGTATATTCCTGGACTTCACCTATATCTATCTATGGACGTATATCTATGGAAACGAATTAATGTATGTATGTATGTATGTATGTATGTATGTATGTATGTATGTATGTATGTATGTATGTATGTATTTACTCAGGCCCATTCCCCACTTTTCCTTTTTTTTTCTGGGGGTGGCCGACTCAAGACAGAGCCCGAATAGGGACAACACAACAGAAAACAATGAACACACAAAAACAAAATACAAATTCGGAAACGAATTAATGCATATATCTTTCTATAAACGAATTAATGCATATATCTTTCTATAAACGAATTAATGCATATATCTTTCTATAAACGAATTAATGCATATATCTTTCTATAAACGAATTAATGCATATATCTTTCTATAAACGAATTAATGCATATATCTTTCTATAAACGAATTAATGCATATATCTTTCTATAAACGAATTAATGCATATATCTTTCTATAAACGAATTAATGCATATATCTTTCTATAAATCAACTACAAAATGATATAAACTATTTATTGAAAAGCAAGTTCTCTTAACCCGTGGAGCCCCGGCTAGTTTTGTAATGTTTGCGCACCAGAACCCGGCCGGTTTTCAAAAAATGGTTTTATTCCAGAAACAATAGCGAATGGGTTAGGAATGAAGGAAAAACCACGAAAAACCGCTCAAAAAGCTTTAAAAATGGTCCTACAGAGCCCCCAAAAACGGATTTTACAAGAGTAAAAAATTGAAGGCAATTATCCAAAAAAAACAGGTTATTGCGCGCTCGCGCGCACGCACGTGGACTTTGAGAGTTTTCAACCATCGGCACGGTTGCGTGGGATACGTACACAGTTCCCATACAAATCTGAGCCCTCTTGAGTGGCTACACCTGAGGTTACGGTCGGCGCAATTAGGGTGACGCGTCAGGCGCGTTTCTGGGGCTGTGCGTTACATACATCGCCGACGCGTCAGACGCGTCGCTGGGGCTGTACGGGTTAAGGGGGGTCACCTGCTTTTTTTAATCTTTCTCTTCTTTTCTCTCTTTCCCTGGCTTGTATCCATTCGGCCCCATTCAGCCATCTATTTTAAGACGTTTATCCCTATCCAGGTGTCGAATTCTTCCTGACAAGCGATAGCGAGCTAGCATTTTATGGAGAAATCCGGCTTCGCCAGAGACAATTTTCTATCGAAAAATTTACAAATTTAGCTTGCCGTCAAAAACAATATATATATATAAGCTGGCTCGCTACCGCTCGCCAGGAAAATATTGACACCTGGAGGGGGGTAAACGTCTTAAAATAGTAGGCTGAATGGGGTCGAATGGATACAAACCAGAGAGAGAGGGAGAGAAAGAGAAAAAAAGCGAGGTGGGCTCCCTTAACCCGGCAAGCGCGATAGGCCTCACGGAAGGCTTCCTATAGGGAACGCGATAGGCCTCACGGAAGCAGGACCATAAAAAAAGCCTTCCATAAAAAAAAAGGGCCTATCAAAACAAAGGAATTTGTCTCTAGGTGAGATAATTCCCCTCCAGTACTCATCCATGTAAATCTCACCCACCCCCCTCCCCTCCTTCCCCACCTTATTCCCCCCTCCCTCCCCTCCTCAATTATCACCTATTTTTCCTCTTATTATCATCATTTATCGGTTATTTTTCTCTCCCGCGATAATGTAGCACAAGTGGGTTGCATAAAAGATCGTTATGCAACACCCAGACACCGGCACACACCGCCCCGCTCTCCTCAGTTGACTCCCAGACAGCGAGAGGGGAAGGCTGCCTGTCTCTCTCTCGCCTGAGATTATGACCGGGTGGCCAATATCTTCGTTTTTCACCACCCAAATGCTTTTCCCACTTATTTTAGCACTCTTGAAGGTTCATATATACATCATATATGTAAAATAAAAGCATACCGAAAACAAATAATGGTTTATATTGTAAATATAACGAATTCTGTCAGAATCCAGGGCTAGAAATGCACAAATAACTACCCTAGCACCTACTGTCATATCGCGCTTGTCAGGTTAAGCATTCATCTTCCCATAATCGACTTTCAGATTGCCAGTATTTAATAGTGGCCCCTTCATCATTGACGATGTTGCCTATTAGTATAATAGTCTCCATTCAACACCCACGTCAGTCGTTTGAATCAACCGCCGCGAGGAAGAAAGAGATTCATCTTCATAAATGCAATGCTACTTCTCTTATGGTGTCGTCATATTGATCGGTACCCACTACGAAAAAACTTCGTAAAAAAAATAAGAGAACAAGAAAGGGAAAAGAATTTTCCCATCTTAACACTGTTATTAAAACGCTTCCCACATTCGGTGGATTTCTCGCGTTGTGGCTTCTTGCCGTCTCTCGCCAAGCGCAACGATTCCTCCTTCTCATCCTCGCGGGCCTAACGTCAACATCAGTGCCCCCGCGCTCCAGCTTCATTCGATGCTTGCTCTCCTCTAGTGAGTCTTTGCTCATTTGTATGTATACGGGAGTTAGTGAGCAGGGTTAGACTAGCTAGCACGGGTTGTGTTATGATTGGCCCGCAGGAAGTGTTAAAATTAGGATACATATAGGCACTTTTACTTGTGTTCATTGTTTCCACCACGCGTGGTGTTTTCCATTTGTTCTAGGCGCCTTAGTTTTGTTTTTTACTTAGTTAGGAAGTTTTCCTGTAAGTTTCTAGCTGTTCCTCGGGACGGCTTGAGGGTCTACGGATCCTGTTTTGTTGCAGATGCGCCAGGGTTAGATTCGCCACACGTGATTGTGGCGTCCCCCCGGCTTTGTGAACCTGTGGAGAGGCCCTCGTGGGGGTTTTTTCTCCTCGCCCTTCCGGCACGGTTCTTGTTCTTGTGTGTTCTGTTACTTTTCCTGGATAAGCTGTTAGGTTATCTAGTTTGGGGAGGATATTATTACTACTGTGTTTGTTTGTTTTTATTCTCACCCCTTGTGAGTTGTGGTCTCCCAAGGGTTGTGTGCCACTTTCCTGGGAGTCCGGCTACGTGTTCCTTGTGTGGGAGTGCGGGTGTGGGGATGCTGGGTTCTTCTCGGCTGCGCCTTGCTTCGAGTCGTTCCTCCTACCCCCCGTTTTTCTGGGCTCTAGGTCCCTCGGTTGTATCCGTTGGGCCGGTCCGCTGTTCCGGCGGAGCTTCGAGCTCAGGTCTCCCGCGCCGGGCCCTTACGTCGGTGGTGTGGCTACCCCACAGCCTCTTGGTCCAGAGTCCCTCGGGTATCCGGCGGACGCCGTCAGAGAGTTTAAAAAAGTGTCATCCCCTCGGATTGTGCCTCCGCCTTTCGGCGGCTCAGTGAGCAGTTAGTCGGCGGGTGGTGTTTTCTTCAAAGTCACACACCGTTTCCCGCCGTTCGGGGTCCCCTCCCAACCCCTGGTCTGTTACCATGGTTCGGAAAATGGGGGGGGGGAGGGTAGTGCAATCGTTTACCCCGCCGGACCGGCGGCCTAGTGAGTAAAAAGATCCCGGCGGACACAGTACGTGTATCCAGCAATTAGCACTATTCCATTAATAAGTCTACCCCACCTTGCCGGCGGCTCAGTTGGTAGATTTTGGCGACCGCTTGTGCGTTTTTTAGAGCACGGAACGGTCCACCGGTTAAAAGGACCTCTGTGCTACGGCATGCGCCGTCACGGAGGCCCTGCATGGGTGGTATTCCTTTCTCATGTCACCAAGGGCAGGAGAGGGGGATATCCACACCCTCTTAGGAGTGATAAGACGGAGGAGACGGTGGTCACCTATTCTTATTACACCGGGAGGTTAGGATAGGTAGAACTTTCCCTATATATCCTTATGAGCATTGATTCCTGGAAATTTTCTTTCCAGAACACTCAAGACACCCGGCTACCACGTCGTTACCACCGGGGAGAGGGGTCGACATCATGCCCCTATTTACAGTCTGCTCAACCCCCTCCTGTCTTTTGCTACCTATTCCGGCTCATGGCGAATGTATCAGATGTGTTCACTGTTTCAACAGAAACTCCTTCTTGTGGACATCTCGTACATGTCCGGTTTGCTCTGAATTATTGGAGGAATGGCTAGCGGCCCAAGATATGTCTTGTTTACGTACCCTCATTGAGGTGAAGAATAAATTTAAAACATATGCTTATCAAGTAGCCAATAAGGAAATGTCATATGATAATCCGGAACTATTACGAGTAGTCCAATTATATTCTTGTGATGATCAGGTAGCTCACCATTCATATGCATCCCCTATTCCATTGCTGACCATTGGGTCTCGTATGTCCTCCACACTGAGCTCCTCTCCCCCAGCGAAGAAGAGCCGATTAATGTCACCAGAACACCACCATCTGCCCCAGCCGGCCTCCACGGCGGGCACTCGGCAGAACAGTGACAGCACGGACTATCTGCCGGACAAGATACGCCAGCTCTCGAGCCCACCACGACGTGTGTTCATCTCTAATGAAACTCCGGCACCATTAGATCTGCCAGAATCGGGAGCTTCGGATCCGGCGACCACCTCGGGCTTACAAACTGGTGGATCTGGTCTCCCTGAACCAGAAGCCGATCCCCCTCACTGTGCACCTAGACTAAGACAATCTGTACACATTAGGCTCCAAGATTCAAAGTTAGTTTTATCACACACGCAGACTCACCAAGCAGACATGATTCATACTGCTACTCAGTCTCCATGGGTAAAAATGTCACATGCGGTTACGACCATAAGGTCTCACACGACACGTTCGGCTCCGTCTACGGACCAACCCGACTTAGCAATCACCCTTCAGAATCCAGGGTCGCGGGATGCGCCCTACCCTTTAACAGCCCCACCAAGTGTCCTGAAGTCACCGGCCGGCGGTTTTTATCAACCGGGTACGGCGAGTAGCGGTCTGACACAGACGTACACTCATACGACACAAACGACCACCTTCACACAGGCTGACCCTAGGTTACAGACTGACCAATATAATAATCCAAACACACAATCAACTACCAGCCTAACAACTGTACAATTGAATGAATTATTACAAAAGGTAATGGATCAGTGTGCCATTAAACAAGGTAAAACCCCGACGCCGGCTCTGGGACCTCTTCCCAGGATACCTAAGGCCCCCTTTCTTACCAATGTAGGCATTTCCTCCCCGGTAGCATCTAGGGACCCCTCTTATATCACCGTCAACACTCCCTCTCCGGTAGTCACCGCCGCCGGGCCAGAGACGGCCCGCCAACTTGACTATCCGTAGCCTACAGGCCCAGAGCTACATGAACTGAGTCATGCTTGGCCGGCGGAACAAGAGTTTCAGTCTCAGACCGAAACGCCTACCCCAGGGCCATGGCCAGACACATTAATCAAGCCACCACCCTCGAAGCAACTCCTTGGTTTAGGAGACATCGATGAGTTTAAGCCCCTCAATACAGCCTCCTCTTCCGCCGGCCGACCTAGACAAGGACTACCGGCGGAACCTTGGGTGACAATTCCCCCTGGCATGAGATCCCCTTTGATTAGATTAGACACAGAGTCAATTCAGAGTTAAGAGCTCCTAAAATTACATAGTTCTGTGAGCCCAGGGGATACCCAGCCTTACTTGTCCCCCACACTAGACAGGACCCTTCCGGTTAGTAACCTGCCGGGCCCATCTTCTATTCCCCAGCCTCAAGTAGTTCAAGCGCCAGGCAGGCTCTGGCTTCCGGTCATGGCCGTAACACGAGGTGAGGAACATAAGTCAATACAAGGGGAGGTCCCGGTACAGGCGGAGTGGGCTATTGAAGTGAACCGTAAACATGTATTTAGGGCCAAAGATAAGAACGGTACAGTCTTGCAGATTCCGATATATGCCAAACCGGATCCGGCCAATTTCCAATATTTTGTGTATGACCCATGTCAGCAAGTTCCTCTTCCGGCAGATTCCCCGGTCCAGGAACCTCCTCACTCAGACGTTCCCATTTGCCCGAATTGTCATCAACAATGTAGCCATTCTGGCTGTAGTTCTCCGCCTATTCGGCAGGACACCTCAAAGGATTTTCACAGGTGTGGACCTCATAAAGACCACAGGGAGTTGAATCTGAGTGAGGTAGGGGACGGACCATGGAGTACGTGGGATCAGGAACTGCAACAATTTGCTATTGATATTACATCCAATCCATTGTCCCCAATTCCTCCTCAACCCGGTATCAAGTTTGACTGGCTGGCACAACGACCGGGCGGAGTTCCTTTTCCTATTTTTAATTTTCTTATTCCACCTCAATTCACGGCAGAGGATTTCCCTCGGCCGCTCATTGCACCTGACCCTATTGACCTTCAACGCGAATTTCTGGTCAGAGACAAGGCCCATAGAGCATTTATTAGCTTTCTATTGACTAGCGACACGGCCCAGGCTATTGCCCAACCAGTGCCGAATCCCTCTCCACGAACTCAGGAATTAGTTAAAGTATTCCAACAATATCTACTCCCCGCCCCGGCTCGAACGCTTACAGACACCCGAATAGCCTTGTTTGAGGCCGTCCGGTCACGTCAGCGCCTCAGACTCGGTATGGCGCAGGAGTTACCTATGAATGCTTACTATCGAATACTGTTCTCCCCGGTCTTAACTGCGAGAGTAATTGATGAACAAACGGAACAGGATGTTCGTGTTATGTTGAGCCGCAAGAACAAGACAAACCAATAACTCTCCATGTTGGCCCCAAGCGGTGGGCAAACGGGTTCACCTCTGGCTCAGAGAATTAAATCAGTTACATATAGGACGTTTGTCCTCCTTCCTCCAGTCCTCCCTCTGTCTTCCTCCCTCCCTCAGCCATACTGGCGCAACAGGGATCATGAGGATTAGACCAATGGTTAGTTTCCACAGAGGGAAGCGCCCCCTGAGAACTTCAGTCTGACTGACCGGAACCGGTCTACACTTAAGCACGCCGGATTTAGTCTGCCGACTTTCCACAACGTGGTAGACTAGTCACCCCCCTCTGCACACGGGATAAGGCAACTAACACATTTAATAGGGATATAGGATGACGGTCACCGGCCGGGGTCGGTTTCGCAATAACCATTCACCCCCTGGCGGAACCGCATATGGAATTCCTCATTTTATTAATAAACTGAGAACCAGAGGCGCCCGGCCTGCCGGCTGGCCGCCGTAATATGTTAGTCCCATAACAGGCCTCTCCTAAGGATTATACTGTGTAGCAACCCTTTGGGGCCCCTCCGCATAAGGTAAAATCCAGGGTCACACATCATGTTTTTCCTTACTTAAGCTGAGCCAGCCCAGTCCTCGGCGGGTCCGTCTGCCGTAGTTTTGGGGGCAAACACCCCAGCCGTGAAGTTGGATAATCCCGGCGGGAATTGAGCTCTTCAATCGGCTTGTGCCTGTCGCTAGCTTTCGTCAAGGGAAGGTGCACTTAAACAATTTTTTACTAGGGTCAGAGCCGGCTCAGCAGCAAGTCATCATTCATACTTCACTAACTTTTGCCGGCTTCAGGTCAGTGTTTCCACCCTCCTTTAGAATCCCATGATCAGCAAACCAGCCCTTCCGCACTCTTGGGTCGGCCATCTTTAACCTTAATCTTTCCTGCCCAATGAGTAGGCGTCCCTTTAAAAATCTCAGACGTATTAATGAATCTGCTACTCGGACAACCAGGCCGTTGACTAGGGCTCACCCAACCACCTGTTTTTTCAGACTACGTGTATTTCTCGGAGGTCATGTCAGTTTTTCAATCCAATTCCGCGCCACCATTTAAGTCCCGCCGGTTCATATCCTGCTTCTACGAGATCAGCTGCGCTGTCCTTGAGTCTGCTCTGGCCTCCGGAGGAGGGAGGGGTGTTAGGACCTAGTTCAGTTTACCCCTTAGAGTGCCGATTAGGCGAAAGTATATTTTTATAATAAGATCAACTTTTCTTTTATCATGTTATGTACAGGATGGGTCTCCAAGATAAGGGGCAAGGGGGCACGACGACAACCTGTCAAACTGCCGGATCACCCCAAAGTAGGCCACGTTACCCCCTCACGGGTTCCGGCGGCCTGACTGAGTTGCGTCACGCACCGACCCGTGCCGGGTAGGCGAGACTCAGAAATACACATAATTTTTTGTTATATCAAATTAATATTTAGATAGAGTCCGAGTGGGAAAGATCAGCAAAACTTAAGTGCCATCGAGACAGTGGGTCGTGGCACAAAGTGACTTCCCTGTTTTTCTCTACAATCTCTATTTTTAAGAAATTTCACTTTTAAGTATGCCCATAGGCACACCTCTGTTTCTATTCCTCATTTTATGTACTGTGATCGTTCCGCCCTGGCAGGCTTCCGATAAAAAGGGGGGGGGATATGTGGATCCCAGTACAAGGAAGGAATTCCCCCCTTTAACAGGATTGCAAACGGGTTCGAGGGCTAGCCTAGATGCTGTTCACGCCGGGCGGTGCCCAAAATTAGAAATGTACAAGCTGAAGAAGCTTAGGTTGTTTGAATAAGAAAGTTAGTTTACAGAATTCAAACTTAAGTTGCTTGATTTAGAAATTTAAGTTCTTTAAATTTAAACCTCCAGTTTTATGATATTAATAAATGAAAGTTTGTGTTTCCATCTTCACAAACTAGTTGCACTAGCTTACTAGAACTCTGTGAAGAATTACTATAGCTAACTGTCCAGTTATGTCTTTTATAATAATAAAGAATTGTTTGTCCTACGGTCATATTATTTCAAAGTTCCCAGATTAGTTACACTAGACTCAGACGATCAGTAAAGATCGACTGGCAACTCCGATATGTCTCTGGCTAGTTTCACTAGCTTCAGTAAAATGAATACGTGTCAATACGACTACGCCTACGAACCTCGCTACAGCGACACAGGTTCCGGCTCGAAGTGATGAAGGGTTGTGCAATTAACTCTATCTCACCCCTTATAACACACACCTCATACATGAGGACTCTGTTGTTGGAGCAGGCTTCTTTGAAGCAACGCACTGCTCACACTCTGTCTATAATTTTGTACTAAGTTGTATGCACAACTACAATATACAAAGAACTTTTCTGTTATGAGAATTCTGGATTTAACCATACGGTTTTTAGGAGTTTGTGATACTGCGAATGTCCCCCTCCAGTTTTGGAATTCAGGCAACATCGTCAATGATGAAGGGGCCACTATTAAATTATAGGTTTGATTCCCGAAGGGAAGTAGAGAAAACCTAATATTTAGTAGGGGCCCCGGAATCATTAACGACGATGTCCCTCCCAACCATCCCCTTCCCATTCGCTGTTATTTTGAGTGATCTTGATATAGCACTGAAGGAGGAATCGTTGCGCTTGGCGAGAGACGGCAAGAAGCCACAACGCGAGAAATCCACCGAATGTGGGAAGCGTGTTAATAACAGTGTTAAGATGGGAAAATTCTTTTCCCTTTCTTGTTCTCTTATTTTTTTTACAAAGTTTTTTCGTAGTGGGTACCCGATCAATATGACGACACCATAAGAGAAGTAGCATTGCACTTATGAAGATGAATCTCTTTCTTCCTCGCGGCGGTTGATTCAAACGACTGACGTGGGTGTTGAATGGAGACTATTATACTAATAGGCAACATCGTCAATGATTCCGAGGCCCCTACTAAATATTAGGTTTTCTCTACTTCCCTTCGGGAATCAAACCTATAATGGCTTCCCTAACCCGTTGAGTACCAGCGACGTGTGTTGCATTATATTCTAGCTATATTTATTTGATATTATGCAGCTTGGGAAGGATCTGTGGAAGCTAAAAGGGTTGGTTGAGATAGTTTGAAGCCTCAATATTGTTAGAGGTCCTTCCTAAACTGAATAAAATCGTCTTATAGCAGCTCCGAGAGTATGATGAAAAGGACGTCCCTGGTACTGAAGTGGTTAACCCCTTCAGTACCGGAGAAATCTTATATATTTGATTTCAGCTTCATTTTGACGATTTTATGAAGCTTCGGAAGACTCTATGGTTGCTAACACGATTAATTGAGATAGTCTGCAGCATTTTAATTGGTAGATGTCCTTCCTAAGCTGAATAAAATGGTCAAATAGTTGCCCCATTAGTTCTCAGATTATAAGACGTTCGGCCCATTATTTTGGCGATTCTAAGACCTTTCGACCCATTTCTTTGTCAATATTAAGACTTTGCCTGTCATTTAGGTGTCGATTTTTTTCCTGGCGAGCGATAGCGAGCCAGTAATTTAAGAGAAACCGGCCTTCGGCAATTACACTTTTCTATCGAAAAATTTACAAATTTATCGTAAAGGAGGGTCTTGGGCAGGTGTTTATTTAAGCTTGATGGAGGTCTAGGGAAGAAACTAAATATATATATAAAGCTACATAAATGAGGGACTAAATACGCCCCTCCCATCCCCCCGTAAATTAGGCAACCCACACCCACACTTTCCATTGTGTGTACCGGTAGCTTTGTGCGAGAAATCAAGAGAAGGTTAACAAAATTTCCTCCCCTGTAACATCTTAAGAGAGGAGTGTTGCTTTTTCTGGACCCCCTTCTCCCTCATATTTAGCCCCATTAGTTTTGAGATTTTAAGTTGTTAGCCCCATTAGTTTTGAGATTTTAAGTAGTTAGCCCCATTAGTTTGTCGATTTCCACTAAGTGGATTATGACCCAATTAGCACTGAAGGAGCAGACCCGGAGCAGTCCTTCACCCGGATGGCAGTTCCACCAATGGTTTGCTATTTTATTTACCCAGTGGGGCCCTGAAAGGAAGAATACCAAGCACAGGAATTTTCTGAAGATAGGAACCAGTGGTCCACTGCTCCAGAAGCTGTTTGCACCACCAAAGTGGCGGGCGGTGGGGTCGCCGCATCCCTACGCCAGAGAGAGAAAGGCCGACTTGTGCCAGTGGGCTGTGAGAGTAAGACACTAGGGAACCTTGGGGCACACCATTATGGCCCCATAGCCTTCACCACTCTCAGGAAACAAAGTTAGAAATAAGAATGATGATAAAGGTAACGTCAGAACCGGCTATGGGAAGTAGAGGACACCAATACAACCTTCACTCGGACAGATCCAGCCCACCACTTAATAACATAGGTACATTTTTCTATCAAAATATGTACACATTTAACTTGAAGGAGGGTGTTGGGGTGTTTTTTAAAGTTTGATGGAGGTCTAGGGAGGAAACTACAAGAATAATACA